>CM059567.1:1800000-2297871 GCA_030386875.1 Morinoia aosen
AAACGGCAACACTGGAGATAACAGTGACTGAGTGAGGATTTAGAAACGTAATTCAAGGTACGTGCAGAAAAAGAAGACGCTATTTTTAACCTGCAAACTATTTCACGGAGGCCGGCATAAGATCAACGTATTCGAGAATAATTCAAGAATTACTTCTTAAACGAAGGCCAAGTGCCTTGGCAGAAATGAATGTGTCAATTAGATCAATAAGGAATGGAGGCGAATCAATAAAACTTTGCGCAGATATAGCTTCTTATATGACCTAATGCCCAAACTAAGGAATAATAAAATATAGCTTGCCCAGCAGATGTATATAGAGACAAAAATAAATGAAATATGCTTGATAGAGTCTGAATGCAGGAAATAGAAATAAGTAACAAAAATTGTATCAGTCTAAGTCCTACCACGACCCACCTTGTGTTAATCATAGTATGACAGCGAACAATTTGTGTTACTATTGTTAGAGGTAATTACTTTTGAATTAGATCGAAAATCATTTCAGCTACAGATCATTTTAGCGATAGTACTTAATAAAACAATTATATGTACAGCCGCAATAAATAAAATCAGCATGACTCTTTGCTTTCAATAAATCTAGCAATGTGAAAACTTTAGCCTTCAGCCATTTTTCCAAATCAGGAGAGACTTTTTGCATTGAGATTACGCATGAGAACATGACGACAGAGCAGCTAAAGCCCGCGCCACACCTTGCATTACGTCAATGCTACTTGTAACTTTGTTCGTGTCGCAGAACAACCGCTGCGGCTTAACGAGCTTTTGGATGAGCGCGTGACAAAGCGCGGCAGTCAGTTGCATATAAGCTTTGAGAGGAGGAGGACGTCAGACGACAATGTGCTCTGCAAAGCAGCTGCGCTCGGACTTTCGCGGAACACGCTTGCGAGACAACAGTGAGCGCTTGAGCGAGACAACCGTACTCAATGACTGCTTGGCTCGCACTGGCTCTGCTGTGCGGTGTCGTCTGGCTACGTGAATCAGGAGGGCTGGACTTTTGTTCATGTGGCTGCCCGAGCGGTGAGAGAGCTCTGGGCAACTCGTCGGTGCGGCATGGAGTACTCGAAGTTGCAAGGTGTGGCGGTGCCTTTAGACATATATCCTGCCTTCAAGACTGTCTGCCAGTCTGGAGCGCATTGTCGCTCTCTGGCTTCCGGCCAGCATGTAGGGCAGCAGCTACAACACCCCTGGGGAACGTGTGGGAGGCATTATATCGAGGATAGTGATGTACCGATGTATCGGTATCGGTAGTATCGGGCATTTTTAGTGGTATCGGTATCGGTATCGGTATCGGCAAAATCCGGCCGAGACTTTACCGATACTTTCCAAAAATACGTATTTTAGCATTCAAATGAAGGTCATAAATCATGAAAGTAAAAGTATTTAACCTAATAATACCCGTTGTGTGTTTATTTATATATTTATTTGGTGTCCGCGTTGTGTGAGTTTGCGGTATCATGGATACCGAATTCCTCAGTGTAACATTAAAAGATGGCGTTTCCATGCATTTAAATATTTGACATTTTATCAGGATAGGTTTTGTTAGGATAGGATAGGTTAGCTTAGATTAGGATAGGCTAGGTTAGCACAGGTTAGGGAATACTGTCAGAATTTTTTCTCGGGTCCGCCTAGCTTAACGATGACATTGTCCATGGAATCTCCGCGAGTCCTGCTACTATCTAATAATACCCTTGGTTTATTTGGAGTCCGCTTCTTTCATTTTCTTTGTCACGCTCATGAGGAGAGTTATAGTGACCGTATCTGTGATACGAGTTTCACCAGTGTGTAAGAACAAGAATATTTTTCATCACGAGCGATGTTAGTATGAATACATTCGTTGGGCATCACATCTGGAAAATTTGTTCAAGAAAGTTAGCAAGTCCCGTAATTTTTGACGGGCTGTGCGTACTTGTAATCAAATAAAGAGCCTATTCATACCTAGTAAATTAGATAGCTAACTGTTGAATTATAGCGTTCAATCAGGCCCGCTAACTGAATTCACTACTTTTAATTCCCGATGAGTCACGGTCATAACTGAAAGCTATGTAAAATGAATAGATAAACCCTGTAGCTACATAAAATTTTTATACTTTTAAGACTAAACCTTTATAGTTTGACCTAATGTCCATATTTTAAAGTATGTGACAGGCTAACAAAAACCAAACCAATTTAATAAAGTTGAAGGTGCATTTGAAAGTGTTTGTGAATTTAATATAGAAATTGTCGAAAATCCTATTTTAATTTAGCTTGTAAATTGCCAAATATTACGAAGCTAATGATTTATTTTAACTTAGCATGCATATCACCGTTCATTACGAATCTTGCATTTTTCTTCGATGTTAAGATGTTTGAACAATTTACGAACAATCTTATAGTTCAATACATCTGAACGGGTCAGTTGATTGCTTTCATCGCAACTTGATGAATTTAAAAACGAGGAAAATTCCAATGAACTTAATCATATTTACTAGCAATACGTTTCGGAGTCCAGCTCCATCATCAGTTCGTAAAATTAATATTCATTACGACTACAATAAAAGAAAAAATAAAATGTTGGATACAGTCATTAAAGAAAATCACGAAAACAAAAAAAAACATGTCCCAGAGAAAGTAAAATCGACATGATCTACTTACAATTTACGATGGGTAGGAACTGTCAGAATTGTTGAGGGCCAGTTTTCGTTTAAAAATATGTAGCGACTCTGAAATTCTTAATTAAAACTTATTATGTTTAAGGCTTGATTTATGTATTAGTTCGGTGTCCGCTTCTTAAGAAACATAGGATGTCTAAGTTTGCGGTATCACGGAGACCGAATTCCTCAGTGTAACATTGAAAGATCGTCTGTACATGCAATGATATGTTTGAAATTTCATCAGGATAGGTTAGTAGTATTGGATAGGTTGTTGTGATCGCCGTTTTTTTTCGCCATCCTAACAGTACCCGTGATGAAAAATATTTTTCGCACCGTTGAAAATCGTATCACAGATACGGCCATTATAACTATCCTTATGAGCGTGAGTGACAGAGAAATGGAAGAAACAGACACCAAACAAATAAACCAAGGGCAAGGGTATTATTAGGTAGCAGCATGACCCATGGAAATGCCGAGGACGATGTCATCCAATGCCTTAACTAATACAAGCCTTAAACATATTAGCCCCGGAGCTGGTGGCGATTTTCTCTGTTGGGTATAGGAGAAAAATTCCAAGCACAATACCTCACTCTACCCAGGTGTCTGAAATGGGTACCGGTCTTGACAGGGGGAAAGCGTCATGGCGTCCTGGTGTTAGTTATAAGGCATTTGAAAATCCAATGTACAAGGTAATATGTTTAAGGCTTGATTGGAAATAAAGCATCCGTAGGTGCCTTCATTATATTTATGAAGTTGCCCATAATAAAATTCTCACTCCAGTGAAATCAAAATACATTTTTGTAAGGGGAACTTGTATATTTGCTGAACGCACCAATTTTGGCCGCCCTGGGCATCTCGCCCTCCGTCTTAATGCAATTGGTGAAACTTGAGCTGGTGAGAGGGGTAGGGTAGAGGCATCACCCTGGGGAAGAAACCCTCCGTCTAAAGCCACCTATAGACGAACCTAAGGGAGCTCTAGAGAAGCTGATTTATTTCTATTTGGTGGATCGAATAAACTAAAATATTAGTAATTAGAAAATCGACACATTAGTAACTCTAATGTATGAACTAGGCGAAGTTTTAAAATTAGTGAAACGGAGAAACATAATGTTTCAGGAAATAGTAATTATTGATTTAAAATTAAAGAAAATATTCTCAGAAACTCAAACGAACAGCAACGCATGGAACTATTGACAAGACCTATATATAGGTTGTTCCTGACAATGTACACCATAATGAATTTTCTCAAAGCTTGAAGCACACGTTGTTCATTTATCTCGTCCATCATTGTTTCAAATCTCAAACTAAGCGTCATTCATAGTTCAACAAACGTGATAACAAACAGAAATGAGTTAACTGAAAACTAATCGTGCTGCAGAATTGAATATAGTTCGCAATCCATGAATTCGACTTCTACGGTAATTAACCTAACCCAGAATGACCAGAGCTTAATAAGTAGGGTAGGATTTAAGGGGTCAACCAAGTTTTTTTAATTTTTAAACCTATTGTTCTGAAATTTGCACCATAACTGTAATTTTTTAAAAGAGACACATTTTGCCCCGGTAAATTTTTCGATTTTGGTCTTAGTTTTCGAGAAAATTGGAAATTTTATGTTTTATTGTAATTTTTCGGACATTAAAAAAATGGAAATCAAAATATTTTCATAGTAGAAAAAAACAGACAGTTTTAGAATTCTTTAAACATTTCTAACAAACCTATGAATCAAGATTTTCAAATTTTTACATACAATTCTGTTTATATCACAGTTCAAAATGATAAAAACTGATTTTTTTATCACAGTCGGACATTTCAAAGGTATAGAAGTCAATGAGTTTTCTTCCTAGGAAAAACCTAAGACAGTTTTGGAATTCTTGTTATATATCTACCAAAATAATGTTTCAATTCTACCAATTTTTACAACGAATTTTTCATCACAGTTCAAAATGAAGAAAAAGTGATTTTTTTTATCACAGTTAGTGATCGAAAGTTGAATATGAAAAAACGAAAAGAAATCCGGATTCATAAATTTGTTAATAATGTTACAAGGATTCTAAAAAGTCTCTGCTTTTTTTCTAACATGACACCTCATTGACTTCAATTCATTTGAAATGTCTGAAAAATTATGGTGATATAATATTTCCCATTTTCTTAAAAACTAATGTAAAATCGAAAAATTTACGTGAGAAAAATGTGTTCCTTATTGAAAATTACATCTGATAGGCAGTAACGCAGCCCTCCTACTTCGTGGGCTTCTCCAACGCTATAACCACTCGATGCCTGGCCTCAAGCTCAATTTAACCCGCAGACCACTCTCCGCACATGGCTCCGCCTGATCTACAGTCACACAGAATAACACTGCCATTTCCAACTGCCAATTAATACCGAAGATAATGCACGGCACACGTATCCAACGAACCTAACACGAATATAGCTACGCGTCATTTGGCTCCTCAGCAGGCCTTCTGCGATCTTCAATCTTTGTAACCTAGGTTGACATGTATTTTACCCTAGAATATTCCTCGATTACCCTAGAAAATTTAAATGAGGGCAATCTAATAATTACCGTATAGTCCTTAACGATAGTACTAACTTTGCCTTTAAGGAGATCGTCCCAGGCCCCTGTCGCTCAGATTGTCATTTTTTATGTTTTTGTTGGAAAAGAACCCTTAGGTGGTGGACTATTCGGTCCTAAAATTTTATGGCTCTACGGACAATAGATCCCCCCCCAGGGGGGGTAAGGGGACCAAAATCTTTAAATCTGAGCCCAATTCAACCCCATATAAAAAGAGCACAAATGGGAAATGGAAAAAAATCCCATTTGAGTTTGTTAGGAATGTTTCAAGGATTCTAAAACTTTCTTTGTTTTTGTTCTAGCATCAAAACTCGATGACGAGTAACATTTTGAAAAATCAATATCAGTAAAATGTCAATACCTAAAAACCAAATGTCAAATTTTTTCAAAAACTAAGCCCTAAAACAAAAAAAATGAATGGAATAAATTGTGTTTCTTTTCAGAAGTTACATATCATAGTCAAATTTCACAAGAATCAGACTGAAAATGAAAAGTTTCATATTTTTGAAAAAAAAAATTTTTAGTGGGGGTTTGGAAATCACAATTCACAGTGTGAATATGAAGTTATGTATTGAAATTATCGAAATAAAAATTGAAACTGCATTCAATTACACAAATTGTTCATTATATTACGCTTCAACAAAAAATTTCGTTTTTGGCTTGTACCCAAAACCTATAACTTTAAACATATCAAAGCCTGAGAGTCAGATAGTTTTGATGCTAGAACAAAACCAAAGACAGTTTTAGAATCCTTGGAACATTCCTAACACACTCGAATTGGATTTTTTTCAGATACAAATTTTTCGAAAAAAACATAGCTCTAAACCCAAAAAATTGTTGTTGTTATTAGAAATTTTGATTTATTTGAAATAAATAGAAAAAAAATTGAATTTGAAGTGAGTGTGCTAGGAATGTTTCATGAATTCTAAAACTGTCTTTGGTTTTGTTTTAGCATCAAAACTCGAAGACGAGTAGCATTTTGAAATATCCATAAAATATACTAAAAAACTAATTTTTCGAAAAAAAACTAAGCCCTAAATCGAAAAAGTAACATGAGTAAAAAAGGTTTATTTTCACAAAATACATATACTGGCCAATTTTTAAACGAATCGGACGAAAAAAGTTGAAAAAGTGGGACGATCTCCTTAATTACCTCATATTAACAGCTCTCTTGAAGTTCCTGGGGATTTGTTAATTAATGAATGATTTATCTGGACACCTTTATTTTGGAAATGTGTATGAAATGGCATCACACCAATAAAATTGCAAAACATATTTTAAAGGTGGATCGATATACAACTCAAACAAACACACAAAGCCCTGTGGCCGACCAAATTGAAGTCCAGGTTCACATAAATAGTGGTCACTAAACATAAATAATAAATGTTAGAAAAACCAAGTAAAAATTCTCTGGATGAAAAATACAGACCTATGTAATATTTTTTTCCGCTTCCTATATTGAATCTTTTGACAGATCCAAACCAAATAAAAAGTGGATGAACTCTACGCTCTACGTACGTTGTTAGGTATAGCCTTGGATCTTTATGCAAATAATTTCTGGTCTCCATGAAACTTTATTACTCACATAAAAAAAGTTCTGGAAATACCTGTTACAAACTACAATCTACAACATAATCGAAACGTTATCACGCTTTTCGCATTTAATGTTTCTAATGTATTTGCATTGCTGAAGATTCTGTGCATATGGCATTATTTTTCACTTCATTACAAGCCCTAATTAAATTAGTATTAATTGGGACATTACATGCAGTGAATACACTGCATGCATCAAAGCACACACGGTTTCATTCTGCAAACTAGTTCTTTGAAAAGTTTTGGTCATATTAAGGGGGTCATCTGAGCGATTTTTCGTTCACGAACGGATTGTTCAGAAATTTGGCCAGAATATTTAATTATTAAAAAGAAACACATTTCACTTGTGTAAGTTTTTCGATTGTAACCTTAGTTTTTTGAAAAAATGGGCAATATTAGTTTTTATGCTATTATTATCAGAAATTTTAAAGGAATAGAAGTCAATGAGTTTCCATGGTAAAACAAAACTAAGGGCTGTTTTAGAATCCTTGAAATATTTCTGACAAAATAACAGAGCCAAATTTTCCATTTTCTTTTCTATTCTGTTTTCATGTGCGATTTTCTATCAGTATCTAAAATACACAAAATTTTCGGTTTTGTATTATGACAAAAAAATGTGTAAACATTTAAAATTTCAATCTGTGAGAATGTTGGAAAGGTTACAAGGATTCCAAGACTATCTTTGTTTTTTTTTCTAGCATGAAAACTCATTGTTTTTTATTCATTTTTAGGTGGAAAACTTGATTTTCACGAAACTGACGAAAACATAAATTTTGTGTTGATATGTGTTATAACTCTTATTTTTTACTTGAACCCTTTGTTCCCGTCGTATTGCCATCTACAAATTTTATGCATGCGTAAAATCATATTTATACTGTGAAAAACATATTACATGTATAAAATACACGAATGAAATACATTTAACTCTCCTTATTTTTTGTGCAGACACGGTAAATTTTTTATTTGTCGACAGAATGCTTCGAAATTTTCCAAGTACATGTAATTTTTATACAGAAACACATTTTTACTCGTGTTTCTTTTTCGATATCAGCCTAAGTTTTTAGAAAATGGGGAATATTCGTTTGGTTTGTTATTTTGTTCTGGTATTTCAAAAAATTATTATTCAAGAAATTTTAATTATAATACAAAACTAAAGACAGTTTTGGAATGTTTGAAACATTTCTAACAAACTAGCAGAGCCAGATTTTCCACTTTCTTTTCTGTTTTCATTTCGATCCTGGGGTTACAAATTCATGATATTTTACCCCCATCATTCCCCCTTTAGACCCCTCTTGAGGGAAATTTTAGTACCGGTCGTCCCATGAAATTCTAGGACACAATAGCCCACTACCTAAGGATCCTTTTTCAGCAAATAAAAAGAATTGTTCATTAAGACCAAAATCGCTCAGATGACCCCCTTAATCAACGAATACATTTGAAAATGGGAGGGGCAACAACGTTCAATTTATAGTTGTAAGATTTGGATAGCATGGTAGCCCACAGGCATTTTACCGGCTAAGCTCTATTTCCCAGTAATCAACGGCTGACATGACTGGTGATTGTTCATCCAAGTAATGTTTTCGCTACTCTTCATCAAAACATTTCTTATCGATAAACTTTTCCGTTGGGGAAATTTCGTCTAACATATGACGAAGATTTTGCAATTGGTATTGCGCATTAAGCTGATTTAGACAGCGTACGAAGTCATGTTCAGGATCCTCGACGAAAATGCGTTTTTGGATTTGTGAAACTGTGTCAACCAAGAAGCGTCTACAATTCAGAAAAAGCACTTTCCTTTGTGAAGTGCATAATGCCAGTTATCTCACATCGTTTCAGCTGCTGTCATCCCAATGTTGTGTATACTTTTTTCACCAGTTGGCACTAAAGCACTAGTGGATGTTGGATGAGATGGATTCAGCAAAAAAAGGTCGCATTCTTCACGCGATATGCATAAAATCTGAACAAAAGTTCCTAATAAAGCTACAAATTTTTTATCCCAGATTGAAGATATTCGGCGAGTAAAACTGAAACATGGCATTCAATACGTTTAATTTCCCCAAATTACCATCAAAGAACTTCAAATAAGCGCGGGTTAGCTTCTTGTTGAAAGCAATTGGCTATCACATCATTTATCTGAGTTGGATCGCAAAACGACAACTCAATAAAGTTAGAGAGCATCCCACTGCTCCAGTGGGATGTTCAGCAATCGTCGCACACAAGCTTGCCGCACATTGCGAAAAGAACTGCAACTTGTTTAGTGGAACACAATAACTTGTGCTATATTTACGAATCAAATTTCCATGCGATCGTCTTTGAATTAATACCTTCTGCTCATTTAATTTTTATTTGGGTTATTCAACTGTAGTTATTGACAACCTTTATGTTTTCTCATGATTTTTACTAGCCAGATTTGAAATATAGACTTTACCCTAGATTTTTCATTTTTTTTCCTTACCCTAGACTGTACCCTAGGAGGAGTTAGATTACCTTAGACTAGGGTAATTACCCTAGGAGTGGAAGTACTGCTCCTCAGCCAAGCAGCAACCGCCGCCACACTTCCGCTGTGCCGTCTCGCTTCAGCATACACATCTTCTCCAGTTTCTCCCGAAACTCACGTCACCAAGTGCCTAGCACTCACGTGTGCCGGACGCCATCGCTCACGGTGCGACCGCCTCAATGGCCCAGGATCATCTCGATGCCCACCAACATCACCGATAACAGCATCTCCCTCATCCCCCTTCCTTCCCTGAGGATCATCAGGTAACTCGCAATCCATCGCCGGCTCCACATGCTCCCTGTTCGACTACTACTCCCTCTGGCAACGCAAAGCAAGTCGCACCGTAAATGCATCCTCCACCGAATACCACTGTCTCGGGCTCCGTGGCGTCAGCGACAACAGCATGGTCCACAGGAGCTTTGCTGCGTTCACCACCAAACCGACGTTTCATAACGTCACGCACATTCCTATGCATGCCGTCTACGCACACCACATGCTTAGACACGACGCCAGTGACCTCACCAGACTTCCACTGTTTCGTGCACGAGGGCAGTGTCGGCTCCTTTCGAGGGGGGGTTTCACCCACGCCTCGTCACCAATAGCAAAGACGTTGTTCTCTCAGCCATCAACCGCCTGAAGGTTGACATCAAACGGCACTCGCCAGCGGTACCTAAAAATACCGCTCGAGAGGACCGAGTCAACCTCTGTCGCCTTCCGAGGCGTCATATCATACTAAAACGTGGCCTCCTCAGAAGTGATCCCGCACTTAGGGGCGATCCTCATGATCATCTGCTGATTCCTCTCGACGATTCCGTTATCACTAGGAGCGTAAGCGGCACTGAATCAGAGAGAAATCCCCACTCATCAGCAAACTTCCCAACAGTTGCTGACCGAAACGCCGTTGAATTGTGCAACAACAATTCACACGGCCCTCGCTCAATTGAGCGATAACACCCGCTGCTGACACGTTCAGTAGCCTCCGCCCAATGGAAAACTGTGAGGGTCCACAGTCAACTATGAACAGGTAAAGTTTGGCACCGTCATGGGTCACGGCAACCACAACCCGGCGCCAGCTCTCTTCAGAAAGACCCTCTCGCACCACGAGGTTCAACTCACGCAAAGCAAGCTGGATCCGCTGACAGGCCTCGTATCCAGACAGCTTACGTTTGACCTGCTCTCGCAACAGATTACAACCGATCTGCCAGACCAGTTAAAACGTCCGATCGATGCCCAAATGATGCGGAAAATGAACCGTTCAAATGGCAACCTCGACACTTTCTCCCGTTGCAAGCACAGCAGAAACCTCTGCTACGGGTTCACAAGTATCGCGGCAACTAAGCCACCTCTTAGATATCATGGTCATCTGACCAGTTTTGTTTTCGATCGTCGAAACGAAGCGAACAGACACGACCTACCATGCTCAGCGATCGTCTCACGGATCACCCCAAGACGTCGCTTCGCAAGCATCTCCGCCGCATCCTTCGTGCGAACACGACTGCGGCCCTCGCCAGTACTGTCTATCTACTTGAAGACTGTCCAGGAATCACGGGCCACCGTGAAGGTCTTAGTTAAGGGAACCATTTCCATTTTGGCTTCTAAAATTAAAAAATTAATAAAAAATACTTCTAGAGCGAAATAAGCTTGGAGGTCTTCACAACATGCTTAGAACTATCGAATGAATGTCCAGAGCCCAAAAAATTTTAATTTTCGCAATTGGAGATTGTGTGCTTTAGCTTATGAACCGTGAATAGCCGTCTTGGTTTCGTTCATAATCTGAACATAACATGATCAGAATATGGTTGCTTCACTATTCAGACCATTTGCTTAAGTAAATTAACAAATATAATAATAATGAAGTAGTAACCAACCATTATGGTGAATTCGTAACTCGAATAAACAGTAATCTATCATATACATAGCTTAATTGTAATTCTAGCTAGAAAATATCTATCACGCTGAAAAACTATATAGATTTTATAGCTAATATCTAGGTTCCAAATTTTACATCTAGGGCTTCACCAAAAACATCTAGATCTAGCTATATAATATTTAGAGTGGCAGCCCTGTTGAGCAGCGCGCGCTCCATGGCTCGCTCCAATGGTGTCTAGTCTAAACGCACATGACTCTTGTGAAGCTCCACACGAGGCGTCTACACGTGAGCCTGCAGCAAAATGTAGACCAGTGTAAACGGCTCTTAACACGGCCGCAGTCTAACTACCAATTAAGTGGAGCGTATAGCTTCTGACTCGTCTAACTTATTTACTGTCCGGTTTATCTGAAACTTCGTAAATATATGTAAAAATGAATTCTAAGATAATTTTGCTCGCAGGTTTTTTTTGGAAATTATCCTTATTTCTTGGGAAAATGATAAATTTCAATTTGTTGGGCGTAAATTTGCACATTTTATTTCTCATGCATTTTCTAGGCGATTTTCACTATTCAACTTGCGAAATAAAGAGAAAAATGCTATCAATAAAATTACTATGTGTCCTGTTTGAACTTTTTTATGAGATTTGGGAAAATTGGAAATTGTAATTCAATTTCTACAGAGATTTTTCTAAAAACTCGAATAAAAATATTTTTCAGGACAAAAATTTAAAAAGCTGTGATCGTAATTTTATAGGTAACACTTTCCTTTTCATTTTGCAAAGTTGAATGGTAAAAATTGGTAGAATAATTCCGAAGAAAAAGAGATTTGAAGTTGGTTCATATTGCAAAAATTGAAATAAGGAAAAGAGCTCTTTAAATTATTTAGGGTTTTGCCTGCTGAGCTGTAGTAGACTAATGAACATACTTACAAAACGGTGAAGCAAATCGATTGATTAAAAAAACATAACTTGAGCAAAAAAAATTTAAATTATTTTGATTTGGAGTACACAATCTAAGGGGCTGGCCTTTCATAAGCTGTAGCAGACACACTTACGAGGAAGTGAATCAAATCGTTAAATTCAGAAAAAATTGCTCTATAACATGAGCTATAAACAGAAAATTGAACAGCCTAGCCCGATTTTTAATCAATGCCCCTTAACACCGAGGATAATGCACGAAACACATGCGCAATGAACCTCACCCAAGCACAGCTAATAGCCACGCCTCCGCAGCGCCATCTCGCGGAAGCATACCTCACAAGGGTTCACAGCCTTGTAGGGTTGCTGGAACTAAGAGATCTCTTGAACTTGTAGGAGTTGCATACAGCGAATTTTACTTGCAGCTGAACGATTTGGGAAGCAAAGTTTGTGCTTGAACTGTGGAAGGTCAACCCGTGCACGTGTAATTACATCCCTATGTCAGATTACGGTTGCATCATTCTATCGCAGTGTGAAGCTAATGACCGTTTTTATTGACATGTTTATCTTTCATAACGAAGTAATATGTGTGTGAAGTGTCAGTAGTCCCTAAATTTCATTTAGAAATGACATTGAAAATTACTATATAAATACCGTTTTATTAACCATTCACGAAAATATCCTGTCTTTGTCTCTATACTTCGCCATTGTTATTCAATTGATCAGTTGCAAGCGTTATTGATAACAAACACCAACTGTGTTTATGTTTACACGCTGAACATGCAACCACCTAAATAAGATCAATAACGAGTAATACCTGAACTAGAGTAAAGCTACTAGGGGGTAAAATTTACTCACTATATACTATAACGAAGGGTCACAATTATTCACCCTTGATAAATTTACAAATTAATCGAGACCTGGTAATTGAAACCCTAAAAATTAGATACTTCGAAAGATTTTACTTTTAATAAAATTTAAAATTGCGCTGTAATATATTGTTAGACTTGAGAAGGAAAGGAAAGCCTTAAAAGCGGGGAACTGATTTTATTAAACTTCGGCAAGCTCCTGATGGGCCGGTATAGGATTAAAATCACGCCAACATCCGCGTGACCCAAAATTGGCAGTCCAACATAACTGGAATAGGACAATAACCGGGCGGCACCCTAGTCAAAGTTGCTCCACTCTGTGTGCGTGCCGAGTCTGTGTACGTAAACGGCTTGTCACCGTCACCAAGAACCACGCCCACTTCAACATCTGCCACACGTCACTGCTTGATATAATTGAGTGCAAACAATTACAGTATAGCTTAACCATAGAAGTGTCATTTGATAATGGAATAAAATACTGTATGTTTCAATTTAAATTTAAAAGCCACTGCCGTCTTAAACGACACGTATTGTATAATGAGTTAGACCAAATAACAGCAAAGTTACTGCAATTCTACCGTACATCATAATGTATTGTTCGTACGTTACGCTGTATTTTTAGCAATGCAAATTTCTTCAGTCTATATTATAAATACGTAGTTAACTAGCTATTCAAAGATTCTTTATAAAATATATTCAATGAAAGTATTGTAACAGGTTATTTATAATATGAATTAAATTAATGTATTCAAGTGCTGAAGCGTTCTGTAAGATGCCTTTTATGCATATTCACGCCAAATGAATTCGATTAATTAACTTAGAAAATTATATTGAGGAATTTTATGAGCTCATATCAGTATATTTAATTGTCGCTTCCTTCTCGTTTTGCCTAGTCCAGCTAACATTTTTATGTGAGAATTCATTTATCCAGTCTATCTCAGTGCGGCTTTTAATCACAATGTCAATGCTCATTACATTTTCCTGATCTTTACCCTTCACTGTTAAAGGCAGCAATTTAAAACGATCGGGTGATTGAACTCCTTCCATAATACAAATAAGTTCACACTCTGCATGCTCATTTCCAAATCACCACTGGCAATTTTTTATGGGCAAGTGCATAACCAAACTGCATCGCGAAATCTGGTGACTCATTATGTTTAGACGACACAGCGACTTCTGGCAATGAGATAAACTCTGGACCAGTGCACATGACGCACCCTACACGCACACGGACGCTGCAACACACGCACACAGAGTGGAGCAACTTTGACGTGGGTGCTAACCGGGCTGTAAATTTTACCGTTACCTGCTTAAGGACACCGTCTGGGTAGAAATCAGGATATGTGTTGAATTTTTGTTTTTATATGCATCTTATAGAAGATTTTCTTGCGCTTCCATTGGTACTTTCCGTTCACGGCTACTCCGAATAGTGCGCCAACCAGAGGGGGGGAAAGTGATGGGGGTGGCGTGACCTTGACCCCTCCTCCCTCATTATTGGGGGTCAATTGAGCGTGTTTCTCTGCGGCAATGGCAATGTAGTTCGTTTATGGGCTACTCAAAGTGCTTTCATTATTCAAACAAACATTCTAACGCTGAATAAATATTTTTTATAAAATTTTGACAATTTCAGAATTTAGCTGTTCTGCTGTATCTATGATAACGCAGCAGGAGACCGTCTTGATAGAAATCGGGATATGTGTTGATTTTCTGTTTATATATGCATCTTACAGAGCATTTTCTTGCGCTTCCATTGGTGCTTCCGTTTACGTCTACTCCGAATAGTGCGCCCACCAGAGGGGGGGAAAGCGATGGGGGGTAGAGTGACCTTGAACCCTCCCCTCCTCATTATTGGGGGTCAATTGAGCGTGTTTCTCTGCGGGAATGGCATTATAGTTCGTTAATGGGCTACTCAAAGTGCTTCCATTATTCAAACGAAACATTCTAACGTGGATTAAATATTTTTTTACATTATTTGACAAGTTCAGAATTTGCTGTTCTGCCGTATCTATGATACCCCAGCTTTCATTCATAGCAAAATGACAGCTGCAGTTTCACAGCTACAGCTATGGCGAGCACACCAATCCAATGGGCTTGAAAAGAGCTATAAAACAAAGGAGTTGACTTGACAAAAAAACGAATTGTGGTTGAAAAAAAGTGAATAAATAAAAAAGTGGTTGTTCTGAAGAATTACACGTATTGTCATTTGTTGTATATTTTTTCCCAGAGTTACAGAGCTAAAGCAATTTAAATTACATCAATCGAAAGGGCTTGAAAAAGCTGCAAATGCTCAAGAGTTCATTGTAGAAAACCCTGTGGTTCAAAAGATAAAAAGATAAACAATTTTTTTGATAAAAAACACGTTTTTCTGGAAACTTGAAAATTGATTTCTCAAATGTCTCTCCTTCCACAATTTTAGAGCTACAAGAATAGTTTAAAAACCATTTGATAGGGCTTAGCAAGGTGTATCCATAAGCAATAGCATTTTTTGATACATTTATTATTTTGAAAATTACACCACATGAAAAAAATGAAAAAGGCATTTTTTTTTTAATTCCCAAAATCCACAAAAAGAAGTTATCAAAATTCCCTATTGCCTATGGTTATATAGACATATAAGCAATCTAAAAACGAAGTACTGGTTCTGTAAATTCGAAATTCTAGAAGGCGATAGATTTTACAGAAACCCCTATTTTATCATATCTTTCGAAAAAAAAGTGCAGCTACATAAATGTCGTCGAATTAACAAATGATCTATGCATCATTTCACACCTACTGTGAAAATTTCTGGGAAATCCATCCATTAATAATGGACTTTTTTACCCAGACGGTGTCCTTAAGAAGAAATTTATATTGTCAGATGTTTAGACCAAGACTTATCCAAGGATATTTCAGACCCCTGTTTTGCACACCTATGAAGTGGGCTGGCTTAGCCTCGAACCACTGCGAGGGTAAATTTTATTAAACAGTACAACTCAGGCGACAGGATTATCGGAGAGGTGAGGTGGACAATAATAGGGCGGAGCCAAAACGCACAGTCTTGGGCAGACTTCAAAGTTATTCTAAAATAAGAAAAGTGACATTAATTTACCATATTTAGCACCAATTACCATTTAATAGCAATAAATTCCATATCGTTCAAGCTATCACATTAATTACTCAAGAGTCACACAGTTGCACCAACTTTGAAACTTTAATGGGCACATTTCACAAGGAACATATTAGAGGCCAAATATAAGAGGAAAATTAGAAAGTTTAAGTATGCGATGACCTAGTACTTTCAAGTATTGTATAATTAAGGTAATAAGAAGCTGACTTCTCATTAAGAGGTTAAGCAGAATTTTTAATTCGGCACTCAAGGCCAATATTAAGGATTTAAGAACTCGCAAGTAAGAGTGTTAGGAAATTCTCAAAGCTGGGCTTAATGCGTACTAGACCTCTCGGTAAGAGTTATAAAGGAGCTCAAACATGCAACGAGAACGTAAATTACAGTTAACGAAAATCAGAGAGTGATTACTCAAAATAAAATAAAGAATTACGAAGATTTGGCCATAAATCTTTATCAGTCTGCCCAGAAGCTCCACTCTACCTCTCCGCACTTTAGCCACACAACGAGGGAGTAATACAAGTTGTTTTGCAAATTGATGAAGGCTTATTGTGGAACAGGTAGTTGGTGATACAAGAACATGTGACAGGGCTTGAAATCAATGCGGATAAATAAAAATATACACCAAAAAATGCCCTGGAACAGAAAAAACACAAATAAATGAAAAAAAATTAATTATTCCAGTTCGTTTGGATTCCTGAAAATCAAACTATTAGGTGAAGTAAAAAGCAAAAAAAATTATGCTGAGGATGAATTCATGGTAAACAAGGTAAATGCATCGACTAAATCAGAAACAAAGCAACTGAAAAACAAACCATGAACCGAGGATAAATTAAATGAACCTCAAATGAAATTATTAAGCAACAAATTCAATCTCAATGTTTAAAAAAATAGGTATAAGAACCAATATGTTAAAAAAAAACATCATGCTTAAACATAAAGTAAATCTTATCTTAAAGTAGAAAATATATACAAGCAAAGCAAAACTCAACAATGAAGCAACACTAACGAGATCAACCCTCGGTTATAGCAAATGAAGGAATAATTTTGTCAATATATAAACGACTCAAGTTTAATTGTCAACCTTAGGGAGAAAGTGGTCGAAAAAGGCAGTATATCAGGATGTTATTCTATTCAAAACACAGCAAAATCAAGAAACATTATAACCAATGAACACTTGAAGAACACGCACATAAAAATTTTTAGCACCTGTCTATTTAACTATGGGGTTTTTGTCGCCGCCCACGACTTACCCTGCGGCAGTTGCCGTACCCTGCTGCAACCGCCTCGGGTGGCTGATGGGCTGCCTCGGCAGTATGGTTATGCAAGTGGTTGAGTGCAGACGTGCGTGCTTTCGTCCTTCGGTAGTGTTATCTTCGCTGCGATCGGTACCTGTGTAAGGCCGGCAGTGCCTTGCTTCCGTTTCTTTAGGAGAACCGGAAGGTGCAACAGCTGAGGCAGCTGTTTTGCGGTTGCTGTTAAGGTGAAGGCACCCAGCAACGGTAAAGGTAAGCCAACAAGCTAACTAGGCTTTTGGCTGTGGTAGCCATCTTGTGGGTAGCAAGATGGCGGTGGCTGGGAAGGCTGCGTCAGCTGAGGCAGCTGACGCAGTTGAGAAGGATGCGGCAGCCGGAGCTGGCGATGCGGGATCGCCAGGGCCGCCGGCGGGGAGCACGTCGGAAGTGCTTGTGGATGTTAGCCTGTTGGCTAACATCCTGCTTCAGGCGCGTGGCCCGATCCTCGACCGGTTGTCAAGGCAGCTGCCTAAGTTGACCGGCGATGGACCGGTCGACGCGCTGGAGTGGCTGGAGAACCTGGAGAGGCTCTGCCAGCTGGAGCGCGTAGCTCCGACCGACGTCATCGGGTTCATGCTCGACGGCAACGCCGCTCGGGTGTTTCGCTCCATGACTGTCGGTGATGCTGCTCAGTGGCAGGTAGTTCGGTCTACGCTGGCCTCGCAATTTGCCTTGCCTATGCAGGAGGCGTATAGGCGGTTCACCGACCGTCGGCTTGCAGCCGGAGAGTTGGTGGATGGGTACCTGGATGACCTGGCGCGTCTGGGTGGGAGAGTGGGGTCGACTAAGAATGATTTAATTTTTAGGGTCAAGTTCGACGAGGGTCTCCCCACTACTCTCTATACATGGGCAGTTTCGCGAGAGGACGCGTATACTGCGCCGTTCGATGCTGTGGTGTCGAAAGTGCGGGAGAGAATGGCCGCACAGAGGGCTGTAGCCGGGCGAGGCCAGGTGGCCAGGCTCGGGGCAGACCTTGCTGCTTCGGGGAAGCAGGGCGGTGGTGGCAAGGGTGCTTGCTACCGCTGTGGTGGTGCACACCGCGTGCGGGTTTGCCCGCAGAAGCAAGGCGCTGCGGCGCCTGCTGGCAGGGGGGCCGTGAAGGCTCCCGCCAAAAGGAAGTTCGCATGCTTTGCGTGTGGAGAGGTCGGGCTTGTGACTGCCCGGCGGTAGGTAGGCCGACGGTTGGTGGGTCGGGTTTCTCTGCGGAGGGCGCCAGTCGGGGCGACGCGTCCTCCTCAATGGAAACCGTGTAAGCCGAGCTTACCGGAGGTCTCCTCTCTCCGAGGGAGGTGACGGCGCCCCCTCGGAGAAAGGGACCTTGAGCGGCACGAGTGTGTCGCTGAGGTGGGGCGATCTAGGATCGCTCGGAGCGACTGGCGTTACGACGGGGCGTCGTTTGCCAGTCGTTCGTGCCATTTTGAATGGGCATTGTTCTTGGTGTCCGGTAGACTCCGGGAGCGAGCGGACGGTGGTTTGTCCGCGGGTGGTGGTGGGCCAACGCCCCCGACCGGGGCGACTGTTGCTAACGGCGGACGGCAGAAGTTCCCATGTGGGGAAGCACTGTCGTGTGGTAGTCGGGTTGCAAGGGCATTGCTTTGGTGTCACTGCGCTCGTCATGCCGGAGTTGGGGAATCTTGGCGTGGACTGTCTCCTAGGGAGTGATGTTATTGATCACATGGGGGGCGTCACCGTCAGGAGAGGTCCTGACTCGAAGTATGCAGTTGACTGGGGGAGATCCTGGTCAGCTGGATGCTGTAGGGGGTCCAGCAATGGATTCGCCTGTGCCAAGCTGGGAGCAGGCCTTGTGGCAGGGGCGGGGTCGGTGGAGTCGAGAGGTGCGGCAGCGCCGATCGAGATTGTCGACCTTAACTTTGTTGCTATTTTCGCTGACTGTCGGTGGACCGTCAGTTGGCGGTGGTCCGAGGAGCCGCCCGAGGGGTTACAGACTCAGATCGCGGAGTACGGATGTACTCGGGCGCCTAAGGGTGCTTACACACTACGAGCGGAGCGGAGCGGCGCGGCGCGGAGCGGCGAGGAGTATAGCGGAGCGAAGCGGCGAGGTGTTCACATACAAGCGGAGCGGCGTGATTGATCAGTCGCTATGGAGGACTTTGTGAGTGCATTCCTGCTGCTGGACGGAGTATAAAATAAAAGAAAGCACTGGGTCCATCCCGTTAATTCTGCGAGAGAAGCCCATGGTAAATTTCATCATCTGTCCGAGGATCTGAAAAGAGATGAATCTCGATTTTTCACATACTAAAGGATGAAACTAGCCTCTTTCGAGTATTTACACTTCCTTGTAGTGGAAAAAATTGCAAAAAGGTAAGACACAGAGTGAGTTGTTTGCTTGCATCTCAGAAAAGTGCAGCGTCGTTTCTGCCGGCATCGTACACGTTTTGAACAAGTATTTCACAATTTTTGACCAAGGTTTGTACAATATAATAATAATATACTACTTTCTGACTTAACACGCATTTCATGGGTATTTCGCTATCATATAACATATTTTAATTGTATGAACATGTTCAACAAACATTACCAAACCCTTATAAACCTTTCTTTAATGCCATATTGTATGATTAGAGAAAATTAGTTACCCACTTACCAGTGTATATCAGTTTTCTTTGAAACTTCAATGAAAACATTAAAGGGAAACTCACCAAATTCAGTCTGCCGCTAGCGGCAATAAATATTCCTCAATTTTCCGAGCGTGCCGCTCCGCTCCGCTCTTCGCCACTCGCTCCGCTCCTCTTGTAGTGTGTAAGGTAAAGCGTCTATACATAGGAATAGCCAAAGACATTATTAACGCCCGTCGCCGCTCCGCTCCGCGCCGCTCGTAGTGTGTAAACACCCTAACGTGCGTGAGCGCTATGATGCGGAGATTCAGAGTTGGATCTCGAAGGGTTGGTTGAGGCGATGGCATGGCCCCATCCAGGGCGTCATTCCGTTGCTGGCCGTCGTGCAACCAATTAAGGACAAAGTCCGTCCGGTCATGGATTATCGTGAGTTGAACGGCTTTGTCGAATGTCTTACTGGTGATGACATGGTCGCTGTGTGTGGCGACAAGGTTCGGAAATGGCGGCAGCTGCGGGGCGAGCTTGAGGTCGTCGACCTTAAGTCTGCGTACCTGCAGATCCACGTTTCCGAGGATATGTGGCGGTACCAGATTGTGAAGTTCAAGGGTGTGCCTTACGCTTTGACGCGATTAGGCTTCGGCCTCTCGTATGTGCCTCGAATCATGACGGTGATTCTCGGCAAGGTTCTGTCGTTGAACGACCGCGTTCGTCGAGGGACGGACCACTATATTGATGATATAGTGGTTTGTGAGTCCATTCTCAGCGCGCAGGAGCTCCGGGAGCATCTGGCGTGGTACAGACTTGCGGCGAAGGAACCTGAAAGCCTGGATGGAGGCCGGCTGTTGGGAATTTCTTTACGGAAAGATTCCAACGGACATCTTCGGATGTCGCGGGGGACTGCTCTCTCCGTGTTTGGTTCGGTGAATGTCGGCTTAACGAAGAGAGGGCTGTTTTCCTTTTGCGGTCGGTTAGTCGGCCATTACCCCGTGGCGGGGTGGCTGCGTCCTTGTTGCAGTTTTTTGAAACGGCTGGGGTGCAGTGGCTCTTGGGACGACTCGGTTGACGGTTCTGTCAGCTCGTTGGCTGAGGAGCTGTTGGCGCGGGCTCGTCGGGAAGACACTGTTGGGGGCGTGTGGGGTGTCGACCCGCATGGTATGGTTACCGTGTGGGCTGATGCCAGCTCCCTCGGAGTCGGTGTGGCCCTTGAGGTCGATGGCCGCATTGTGGAGGATGCGTCTTGGCTCCGAAAAGAGTCAGACCACCTTCATATCAATATGGCCGAGTTTGAGGCGGTAACGCTCGGTATCAATTTGGCGATTGCGTGGGGTTTTAAGACCTTCACGGTCGCCAGTGATTCCCGGACAGTCGTCACATCGATGGATAACACTGTCGACGGCCGCAATCGTTTTCGCACGAAGAGCACGGCGGAGATGCTCGTGAAGCGACGTCTTGGGGTGATCCGTGTGACGATCGCTGAGCATGGTCTGGTCATGTCTGTTCGCTTCGTCTCGACGATCGAGAACAAGGCCGACCAGCTGACCATGGTACCTAAGAGGTGGCTTAGTTACCGCGATGGTGGTGGAGCCGTCGCAGAGGTGTCTGCCGTGCTTGCCACTGGGGAGAGTCTCGAGGATGCCATTTGGGCGGCTCATCTGCCGCATCATTTGGGCATCGATCGGACGTTCTACTTGGCGCGTCAGAACCGTAGTGATCTGTCGCGCGAACAGGTGAAGCGTGAGCTGGCTGGATGCGAGGCCTGCCAGCGGATCGATCCTGCGCTGAGGGAGGAAAATCTCGTGGAGCGAGGGGGTCTGTCTGTGGAGGAGAGTTGGCGCCGGGTTGCGGTTGACGTAACCCATTATGGCAACAAGCTCTACTTGTCCATGGTTGACTGTGGACCCTCGCGGTTCGCCATCTGGCGACGGCTGCTGAATGAGTCTGCGGTGAGCATCGTCGCTCATTTGCGTGAGGTCGTAATTGAGCGAGGGCAGTGTGACGAGTTGTTACTGGACAATTCTACGGCATTCCGATCAGCGACTGCGGAGCAGTTCGCTGATGCGTGGGGGATTTCACTGCGATTCCGTGTCGCCTACGCCCCGAGCGGCAACGGGATCGTTGAGAGAAATCACCGGACGGTCAAGAGGATTGCCGCCAAGGGAGGTATCACTCCTGAACAGGCTACATTTTGGTACAATGTGACGCCCCGGAAGGACACTGAGACTGGCTCAGTCCCTTCGAGCGGTATGTTTCGATATCGCTGGCAAGTGCCATTCGATATCAATCGTCGGGTGAGTGATGGCTGCGCGCACAACAGTTTTGCTGTTGGTGATGAGGTGTGGGTGAAACCCCCACTGCCTTCACGCACGAAGCAGTGGGCGTCTGGTGAGGTCACCAGCGTCGTGTCTAAGTACGTAGTCTGCGTAGACGGCATTCCTAGGAATGTGCGCGACGTCAGGAGACGGCGGATTGGTGGTGAACAGGGCCGTGTTCCCGATAACCATAGGGGCGTTGATGACGCCGCGGAGCCCGAAGCAGTGAGCTTCGTTGGCGGTGGCGGCGGCGGTGCAGCTCCTCTTGCGTTGCCCGAGAGAGTGGTTGTTGACGCACTAAACGCGGCGCCAGTAGTGCCGGCGACAGATAACGCGTCGAGTGAAGACTACCCTGAAGAAGAGGGCGAGGAGCACGCCGCTATCGACAGAGATGCGGAGCAGCAACAGGGGGAGCCTGCGCCATTGAGGCGGTCACGCCGTGAGCCACGGCGTCCCTTGTACCTAGACGAGTACGAGTGCTAGGCACCCCGCCACGCTAGTTTCCTGAGAAACTGGGGGAGATGTGGGGTTTTTGTCGCCGCCCACTAGTTACGTGGGCGGTCCGGTTGTCGTACTCTGCGGCAGTTGTTGTACCCTGCGGCAGTTTTCGTACCCTGCGGCAGTTGTCGTACCCTGCCGCAACCACCTCGGGTGGCTGATGCGCATCATGCGCTGCTTCGGCAGTATGGTTATGCAAGTGGTTGAGTGCAGACGCGCGTGCTTTCGTCCTTCGTTTGTGTTATCTTCGCTGCGATCGGTACCTGTGTAATGCCGGCAGTGCCTTGCTTCCGTTTCTTTGTGAGAACCGGAAGGTGCAACAGCTGAGGCAGCTGTTCTGCGGTTGCTGTTAAGGTGAAGGCACCCAGCAACGGTAAAGGTAAGCCAACATTAACAATTATTCGAAGAGACAAGACAAAACACAATACATTTAGTCTCCTGCAAGCTGAACGTTCTTCGCACTCATGAGTCATGCCAGAGTTGTTTTTTCAAGTTCCAATAGGCTATTCAAAAAGACAAATTGTGATAACAAGATGATTTTATTACTAAAAGATTCACAGTGTCTTAGTTATTTTTCTATGTAATCACCACGAAGGTTGAGGCATTTCTCATAACGTGAGACAAGTTTTCCTGTACCCTCTTCGAAGAAGTCAGCCGCCAGTGATTCCAGGTAGGTCGTCACCGCGTCTTGAAGCTCGCCGTTGTTAGCGAAGCACTGGCCTCCAACCACGCCTTCATTTCTCGAAACAGATGGTAATCGCTCCGTGCTAAGTCCTTGGTTGGGAGGCCAGTGCTTCGCTAACAACGACGAGCTTCAAGACGTGGTGACGACCTACCTGGGATCACTGGCGGCTGACTTCTTCGAAAAGGGTACAGGAAAACTTGTCTCACGTTATGATAAATGCCTCAACCTTCATGGTGACTACATTGAAAAATAACTAAGACATTGTGAATCTTTTAGTAATAAAATCATCTCGTTATCACAATTTGTCTTTTTTATAGCCTATCGGAAGTTTAAAAAATACAGCCCTCGTTTTCGGTTCATGCCAACATACTTAAAATCAATATTTTGGGCTGGAATTTAGGAAAGCAAAATCAGTAGATTAATTTTTGAGTTCAGTGAATCATTCACTTCAGTCATGGTAAGCAATCTTAAAAAAGTGGCAGCACAGTTGAACTTCAACTACACGCTTTTCATTTCGTCCGTCATCTGCCTCTGGTATAACTCGGATAATTTTTAATTCGATGGAAGTATTGTTTTTGTAATCATTTGCATCTGAAAATGAAGCGACATAAAAAACCTGACCGAGCAACGTCTGGATATTCGCGGAAAAACTCTGGCTGCTTGTTAAAAGTTGAGTATAGATTTCGTGTACAATTTGAAATGAAGTTGCAAGTGAGGTGTTGTAAGTGGAGTGTTCAGTGTAGTAAGTGGAGAAATACAGGGTGGACCAAATGAAGTCATCCGATGTTGTTTGGCTCTAAATTTTTTTAGGAATAAAAAACCACGATTCTGTTTTTTCAACATGTTTATTTGAACCTTTAAAATTATATTGTTCAAGTCGAGAAGATGATATCGGCCAAATGGGCGCCTCCACAATTGTTTGCTATACGGGCTCGTTTTATGGCATTTTTCATCACTTCGGCGTGAACTTCGGGTGACAGATTCGCGTACTCGTGTCAAATGTTGTCCTTAAGTGCTTCCAGGGTCTCGGGCTTGTTCACGTACATACGGGACTTCAAAAAAAAAAACACAGAAAATTGTCTGGAACGGTCAAATCGGGCGATCTTCCGGGCCAGTCCAAATCGCCAAAACGAGAAATCAGGCGACCCGGGAACGCCGCCTTCAACATATCGGTTGTGGCTCGCGCACTGTGAGCGTGTTTGATGATGTTCACTCGTGTTTACCCGTAATGTATGCGAAGACATTTTGAACGTTCGTACTTCATATACTGTGTATATATTATATGCTTTGTATTTTATGTAGAATAAAAAATGATGTGAAAAAATAGGTGGAGGGTTATTAACTGGCTATTTAATTAAATTATGTACCAGGAGCTAAATGGAAATAGGATAGCATTCACCATTGTGTTTTTGAAGTTGGCAGGATTTCTTATTGACGAAATGGATTTTAGAATCTGAAAACTCTTCTTTAAAGTGCGTTTTATATCTTAGGCCTCATTTTTCCGATGTAATGGTACTTTGTATGCGTGTGAACGTTCACTCTGTTGTTAAGGAAGGGTCTTGGAGGACTGTGAACGTCAGCGAAAGAGAAAGTGTGAATGCTTTCGGCTTGTAATTCATGCCCAGTTTCGTGCTATGATTATTGTATCTAGTGAAGCATTTTATTATGGATTATTTTAACAGCTATTATACGTATTAAATTGAACATTCGAGTTTAGTTGCAGGAAAATATCGAATTTGAAAAAAAAATCCCCTTCGAATTATTTCACTCGTATAGCCATCTGTAATGCAGCCAAATATTTATGTTTTCAATAGCTGCTAAAGTCAATCCAGCTAATTGTATGTCATATGACAAATAAACGGACTTGGCCGTGAGAATTGCGGTGATGATTCAGAATCAACTAACGTAAACGCAAGAGTTTGGATTTTATTTGCGTAACGATGTATTTTAATTAGGAAGTGTTTTTGTAGCGTCAATGGAATTGTAGAGGAACACCGGAAGTTAGTGATTTATTTGGTTAAGACGAGTTTGAAAATAAGTTTAACGAACTTTTCGTTACGTGAAGCATATAATGATTTGACTTCAGTAGTACATATGGGAATCTTATTTTTATAATTACAAGAACAACGTTGAAGAGAACATTTATTGATGCGACAATTATATTCCGAAACGTTTGCATCTATAAATGTTCCAATAACGTTGATCGTTCCAATAACGTTGTACAATACTAATTATGGAACCAAATTCAAATACTCACCAATCGTCCGTACCTTTTCTTGAACAGAGGATATGATTTTCTTTCAAGTCAATAAACGTTCCGAAAATGAAACATTGTTAAGTCATTGACCTATCGCTAAGATTTTTGGGTGTTTAGGTACACTGTAAAAAATGCCCGTGAAATTCACGGTTAAACACCGTATAAATCACAGTATTTTACTGTGAGGCATATTTTACAGTAAAACACTGGGTCTCAATGCAATGACGGTAGAACACCGTTATTGGCTATTACACGTGGATTTTATATCAATGAATGAAATGAAAGTAATTTTGCTCAATTTGAGCTTAAAATGGCTTGAACAAATGTTGCCTAGTTGCTGTAAACTCTATTAGGTATGTATTGTTCATGCAATAAAAATCATATGAGAAATGATTGAATCATAAATATCTAGGAACTTTCCTCCCCATAATAAAAATGAGAAAGATCATTCGAATAATCGATTGATTAAATTTATTGTGTTTTCCTCTTACATCAGTTTTATAAGTGGTATTTTAGGCTTTACAAAGTTGAAGATTGAACTATCCTTTCGAAAATATTGGTTCTCTGTTTTATTTTATCACTTCGCTGTTTCTTTATTTCTGAAGCTTTAATAAAACTCATTAAACAAAAAAATACGAATTCTGTTCAAATTTTTTGTTACAACAAATGTATTGGTAAATTAATCACTGAAAAGGTGACACCGTGTCAATAGTATTGGAACTACTTTCCCCAAGGGAATTGTGTTTGCGCGGCAAGTAGAAAGCCGTTGGAATTGTGCGAGAGAGGAGTCAATGTTAAAATCTCAGTTATTGCTTTCCAGTAAATGTGTTTTGTTCTTACCACCAGAGTATAATAATTTGACAGTGCTTCTTTCACATTGACAGCCATCATATAGAGTTCATGAGTGGGGGTTTCAATTTAAGCGGACGTTTACCGTTGATTTTCGTGAAGTACAGGCAGTGTTCGTGTTAATCTACTCACACATACAGTATAACTGTTGGAATCAAGTCTCGTTAGAATGCTGTTGAGCGATTTTATTGTCCCTAAATTCTCCCCACTTATTTTGTGAGTTTCTAATTTGGACAAATTTAGTTGTAAAAAGACTTGTGGTCGTGTATTTTAACCATACTTTTTTGATCCTGGTGCTTTTTTTTAGTTCAAATGTAGATTGTCAACTCGAATCGAAAAAGAGAATTAGACTTAACTGCCAATGACATTTATCGTTAACAAATAGATTTCATTGAGTGTATAAATTGTGAGTTCATTAGAACATTCTCTAATTCTTATTAAAATATAACCCCCATCTCAAAAATGCAGAACATAAATGTATTGGAAGAGGGTAGTCTGAGGCCCCAGTATAATTGTCCATTCTGTGGTAAAGTATCTAAATCATTAGCAGGGTATGTGCGCCATTTTGCATTCCATAAAAACTTATGCAATGTTGCATTTCCATGTTCATTTGAAAAATGTCCTAGGAAATTTAAATCATATGCTGGATTTCGAGCGCACATTTCGCGGGAACATGGGAAAAGAGTGTCAAATGGCATCCAAAAGGAGCATCAAAGATCTCCAGGTACTTTACTGCAGTGTAATTTACAACATTGCAATCAAATTTGTCCCCATTTGAATGCTTTACTTCAACATCTAAATGATCATATAAAAGATGGTGAAATCATTAGGTGCCCTATGAAAAATTGTGATAAATTATTTTCAAAAATTTCTAGTTTTAAAAGTCATCGTAGTAGAAACCATCGTGGATGTTCTCATAATCAGGTTGCCTTAAAACATATAATATCACCCAGTGTACATGAAGGCAGTGTTGATATTCATTCAGTTGCACTTCCAGCTCATGAAGTTTGCTCTGGTGTATCTGATGCCAGTGATAAACCTGATACTAGAGAGACAGATGAGAGAATGGAAAATAGTGATGAAAATTTAGATAAAAATGATGTAGAAGCATTTTATTTGAAGAATCTTGCATTGTTTTACCTCAAATTGCAGGCAAAATTATTACTTCCATCATCTACCATCCAGCATATCATTGAAGAATTTCATGAAATTCACCAACAAGGACAGACATATTTGTGCTCAAAAGTAATCACAAAATTAAAAAATGAAACTGACATTCCAGTTGACAAGTTAAAAGAAATTGAAGAATTATTCACCAATGCAGATCTGTTTCAATGTACATCAGAAAGTTTTAGAACTGACTTCAAACGTAAAAAAACTTTCAAAGAAATATTTAATTATGTTCAACCAATTGAAATAAATTTAGGAAATAACGCTCAGAGTAAAAGACGTACTTTTCAATATATTCCTTTGTGTAAAAGCCTAGAAAGCTTGTGTAATAATAAATCTGTCCAAGATGAATTAGCTTCAACCAGAGTATGCAACTTGCCTAATATGAATGACATTCCAGAGTGTATGAGTGACGTGTGTGATGGTAGAGTGTTTAGGGCAAATCCTTTATTCAGGCATGATCCTAATTCTCTTAAACTCATCCTCTATCAGGATGCCTTTGAGGTATGCAATCCGCTTGGCTCAAGTAAAAAGAAGCACAAAGTACTGGCTGTTTACCTTACTCTTGGTAATATCAGGCCACATTTAAGATCTAATGCTGATCATACCATTTTGGTTTTGCTATGCACAGAAAAAGATTTCAACTATTTTGGGCAGGAGGCTATTTTTGAATATTTGATAAAAGACCTGCAAGATATAGAAAAAAATGGAATTAAATTTGGCAAAAATAAGATCAGAGGCACTTTGTGCTGTATTACTGGAGATAACCTTGGCTCTCATTGTGTTGGAGGATTTACAGAAAACTTCAGTACAGTTGAGTACTTCTGTAGGTATTGCTTGGTTCGAAAACAAGATTTTAAACAAAATCCATTAGCTATTGGACATTGTAGGACAGTTGAAAGCTACAAATTAGACCTTGTTGGGCTTTCAAATGGAGTGAACAATATCAGAGGTGTTAAATTTAATTCTGTATTTAATGCATTGTCATATTATCATGTTTGTCAGCCTGGGTTACCTCCATGTCTTGGTCATGACCTATTTGAGGGTATTGTGAACTATGACTGTGCTCTTTTCATAAAAGATTTGGTCAAAGTGAAGAAATGGTTGACTTATGAGGAATTAAATAGATTGATAGTAACCTTTAAATACCTTGGTGCAGATGCTAGTTGTAAGCCCAGTGAAGTGAACACATCTGGAGAGAAGTTAGGAGGGCAAGCTGCTGAAAACTGGTGCTTACTTAGGTTGCTGCCGCTCATACTACGCAACAAAATTATGAATTCAGAAGACTCTACTTGGTGCTGCTTTCTAATGTTACGGGATATTGTCGAGTTATTATGTGCTCCACAGATAACTAAAAGCAATGTTGCTTACTTGAATACTTTAATTGAAGACTATCTTGAATTACGAAATAATTTATTTCCTTCAAATGATTTGAAGCCCAAGCACCATTACCTAAGACACTATCCAAAGCTTATCTTGGATTTTGGGCCACTTATTCATCTCTGGACCATGACTTTTGAGCGTCGCCACTCGTACTTCAAAAGATGTGTTCAATACAGTCATAATTTCAAAAATTTGAATTTCACACTTAGTGAGCGCTATCAACTGCTTCAAGCTTTTAAAAGAGCTGGGCAGTATTTTCCTGACCCTATTGACATTGGGGCATGTGAACCATTTTTTCTGAATGAAATTTCAGTAGAGTTGCAAGCTGCACTTGCTGCCTTCAAGTTCTCTAATGAAAAAACTTGGATTAGTGATGAAGTGACTATCAGAGGATCTCAGTACAAGAAAGGATATTTTTTAGTGTTGGGCAAAGCAAACAGTGACATGGAAGATATTCTTATATTTGGGGAGATTCTTTTTATACTTGTATCTGGTGGAAATTCTGAAGGTCCCTTGGTTTATTTTGTTGTGAGGAAGCATCTGTCAGTTTTTGATTTCAGCCTTCATGTCCATCAAATTTTCACTTCCCCTGGTCAGCTTCCAAAATCTTATGATTGTGTGAGTTATTTAGACCTTCATGATTATTACCCTCTTCAAGGGTATGAGAAGAGCTTTGGGACATTATTGATTCGATCCTCTCAAGCACAACAGTCTTTCGTCTTGAAAATGTCAATCTCAATAAAAGAGAGCATTTTTCAAGTGTTGCCAAACCTGGCAAGTGGTACCGTTGATGGCATACTTCAGGTGCTCACTGAAGCTGGTGTGGAAACTAGGGATGACCTGAGTCTGGTAGAAGAGGATGACCTCCGCCCAATCCTGAGGCCGATCCAAATTCGCAAGCTAAGAAATTTCTGGAGATGTGCTTCGGGTAAGTAAATTTAGTTGTGTGGGGGCATCAACTGTGTATAGATGATTATTTATGGGTATATTATCAGATAATTAACTGCATTTTCTAAGAAATTCTTCCTAAAAGCCAAATGCTAGGGTAAAAAAGGGTTTTTGGAATTTTGACGTTTTCCTAACTTAATTTTTTGTGTTTTCAATCATTAAAAATGTCAAATTGAGAGTAAAGTTGTTTTCTTAATTTGTTCAGCTACTAAATTTCATCAGAAATAAAGTTGCATGTGTGTAACCTAGCTAATTACAGAGTGCTTAGTATTTTATTTTTTATTTGGCAAATTGTGAAAAATTCAAAGTAATTACTTTCTTCATATACCTGTAAACTTTTCTGAAGCCTTGTCGACAAGGCTTCAGAAGGCCTTGAAGCCTTTCGTCGACAATTTACACTGGTTTTCTTAAAATCAAAAATCAATGTGAAATGAGCAAATCATTGATAAATTTAAAAAAGGAATACTGTTGGTGAAAACTTCTTCACATTTAATTTTTTTGTGAGGCGAGTTGAAATTATTTATTTTTAGTAGTGTGTTGGGATGGATATAAGTCAGTTACTTAATGCTCGATGTTTGAGTTACGAGATTCATTCAACGCTTGAATTATCAGCTAAATACAATGAAAAAATATGTTATTGCTTTATTTGTGCAATATGGGATGTAACCTTTTACTTGTGTTGGAATCACCTACATTTTTCTATACGTGTGAAAGTACTAAACATAAGCGAGACAATTGTCTTCTGTTATCTTCTAGTTTATATTACATTTAAACAATGTAATATATTGAAGTTTGTGTGAGAATGATTATTCTGCATCACTGTGTAGTAAGGGCTAGTTGTTTAGTGAAGTTGTGAGAAAAATTTTTCAAGGAAAATTTGAAACTCAGTGTACTTCTAGCGGATATTTCTTCAATGCTGTTTTACCACTGCTGATCAATTTACATCTGGTCTTTTTTATCACATTTGCATTGGTTGTTGAAGATTTCCACCTTTTTCTTTTACTTTGGTAGGGCCAATAGAAAGAGTATCAATTCACTTTAATACCAATTCACTTCAGAGGAAAAGTTCAGTTTTCTCAGTGCTGAGTGCTTATGTCATTATTTAAAAAAAATTAATAATCAAACCTCACTTTTATTCAGTGTTTCGAACTACAAAATCTAAAAATATCTTACTTCTGTGTTCAGTACAAATTTTTGAGTGCAAGCAAAGGAGGGGAAGTGCCTCATAATAGTGAACAAAACTGTCCGGAATATTGTTGACTTGCCAGGTTGAAGTAGCCCAAGTTGCCGTCAGCTAATTCAGTTTGTGGGCAAAATGGCAAATAGATTGTTTACAGATATTTCTCATATGTTCAGTAACTCATCTAGCACAACTCCAGAAGAATGGTGCAGGTCAAAGAAAAATAACTGACCAAAATCAAATATAGTTATAAGAGGTTTATACATTTTTTGTGTACCTCCAGGAGTACTTTTGTGTTTGAAGTAGTCAAGCACTTAAGCCATACAATTATGCAAAATTGTATGACACTTGAAAAAAAATTGTTTGTGGTACTTAATGTTCCATTGTTTCTATTGATATCAGTGTTTCACGGGAGGAAAAGCTCTTTCTTTGGCTAGTTACTTCTATACTTTTGGTTCACCTTTGGTTCACTGTTGCTTTTTTCTGCTTCCATCCATTTATTCTTCACCTTTCATCTGGTTTTGTGAATTGCTTCGAAATTTATTTCTATGTGCTGGATGTGTGAGGATATCTTGTGCATAGATTTTCATGTCCCCTGATTCTATATTATATGATGCCTCTCTCTTGGGAACACCCTTGTTGTGTGGGTAGGGAGAGTCAGAATTGACTGGAATTCTACTTTGAGTTACTCGGTAGTTGTTTGTCTTATTTGCAATATAATTTTAAATAAATTTTGTTGCCCAAAAAATAAACAGATCTCCCATTTCTCCAAAAATACACAGAACAATTGATGAAAGAAATTGTTCTGTGAATGTTTATAATAAATATTAGGAATTCAAGTATTTTTAGAAATATTAAATTGTATTAGAATTGAAGTGAGGATTTCCAAAGTGAACCACCAAAAATTGCTTACATTTCCCTTGTTGATTGTAGCTAATAGAAATTTCTCTGTTTAAAGAGCTAGTGAATGAATGAGTTCCTCATGCAGTTTTGAAAAACAAAAATATTAGGGGCAGTTGCAAAATTTAATTTCCAATTTTTGACGTTTATTGTATTTGTATTCTTGTTTAATTTTTGGGACTTGATCATACCGAGATAGTATTAATTTCATTTCACTATGTATTGTTTTTTCACAGATGTACAACCTGCCACAAGTGCATCAGACCTCAACAATGTAGCTCAACCGTCTACAAGTGGGATTGGTTCAACGTTGGATTCAAGCTCAGCGTCGACATCTTCACCTATCTCCATGAACCCGAATTGGGCTCACGAATTTGCAATTCCATGGGAGAAGATGTCCCGTAGGGATATAATCAATGTGGTTGAAAATCAAGCCCGGCCTACGCCACGGGCAAGGCGTGAGATGGTACGCGTCGTTATAGATGCCGTTATGATGACAACTCGTAGGCCTGGCAAAAAGGCCCTAGATATAATAGCTAGGAAGATTGTGGCTAAGTATCCACAATCGTTCCAGGATATAATTGAGGGAACTCTTGTTGGCTCTGGCCATGAGTCACTTTGCAAGCAACTTGTAAATCGCTCCGAACAGCTTAACAGAAAAGTTAATCCTTCTTCTATTAAAAGTGGCGTGGCAATAGATATATCCACTACTGAAGAAGATGATGCAAGACAATCAAAGAAGGTTCGTTACGATGATTATGGTTGCATAAGTTTCAATCCTGAGATTCCCGTTGGAGACACTAAAGAAGCTCAACAAGCTATCGCGTCAACTTTGAAGGAGATGTTCCTCCAGAAGGGCACAGAAGGCCATTACGAGCAGATGATGCGAAAATCATATTACCTTCAGCGGCAAGATATTCTGTCTGGAGTAAATATTGTAGCTCTGAAAAAAAACTGGCCGTACCTATTTGAATCGAGTGGTTTGTTCATCTATTTTGAAGAATTAACAGGAGTTAACATAAGAGATCAAGTGCAGGCGACACACCAAAGCAGAGCACAAAGAATATTATTGTGGATGGATAGGCAAGTGAAATCTCGTGACATAATCCAAATTAATATGGATTATAAAAATGCAAAACTGAACTCAGGCAACACGCTTTCTGAACTGCCAGCAGCTATTTTGGGTACCATGGCCTATTTCAAGGAAAAACAAGATGTTTTGTTCAAAGTGTTCAAGGTGGGTACTGCGCATGTTCTAATGTTCATTTTTTATAATTTTTATCCATTCAAACTTCCCTCAGGGAGATAAACTATTGTGTCTATGGGAATTGCACCTTCCAGGGGAAAAATGTGAGGGCCCAAGCTGAGAGTAAGGTAGGCCTTTTTTTGTTGAAATAAAATGTTTTTGCCATGTTAAGGATCACCTTATTTGGTTCACTGCTATCCTGTTTTTCAGCACCTACTACTTTCTTCAACTTTTATCATGTTTCATGAACGTTTTTCTCAACTTACTGTTTCTATACCCCTTATGCATAGATTCCGCATTCCCTTATCTCCATGCTAAATAGTGCCTTGCTCTCTGTGATACTTTTTTTGTAGCGGTTAAGGAGGCTTAAACTAACATGCGAGTATAGCTAATCTAATATATCCATTCAAACTTCATTCAAATCCATAGAAGCTGATAATATCAGAACTCTCTTATATCCTTTCATGCATATATTTCTTGCATTACTTCCAGTGCTTTCATTATTTTCTAATTTTTCCCCTAAACATAAGTGCCAAAATTCAAAATAGTAGTGCTGTGTCTGCTTAAAATTATCCTGGAGTGTTATGACATTTGATGTGCTGGATATGATGGAAAATTTTGTGGTCAAAGAAAACTTTTTCAAGGTGGGATTCCAACAAGTTAAGTTTCTTCTACTCTTATTTATGAGCTTAACAATATTAAAACAACCCTTGCGGAGACCTTCTACTAAATTTTCTACGCCAATGTGAAAAATGTGCTGATCATTATTTTTTATTGCAGGATGAGAAGTCCGTGCAGGAGATCGAGGATTCTGGACTTCATCTGCACCCTCACATTGTAATAAATGGTAAGTAGCACAACATACCTGCCTCAGTGTAAGAGAGTCCATTGTAACCATTGACACTAAATTGTACCCTCGTGAGGTATCTTGATACTTAGTTAATTCCACCATTTCTTCAGATAACCTTCATAAGCTGGTATGAAGTATTTAATAAAATAATTAGAGGCCTACCTGGACGGTGTCTTATCAATACAGCAAATCGTGAATGAATTCCATGCCAGGCTTCTACTGATATTTTTCGTCTGGTGGCACTTTATGGAATTATAGTATAACAATTTTTCTAAATCTTGGAAACTTTTTCGAAAACCTTCAGCAGAATGATCATCTTGTAGAAATTTTCGTAGAAATTTTCATTTCAATATATACGTTAAAGAATGGAAATACAACGCACATATTTCCGAGTCAAGAGTCTTCATAGAAGGCAATAAAGTATCAAGAGCTGGTATTTCATGATATGTGGCCAAGCATTTTGAACCAACTAGCAGGAAAAATGACATTTTCTTTCATGGCTAACTTAATTAATGATTTTGAGAATAAGAATGGATTCAAGATCCAAAATGCAAATTTTGTATGAGTTATATTCACGAATATTAGATTGTATTGGAATCGAAATTTTTTGTAAGAGATTTTCTTTATCTTTAATAGGAGTGAAACACAGTTTTTTCGCACCAACTTAGGACCACATCAGGTTTGTTGATGAGCGTTTGTGTTGCAGGTGCAGAGTCTACTCTGACCGCCAGTTCGTTTATGCTTGCATTGGATGGGACTGTCGTGATGGAAAACTTGATGACCTTCACAACTGGGCTCTCTGCACTGTTTGCAACATATTACTGTTTCAACTACAAGTACCCTCCTGAAGCAGCTGCAACACTGGAATTCATTCAGAGGTATTTGCAAATGGTCTGAATTTTACGAATAGTTCAAAGAATTCTTAGTAAAGCTTTTAATTTCAATCCAGTCAAGTTGAACTTAGTCAATAAATTCGTTAACTTCTTCGCTGCTCGAAGTTTTTTCCTCTTTTTGATGGCCAACGAGCAATTACAGTAGAAATTTAAAAAGCTACCTCTCCGGTATGGTATAAATTTAATTTTAATGTAGTGTTGATGTTAAAAACTTGAATGCCGCAAACTGATCATATATATATTCATATATATACGGATATCGCGTTACAATAAAATGCCTTGGTTCTGAACTTAGCATCGGTTGCTTGTAATTATTTGGTAAATATCACTGTGTATTCTTTGAATTTATTTACGTGATGCAAATACTAATTAAACGTATTTTCTAACCTGACTCATAGCACTCATCGATCCACATGCGATATCCTGAATACGTTTTGGGATTAGAATATTTTTGAATTTTGTATTCTTTGATACAACGTCCTGTTTAATGGTAATTTTTATGAGATAAGTGAGTTCTAGAAATGAAACTGAATTTACTGTGTGCTCTTGGGTGTAAAAGCTTACGCTTCTGTAATGAGATACTCAATATACTTGAACTTTACTCATGTAGGTTGTGCTGCGAGCATGAGCAAAAGAAGAGAATGTTAGTTGCATCGGCTACTAAGTCGTGTTTGCTGTATTATCCTAGGTGCATGTATTTCATGAAGCACAGTTGATTGCAGAAGGACTCTGGTTCTATTTTATATTGTTACATTCTCTGAATTTTTCAACTGAATATTATTTTTTTGGGGTGGGGGGGCATGCGATCTTAAGGGTAAAAATCGTTTTCACCGCGTAAACGACGATATGATGGACATGCGTAAGAATTATTTGTATTCAAGATACAGGAAGGCAATTATTTGTCGTGAAATCACTATCACAAAATTTTTCTCGTTGCGGTTCAATTGTTAAATAAAATGATTACCCTCTTTTGTCCAGAATACGAATGATCCTTGTTCATGTCTACAAGATCCTATGCCTAGAATTTTAAAACGAATTTTACCGAGGAAAATAAAACTCAGCGCTGAAAACGTTAGGTCTATTTATAAATTTAAAAATTTTTGTATCTAACACTTAATTCACTAGTTCTAATTATTGTATCAATAGGAATCAGCACTCCCAGGGGAAAATGTCTGGGGGTCCGAGCTGAGAGTTGGGTAGGTCTTTTTTGTTGAAATGAAATGTTTTTTGTTATGTCAATGACCACCCTTTTTCGGTTCACTGCTGTCATGTCTTTCTGCATCTAATATTTTCTTCTTCAACTCTAATCTTATTTCTTCGACTTCTTTCGCAACTTACTGCATCTATGCCCTTTCTGTATAGATTCTGCATTCTCTTATCTCCATACTCTTATCTTTACCATACTTAAACTCTTATCACCCGACAATAGTTGACTGCCTTCCTCTCATTAGAACGCTTTTTTCGGTTAGGGAGGCTTAAACTGTCATCTAATCTATTGTGCTTGCTCAGAGGGAGAAGGAAAGGAATGAATCTTAGAAAAAATTGTATTTATAATTTTTTATTACAGATGCTTCGTGCGGATAAATCCTGGAAGAGGTACCAAGATGGCCGTGGAGAAAAATAGAAAAAGGTATGCAATGAACCCGAAGGTGCTCTCGTTCATCAATGGTCTCGCAGATTTTGAATGGACCGAGATGTGAACGTTGTTAGTGAGCATCTGATGCCCTCCCAATCGACTCTCATGGTAGTCGAGTTGAGTTCTTTCCAAGATCTACGAATTTTTTCTACGAAGTAAGATCTACGAATTTTTTCACTTACCAACATTTACTGTTTAGCTTCTCTCATATTTTTGTTTAGTAACATTTACAGTAGTTTCTCGCGTTTATGGGCAACATCTGATACATAAATATATTTCCATTGATGTACAGTCTTTGCTGAAAACTCTTGTATTTCTCCACTTGCAACACTCGCTTCGTAAATTGACTTTCACTATCTATCATTATTTTTTTGCAGTTCGACGAATAGTGTTTATTGTAATTGCTGCTTATTTATAGTGGATTAGATGGTTACACTGTTTGGCCTGTTGAATTAGGTAATGAGATCGTTTTTCTAGGTTAAATATCTTGAGCTATTAGCCCTCTCAAGGCAGGGATTTAAGATTTTCAATGTTTGTCACGGAATGCGTGATGTGGAAGCCTTGTTGCAATTATCATAGTTTTGGAAACTTTCTTTTGTTAGTGCCTCAATTCATATATTTTTATTATTTCTATTGTTCTGTTACACATAACAGAACCCTTAACTGTTAGACATAACACTTGATTCCTTTATGATTTATATTCGTGTTTTGCCATAACCTATGCGGAAACGTATACTAAACATACGTACTTCATATATTGCATGTATATTATATACAATGAAAAATGTTCTGAATAAATTGGGGAATGATTATTAGTGGGTAATTTTATAAAATTATGTACAAGAAACAAAATATTGAATGAAAATTAGATTGTTGTTCCCAATAATGTTTTTTGAAGTTGTACGATTTCTTATTGATCAAGTGGATTTTAAAATCTGAAAACTCGGCTTTAAATATGTTATCTATTTCAAGCCTTATTGTTCTGTGAAATTTACTCTGCAAGCTGGAACTTCCACTCGGTTTTTATGGGGAGAATGCTGTCAGCTCGTAATTCATGATCGGTCTCCTGATCTGATTATGATATCTAGTGAAGCATTTGAGAATTTGATTATTTTAGTGGCAATAATATGTATTAAATTAAGCTAATTAGTTTAGTTGAAGAAATATATCTAAACCTGAGAAATATTCAACTTGGAATTATTTAATTTCTGTAGCCGTGTGAGTTGCAGACGAACTTCCACTTTGTTCTTGATATTAGTTCAGGTCAATCTTGCCAATTTTATTGTACTTTTATGACGAATAAACAGACATAACTGTAAGAGTTACGATGACGCTGATTCGAAATCCATTGACGTAAACGCTCGAGTTATGATTTGATTTCTTTAAGAATGTTTTTGAAGTGTCAATTGAAGGAAAGAGGAACACGGGAAGGTTGTGATTTATTTTGTTATGACCAGTTTTAAAATTCGTTTAATGAACTTGTCGTTACTTTGAGAATAGAATGACATGACTTTTTGTTTAATAATAAACATTGAATCGAGTTTAAATAGTTACCATTCGTTCGTACTTTTATTTTGTTGAGGATATGCTTTTCTTTAGGAAACAAATAATAAACGTTGCAATAATAAATCGCCATTGTTCTAGTCATTGACCTTTCGTTACGAGGTTTTCGAGTATTTAGGTAGGTAATGCCAATTGACCGTATTTACAAATAGTTGACTTCAAGCCAATGTAAACTACTGGGCATGACCAGCGGAAACAACTTACGTCTGCAGGTGACGCAAGTTCCATTTTAAAGTTTCATGAAGTGAGATGTTAGTTGAAGTACTAGGGTTGACCAATAGAAGCCGTTTTAGCATTCTACTGCTTTAGGTAAACTCTTCATTTACACAAATTTCAACAGTTTTCTACGATATATGGCTTGCACTATGCTCATCGTATTTCAAAATTCCAAAGAGCGATTGTTTTTTCTTGGCGATTGAACAATTATAGAATTTCATCTTTTTTGGCACGATTACTTGCATTTTACACTGTTATTTGGCCAATAATAAAAAATACATTCGTTTTACCACCGTTTTTTCACGGCAAACCAGAAGAAAATACTGGTTTCTACCGTTTTCAATGCCCAGGTTTTACTGTTATTTCACGGCATTTTCGTATAAATTACAGTTTTTGACCGGTTTTAATTTCCTGGTATTACCGTTCAAAGCATGGGAACTCCTTACAAATCACGGTTTTTTACCGTTTTTTACCCCTAGGTTTTACCGTTTTTTCACGGTTTTTTGTTGGCAGCGAAGTTGCCAGACATTTTACCGTGAAATCACGGTGAAATTTTTTACAGTGTAACTAAGGTCAGATGAACATATCTCCAAATAGTTGATTTCATACCAATGTCAATTGCCGAGCATGACCAGCGGAAACAACTCAGACGTGACGCAAGTTCTATTTTAAAGTCTAATGAAGTAAAATGTTCGTTGAAGTACTCGGGCTGACCGAGGGAAGCCGGTATAGCATTCTATTGCTTTAGGCTAATTATTCCTTTACAGACATTTCAAAAGTTTTCGACAATTTTATTCGATGTATGGCTTGTACTATGCTGATCGTGTATCAAAGTTTCAATGAGCGATTGTTTTTTCTTGGGAATTAAACAATTATGGATTTGCATCTGTTTTGTTTACTTGCATTTACACTTGCATTTTACACAGTAATGCATTTTACACTTGCATTTTACACTTGCATTTTAACACTTGCATTTTACACAGTAATGCGGCAAAAAATAACAAATATATACGTTTTACCACCGTTTTTTCACGGCAAATCAGAACAAAATACTGGTTTCTACTGTTTTCAGTACCCAAGTTTTACTGCTATTTTACGGCAATTTCGTATAAACTACAGTTTTTTGCCGTTTTTAATTTCCAGGTGTTACCGTTTGAAGCACTGAAACTCCTTGAAAATCACGGGTTTTTACCGTTTTTAACCCTCAGGTTTCATCTTTTTCTCTCGGTTTTTTGCTGGCAGCGAAGTTGCCAGACATTTTACCATGAAATCGCTGTGAAATGTTTTACAGTGTATTCTGAAACAACTATCCCACAGTGGAAAAAGCATCAAGTGAAATCTGTTTCTCGAATTGGTGGAAGCAGGTTGACGAGGATGACAAGCAAAAAGGCCGCGAGGCTACTTACAAGCTCACTCATCCATCAGCACAGAACTTCTTCCATTGGATTGACCAACACATTTTCGACATACATATCTTCTAAAATTCTTCGACATACAATGGTACGTGTAATTTTGGGATACATCGTATTTTTTGTCATACCTTCAGTGTGAATACACAATTTATCTTATATTTGGTCAGTATTACCCTACATTGAGTTTTTAATAGTATCTGGAACGATAATTAAAAGTTCGGTGTTGAAATAGTTTGATTAATTAAAATGAAAAATGATTCTACTCAAAAGTATGAAAGACATGATGATATTTCCCTTTTGATAATGAAATTTTAAAAGACTTGCAATTGTTTACAAGTCGAATAGTTTTTGAGAGGTATGACCGACCAATCGGTGTGACACTTCTTCATTTTTTACAAATAGTTGCATCTGTTGTCTGGCTCTTTGAAGCTCAATCCGCAAGTTACACTTTAGAAATGAGTAAAACTAATTAGTTATCCTAAGAAAGGCAAAATAAAATCATGAAACGTAACAAAAAAAAAAGGATATTGTGGAAGAATGAAAAAATATTAATATATCCCTAAATAGTGCAGGAATTTTAATCATAGAGGATAAGAAGTTTGGCGACGTGATGATAAACCTTGTTAGAACTAATCGAATAACAAAGATAAACGAAAGCAACTGAAGATGGATTAGAAAAACATTTTATCGCCCACTCTGAAATTCAAACCGATTTCAAAAAAGCTGACTGCAGTAAGCAAAACACCATCAGTAGAGCTCTAAATCGCACTGGCTAGGTTAAGAACACCAAGGAAAGTTTCATTACTGAAACGTCAACATGTCAAAGCCCGTTTGAATTTCCGTTAAACCCTATAGAGAGAAATGCAAGGAATTTTGAAAAGGTTATCTGGCCAGACACAACGAAAATCGAGCTCTTCGGAAGAAACGCAGCAACATTGGCAAAAAAAGGCGCCGCTCTCAGGAAACAGAATACCATTCCCAGAGTGAAGTTCGGAGGTGGTTCTCTCATTACAAGAGAATAGTTTTCACTCAACGGTACTGGTGAGTTAGAGACTGTTAATGGTAGTATGAATAACTGTATGTACGGGAGATTCATGAGAAAACACTTCGTAAATTTCCAGTTTCGTTGCTACGGGGTGGCGATTTCATGTTTCAAGACGACCATGATCCCAAACGCGCTACCAAACTAACTGAAGAATATCTTGAAAATAACTAAATTGACGTCCTAATTGGCCCAGTCAGTCACCCGACCTCAATACAATTAGAAATTGAATAAAATTTTGAATACTGGAGCTTACGAGCTAAGTCCACAAAATATCAAATAGAGGAGTTCTACAAAAAGAATGATAAAAATACAAGTAGATATTTGTAAAAAACGTGTGTGCAACTATGGAAAGCGACTGGAAGCAGTCAAAGGAAATAGAGGCTTCATAACAAAATACTGTATGAATGTACTCGTATCGAATACTTTTACTTGAGATCATTTCTGATTTTAATTAATAAAACATTTTCAAAAAGGACTTCATAATAATCGTTACATATACAAGTAAAATATATTTAGGGTACTACTGAATAAATTTTAGGTAAAATTTTGCACTCAAACTAAAAATATGACGAAAAACGTGATCCATTCAAAACTTAAGTGTCGCTACAGATACATTGGATGCGTGTATTAGTCATTTAAAGTTTTTTATGAATATCGGATGCACATATATAGAGAACGTTATCAAAAATTCGCAAAAAATATAGCGATATTAACATTACAAAGGGTCTTGACCACGAAGTAGACCAACAAATTGAACGATTTTTTATACACATTCTCACGCATCTTTTTCGTCACACCGTCATCCACATACAAATCCAATACAAATCCAATAGTGGGAAGTTTCATGCCTCGTCCACTCTTATTTCGTTAGACTTCTTCATTTGTTCCACTAAAACAGGTGCAAATGATCATTCAGATGTGCAAATGTCTAATAGAAGGACCTTAAGAAAAGCATGTTTCAAAAAGATTTTTTCGACCAAATACAGAATATTTTCCTTCCTAAGTATTTGCCTGAAATTTTCAATAAAATTCGAATCGGAACTGAGATTTCAATCCGAACCTCCTCACATGAATGCGTTTTACAACAAAAATTTGAATCTCGAGTTTATCCGGATGGCAAGAGGCGTTGCCATGCACAAATAGAGGATTGGATGCTTCGATGCCTCTGAGAGGTGGTTTGTATATGTTTCAAGGAAACGTTTTTGTACGCAAATAAATTGACTCTTCCTTTCAGCATTATCACTTGAAGGTCCCACACCAGATAATACGTACTCCGTACCATATTGGAGCCTCCACCAGACCTCATGGATTTGACTGCGCTCTTACTGTAGCATTTCTTTCTATTAGGTATGGGAAAAACTGCATGCCATCAGAATTGGTAAGAACAAACTTGTTACCATCGCTGAAGAAGGCTCTACATTAATTTTTATCATGTCGAATCTAGCGTTCATCGTCAAACTGCAGTCTAGCTTTGACATTTTTATGCTTATCATCGACTTCTGTATAATAAATCGGATTTTGAAGGCTGTATTTTTTTGGTTTAAATTACTTACCAACGAATGTAAATATCGGAACTCATCTTTATACTTATTATTGATTTAATCTTTTTGCGGTCGCTGAGTGTTCGATAATTGTCTCTGACTGCCTTCCCAACTTCTTGGAAGAGTCAGAAAAAGAAAATTTAGAGGTGACCTCAAAAGGTCGAAGCCTGGTTAGGCAGACTGATAACGTTGGAGAGCCTGCCAGATATCTCCGCAGAACAGTGCCGTGGTCCGCCCCTCTCCCTGTTCGCCCTCGCTGGTGCCCATGTTTGTGTGCGAGGTGACGGGACTGCAAACATGAGCGGCTAAGTCTCTCCTCTGCCTCCCTGGGGGCACTGGGTCCAGTCTCGCGAATTTCTACACCGCCCAACCCTCTCCCTCCATCTACAAGCAGCTACATAAAGTTGCCATTCGTGCCAATTATTGAACTATGTAGTACTAGTGAGGTTTATTAACCTATCTGTTCGTTATACATTTATTATTAATCACTGCATTATAACCACTACAAGTACTTAGTAAGTAGATACTTGAGCGGAATGCCAAAGTTAACCTATATTAAATCATTATAATAAGTTTTGACAACGACCGCTGGTGTTTGGCTATTCGACCCTCCATCTCGGCACGCAAAAACATGCGTTTTTAAACTTTTTTAAGTTAACCTTAAACTTACTGAACTTGGCCTAACCTAACCCAAACTAACCTAACTTAACCTAACCTCTTAACCTAACTTAACTTAACTTAACCTAACCTAAATTAATTTAACCGGACATTTCTGTAGCTGTTTGGAGGTAGTGCTGTAGCTGCTTGGAGGCGGAGGGAGAGGGTTGGGCGGTGCAGAAATTCGCGAGATTGGACCCTGTGCTCCCCGGGGCATGGCTTCATCGGCCTTCGTTCTCCTCACCGCCTCACCAGCGTCTTTACACTTCAACTTCATATCCAACTACGTAAGTCAGAGACATTCTCGTGTCGGAAATATTCAGCGACTGACTGTAGTTTTGACGTTCTTGAATATACGTTCACAACCTGGTCTAATTTATTGAAGGACATCAATTAACGAATTGTTCTTGAAATTTTTTTGTTACATTCATTCAAAGCCATTCAAAATCCGATCATTGTCAAGTCTATTTATTCTTCAATAATTCCTTTGAATTTATTTCAATCTTTACTTCTAAATGATACTTCTAAATCTAAATGATCCTTCTAAATCTAAATGATACTTCTTAATCTAAATCATACTTCTAAATCTAAATTATACTTCTGAATCTAAATGATACTTCTAAATCTAAATGATACTTCTAAATGATGCATCTTTGACCTTCGAATATCTTTTTTTTATTCCAGCAATGCACGTGTCCTTCACTAACGCAATAAGGCGGGGACGTGCGAGAGTGCCGCGACACAACCGGTTTTCGGCTGGCCTCTCGTGCATCGGACGGGTTAAACCTGCGCCGCGTATTACGCCTATTTAGCTTTATTTTTTATGATTCATTTAGGCTCCTACAGCGAATTTTTATTTATAAAGAGCCACATATTAAGCATTGATATTTAAAAATAAATTTATCTAATTGGCTTATATTTTCGTTGCCCCGCCATAATATTTTCGTTAACTTCACAGCAGGACGACAAACGCGTAACACGTCATCGTTCAACCGACGAGAGGCAGGCATTCGGGATGCATTCACATCACAAGACCTGCTGAGCTCTAGTGTTATATTCGGTACTATATTGAAAAATTTCCTCATAACAACTTTACGAACACACGATCTGGTTTATGAGTAGTCTAATGCTTGTTTTTGGAGAAACCACCATTAATATTCCAACATTCAGCTTAAAACTGTTTAAATTACTCTTTGTGACAATTTTTCTTCAGAAGTTGGAAATAGAGGCATCCCACTTAGATGCATTTCTTCAACCCTCTATGTGACTGATTTCAAAACAGCACAATGTCCTGCCTTGCTTTTGAACTTGCTTTTAACAGCCAAACCTAGCTCAAAACCATGCATTAACAAATTGACTAACCAAAATAAATTTTATATTCCTTTTTGCCAGCCGTTCTCTAATGTCGATGTTTTAAAATCAAGTCCAAATTACCATTGCTCTTTGTTACCGATATTCTGCAACGACATTACGTGTGAATACCGAAAAACAGTATAGACAATGCGCGATTCGAGTTTCATTTTAATTCATGGGTTAAAATTGAAGCAACTGTAATAAATTCATTTCGTTCCCTATTTTTTTCCTTACGGTGGTAGCGTCCCTGTGAGCCTCAATAATATTAATTAAACCTTGACACAGCAGCAGGGGAGTCAGTCAGCAATGACTGGTTTATGTACTCGTTAGTGGGAATATTAAGTCACAATGAATACGGTCGTCTTCCAGCAAGCGGTACCACTAACTATTGTTTGTTTAATATTGTTGAAATATTGTTTGTTTTATTGATACGTCCTCTTTTCTCTTGCAATAATGCCCTCAAGTTTCTAGAGATGCTATGACGATTACTTGCACATCTTGTTTAGCAGTGCATAGATGAAGATGAAAACTTCTGAACTGTCTAATAGAAGAACCATAAGAAAACATCTTTCAAAAAGATTTGTTGACTAAAATACAGAATATTTTAGAAGTACGAGTGGATGATCTCCTGACAGTTTTTGACATTTCGAGACTGAAATCCTTTTTACTACTCGCACATTAATAGCTAATATCGAGCAAATGAAAGCAGCTGCATTGAACGAAATTTTTCAGCACGAGTTGCCAATTATCGGAGCAGGACTCTCCAACGATAGAGTGAGCGGTGTTCCGTAGTTTTGAATCGCTCAAGCTTTTCTGAAAGGAATTTTTCTCCTTTTAGCTCTCATTCTGATACTTTTGTGGGAATAAATTTGGCGTGGCAATTCGCTTTTCAATTATACCTACTATTCTGTTGCCTCTTACATGACCGCAAAACCAGCCAGGTGAAGTTTTCATGATTGTTTTTTTCATTCAAGTAAATTTGCTAATTTAACTGCAAATCTTTACTTCATTATAAAAACCATTGTTGCGCGATCAAATGTTACTTTCAGCACAAGAAAAATAACCAAAATTGGTATTGGCCCAGGTAAAAATAAGCGATTGATGCATTGGAGAAACGTTTTAAACAAAAATTATCACACCCTGAGCACTGCCCATACCCGAAAAAAATTGCCTAATCATCTCTCAACTCTGAAATAGATTCTTTATTCGGATGAGAACATTGGTGCGTTGAAATGCTTCTGTGAGGTAAGAGAGTCTCAACCGTAAACCTTTATTCATCAGTTCTATAGCTTGAAAGTAGATGAAGAAACCATGCTTCAATAAGTTGTTACTATAGGAACAAGCTTTTATCCATGAGACAGATGCAACCCACTGCTAAAATAGCTAACACTCAAGTCTCCGAAAGCTTCCCCCTTTCAATCAATATTATTCTTGTAAGATCTAACGATATGAAAATGCAGTCGTTCCTATTGCTCATAGAAACAATATCAATCCAGCCGAAAGTTCCTAACAGAGTTAGGTTTCGAAGACAATATTTTCATGAAATTTTGATCCTCGTCAAGATGAAGCAAAACAGATTTATATAAACTGTTTACTTTTTATACATACTGTTCACTTATGATTCCCCATTCTCTTTATCATTTAACGATATTTCACAATCATTGAAAGTGAATTAAAGATATAACTGAAAGTTGAAGATCCACGTTCCATGAAGTCCAGGAGAAAAAATATAACCTTAAAAAGAGACATCTTTTGCATTTCATTTAAGTATTTGATTCATTATCGATAAATTCGGAAAAATGTTTGATAAATGCTGATATGATTCAAGAAACTGAAAAAACATTTATACCTCAGACTATGTGACAGAAAAAGTAAGGACAGTACGTTACGTTATTTACCTTCAGTTTAAATCGCGTAAACTATATGCGGTGGGAGTGAAACACGGTAGAGCGAAAGTGTTTATTGGTAGAAGCCAGGTGTCGTTGGCAACAGGCGAGAGTATGAATGACTGAGCATCAATAGCTAGGCACGGCGCAGTTTTATGGACTGCGAGATCTCAAGATATTCAAGATACCCCGGCAAGACAATGAAGGCAAGAGCTTGTGTGCTTGTGCACATATGTCCCCCCCTCAACCTAGATGCAAACAATTGAATCAAAATACAATTAAATACAGACAGGGTAATCAAAACTCGAAAAGAACGAACCCGTTGAACGTAAGCTACAAAGAGGTCTGCGAACAAAATTGACAAGGGCAAATTAACAAGGGCAATTTAAAACGGTTAATCAAAAAGTTCAAAAGATTTCGCAGAAAAAACCCGTTAAACAACTTAACATGAAGTTAACAAGGGAAGCTAACAAAAGTTACTCAATAATTAACGCGACAACCCTAGGTTAATAGTAACTCCATTATTTTAAACCGACAATAATTTTAAAACGTCTCGACCCATACCAATAAAAATTTAAAATGTATGCATCGAAATTTAACAAACTCACCAACAACACTATTAAGAACTATCATAGTTATCGCAAGTTTGCAACATAAGCAAAAACAAGGGCAGCTAAGCAAACGAAAACAAAATATAATGCCCTGTTCGATGTTAAACTATTAACTAAATAATCGCACAGTTTGAATAACCAACTAAACATCGCCCACATAATTATAATGAAACGCAACTAAATAAATGAACATTGCCAGCCCCCAAAAAGGAAGAAAGAACATTCCAATGGAAAGTAGGTTAATGTTACAACTGTAACTCGTACTAAATACGCAAAGATAGAATAAAAAACACAAGAAAATTTCAAAATCAAATTGAAAAATTTATGCACCACAAAACACCATTATTTAAACACATTATTAAAAGCGTAAACACTGTTTTTAAAAACATTTTTTAAAACCTTCCATACCCCACAATCATGTAAAATAGCAATTAATAGCAGATATAAGGGTATATAGCGATTAATATGGATAAATACTTAACGTAGCGAAAAAAAACGGGAACACTAAAGTTCCAGCAGGTTTTTAGCAATTAGCAAAAACAATCCCAACAAGCGTAAGCAAACAACTAACTTACCGTGCGAAATGAGGCACAGCCCGTCGACCGAAGTAAGGATTTTTTAAGAAAAACAAAACCCACATTTTCTTATACCAACACAACTAAAGAAAAATTAATTTCCGATAATTGATAAAAACAGACTCCTCAAATTACATATTAAACTATTGAAATTACCGAAATTGGATTATATAGTAAAAACTATGAAGTACTGGAAAACAAACCAAAAACACATCATTGCAAAAACAGAAACAGCCTTTGAAATAAAAAAAAATTAAATAATTTGATAATTAAAATAATTAAAGTTTCATAAGAAATCACGCGTCGACATTAGAGAAACCATACGAAAGAAGCAAAATATAGGGTTAAACCCTTATTTCTAACGGAACCTGTTATGTTAATAAACACTTTATTTATTATTATTTACCCCATTTTATTATTTTTGAAACGCATTTTTCAATCTTTTCAACGCTTGGGAGTTCTCACAATTCCGACATTGAATTTTTACTATTGAATTTCCAATTATTTTTCAATCTAATTCACTGGATAATTACTTTCACTTGGCGATCTAATTTTCCATTGTAATTAATTTTCTAATCTCAACTTCTCCAATTAATTTCAATTCACCAATACTACTCCGCTGATGTTAACATTCGTGACTTATGCTTGTTCTTGGTGATTGTTGCACCTAGGTGCCAACCTAGGTGCCCGCCGCAGTTGGTAGTCTTCCAGTCGGTCCGAACGATCGGACAGATTCTCCAGACTACGCTTTGTGTAATATAGGACTGCTCCTAGTCCCATTGTAGACAACACCAGCAACATCACCAAGACGTCGGTGACGCTGTCTGGCAAGATGTCCATACGTGATTGCGACTTCATTAGCTCCTCATAAAGTTCGCCATTCACGCCTTGATTTTTGGCTATTGCTGACGCAAGCGTGTCCACGTCGACTAAGGACACTTGATTGCCCATCGCGAACACGTCCATGTAAATCCTGCACGGAAACAGATACAAAGACGATTAGCATGACCAAAAAAAAATAACAACAGATTATCCTATGTCACGATACCAAAAAAACAAACGTAAGCGCTTGCTGCAAGAAGTATCGTCACGAAGAAAAATAATTTTGTGTCAGACTCTCGGTCGGTTAATAACCAACCAATGTATGAATTCTAATTAAATTGTGCTGACCACCGAACATTCCGGCTGAACTAAAAATAACACTTGTGAGTTGAGCCGCAGCGTCAAACCAGCCCATCTCACAGGATGAACTGCAACCTCAGCGATTGCATTTAGCAGTCGAAGAATCCGCTCACCATTAAAAAATGTCAATTCAGCGACATCTCCAGGCTACCAAACTATCATTGTAAGCGAATTGAAAAAACAAATAAGGCGTTTTAGAGACAAGGGTTATCAACCCTCAAGGGTAAAATGGATAGTTGCACATTCCTTTTAACACTCTGGTTAACATCAAGTATTATGCCAAATTAAAATAAAACAACGCAGCTCAAATGGCCGTAAACATAACACATGAAATATAACGTATGGATTACTGAGAAAACACAACGCATATTACACAGCAAAAACTCCTTAACCTATGATTATTAACCTTTAACGCAACTGTTAAACAATGTAACGTAGTAAATCGTACCTCGTCGAGTCGTTGCGGCGTCAAATACGTAAGTCATGAACGCAGCAGAATGGACTTGACATTTCAATTCACAGTTTAACCCTCCTCAAGGGTAACAGGTGATTTAAGTTACTTTTATAAATTTTGGAACCAATTTTAAACTCAGCCCAATTTCTTTTGACCTTTAGAACCACAGCTGGCCCGAGCCAAATCAATTCGAGCTTATGTTTTTTATCGTGATTTTTTAAAAGAACTCGGTCTCCAACCTTTATGTCTTCATTTCGACGCTTGATGTTTCTATAAAGGTTTCTTTCCGCTGTGTTATTTATAATCAAGTTTCTAATATTTTCTACCGTCCGGGCGGCTTCTTTTGCTCGAAAATTTACCAAATCCAATTCTTCATCATATTTGTAAGTTACAGAATCAAAACTCTCGGATTGATATAATGCGCAAGTATCTCTATTAAACATTACAAAGCTTGGGGTTTCGCCTAATGTAGAATTAAATGCGTTGTTCAGTGCATTTTCAACCACCTCAAGCATCTGGTCCCACTCTGCATGAGGGAGCGAATTCACATACAGTTTAAGCAGATTAGTTATTTTCTTGTTGTTTCTCTCTACTATAGCGTTGGAATGAGGACTGTATGCCAATACTTCTTTTTTAGCGATGGCATGCATATTTGCGAACTGCTTGACCGCCACTGATTTAAATTCTAAAGCGTTATCAGTAATGAGAGTTTTAGGGAAACCTAACAAGGAGAAACAGTTACTCAAACATGAAATTACTGTCTCCGTACGACTATTAGAAATCGCATACAACCTACAAAACCTAGAAAAAAGATCAATGATAACTAAAATGTGTTTATTGTCATTACCTGTAACTTTTAGTGGACCAAGGAGGTCCATAGATACAGCCTCAAAGGGTTCCTTCGCTTTCGGAGCAGTTAAAATTTTAATTGGCGCAGAAGGTCTTGCTTTAATTAATTTACAAACTTCACAATCCCGAAAAATTTTTCGCACAAATGTTTTTTCCGAATGATTGTAATATTTAATTTTAGACTTAAAAAGAGTATGCAAGTCATCAGCATGATACATCGAGTGAATAGCCAATATAGCTTTACCCATCAAGGAGTTAGGTACCACTGCTGTCAAAATTGTACTAGGTCTATTGTCAATATGCCTACGTCGATACAGAATGTCGTTCAGAATTAAAAATTTTTGTAGGTCTGGAATTTTTGAAACACTACCCTGCAGTAAAGCGTCCTTAACTTCTATGCAAAATGGATCTTTCTCTTGCTCGTCAATAAATTCTTTAATAGTCCAAGAAATCTCCTTCTCTTTTGGTACATAGTCTATAAGCTTCGGTCGAGCTTCTGCGTCGGCAACACTGTCGCTAGGCAGCGGGTCAAGTACCTCATGTCTCGTCATCTCTCTTTTTTTCTGCGAACGCGTCTCCATGATACAGACGTCTGATTCAAGCGCGAATTCCAGAGCATCACAACGACCTAGTTCTTTAAAGGTTAATGTTTCATCGTTGATGGGAAGTCTGCTCAAATAATCCGCTACGACATTGTCTTTTCCAGGTAAATACTTTACAATAGGGTCAAAAGAATGAACGTTTAAACACCAACGTGCCATGTTTGAATCTTCAGGGAGTTTTTTCGCAAATAATGGTGCCAATGGGCGATGATCCGTATAGATACGGATAGGATATCCTGTAATCAAATATTTAAAATACTTTAGAGCTGAATAAATCGCGGAGAACTCTTTCTTAGTCGTGCTATATCGCTTCTGACTAGAGTTCAGACTTTTGCTATAATAACCCGCAGGACGTAAAACTTGATCGCTTGAATCTTCTGTCTGCATCAAAACGGCGCCGATACCAGAGTTAGAAGCGTCCGTAAATAAATGAAAATCCTTAGCGTAATCAGGATGTCTTAAGACAGTGTCAGAGGTCAGAGCCGATTTGATAAACACAAAACTCTTCTGCCATTCGTCGGTCCACGTATAGTCAACGTCTTTTCTTAATAGGTTGTGCAGTGGGTGAGCTACCTCAGCAAAGTTGGGTAAGAAATTACGGAAATAGTTGGCCAACCCTAGGAACTGTTGTAATTCCTTCACATTAGTAGGAGCCCTACAAGTCTGCAGTTTCTCCGAATTTTTACATCTGATACCATCTGCGGCAATAATGTGTCCCAGATATTCAATTTGTTTTTCGAAAAAGTTACATTTTTCCAGTTTAAAGATAAATTACCCGAACGAATCATCTTAAGGACGCTTCCAATGTCAGCCAAATGCTGACTTTTGGTTCTGGAAAATACTAATATCGTCTAAAAAGACGAATGCCAATTTGCCCAGGATAGGTGCAAGGGCAGAGGTCATCACTCTCTGGAACGCACTTGGGCTGGTACTCAACCCAAACAGAACGCGGGCGAAGTGGAATTTCCTATAATTTGCACTAAAAGCCGTTAACTTTCTACTATCATGGTCCAACTCGACCTGGTGGAAGGCCGAACGCAGGTCCAGGTTAGTGAACCACGCGTTTCCTCCTAGAGTCGATAAAATTTCGTCAATTCTGGGTATTGGGTAAGCCTCCTTCACTATTATTTTGTTCAGAGCCCTAAAATCAATAACGGGACGTAGCTCCCCTGACTTCTTTTTAACTACAATGACAGGAAAATTGAAATCCGAGCTAGATTCTTCAATGATACCCTGTGAAAGCATGTCATTGGTAATTTTCATCACCTCCTCCTGAAACTTATGGGGGAAACTGTATGGAGCTAAATTTAGTACAGGTGCATCCGGTTTCAACTGAATCCGGTGCGTCATAATGTTCGTAACACCTATAGTCTCTCCTTCTAACGTAACTACATCACGAAATTCATTTAATAAATTTATCAAAGGTAACTGCATGTCCTCTTCGCAACACGGAACATCATCATTAGTTAAACAACGTCGTACTTCCTGCTTTCCTCCACATGACACACCTACTTGTGCATTAACTCCTAACTCCTCGTCACCAGTGAGAACTCTCCTTCGACCGCGAGTGTCAGCATCCAACCCAAGTTTCCCTTCGACTATGGCCTTATTTCCACCACCAGACGAGACAAACCGCATTGTATCCGACACTGCGTCAAAATCTATTTTCACATTATTAGCATCTCTCAGTGCTGTTTCCACACTTGTCATGTACATTTCGTTCTCAATTTCATCAGCTGCAATTAATTCAATATTGCACAACATCGTATTCTCGGTTAAATGAACAGCATCTTCATGTGCATTTAGAACCATTACCGGCACCACGCCGTCGTCTTCTATACGAACAATGGATTCAGCCAACAAAACTCCATTTGCAAGACATCTTTTTAAAATTACATACTCACCTCGAGTTGCTTTTTTCACGCAACCGTACACTATTTTTATCGAGTTACCGGGCACTTCCACCTGAGTGCAATGAACGGTCAACGGCGGCCTTGAGTACTGTCTAGCCTCAGCCGCGACCACGTTTTTTTTCTTTTCTCTGTAGTTACTATTCTTAGCGGGGTGGCTGACCCTGTCGCTCTTTCTTGCAATGGCAACATCGGATATCAGACAGTCACTGTTTACGATTGTTTTCATCACAACTTCTCTGCTTAAAACCGGTTCCATTTTTAACTCGTAAAAGGGTATTGCAATACCTTCCCAAAGGAGTGTTCTATTTTTAAAGTTAATTATTGCATCATTCAGAACATCGCGTCCTAGAATTAAATCATAGTTGAATTTAGCTTCTTTCACTATCAGCGCACTAGTTTTTAGAACTCTGTTAGTACCTGGAATTGAAATCTTCAGCTCTACTTCTCCGCTAACGTTACTTTTACCATTAATACCTTTTACCCTTAAACGACTCGGCTTCACTTCTTCGTTCAAGTTCTTAACCTGCTTGTAACTTATTAGACATTTTTCTGAGCCGCTATCTAGCAAAGCACTCAAATACTGGTCATTATTTTAAATTATTATCGTAGGCTTGTTACATTGTTTAAACGCAACCAAATCGGCGCCTTTTTTATTGCAATTTCCTCTTACGACACTAGCGGAGAAATAGGCCTCAACTTCTTTGCTTCGTTTTCGTCTATCCGCAAGCTCTTTGTCTTGCAATAAATTGTACCTATTTTCACAATTGAACAAGGGATCAATGAAGGATTTATTTGTCTCGGTGGTATCTGGACTATCGACCACAGCTTCAAGATTAACGAGGGTGCTGCCGACCTCGGGCTCAATCAAATCAATCAAATTCTCCCTGCTACCTCTACCTGTTTCTACTCTTCGCTTAAAAAATCCCGAGCATCCGGCTCGGCATCTGCAAAATGTACTTCACTCCCTCCGCGCGATCGGCCACCTCTGGCTACATTGCCACCACGTAGATAAGCCTTATAAACACGTACTTCAGTTCCCGTTGCTCTACAATCTTTCACCAAATGTGCACCGCCACACGCGAAACATCCTCTCGTATTAAACTGACCTAGAGATCTCTGAGATCTACATTCAAAATGACCAACAACTGAACATGAATTGCAAAATGGAAAACCTCGTTTTTTACTTGAAACTTGACTAGAACTAGAACCTCTGTCGGTTCTCACAGTATTGCATTCCAAAGAGCCATTTGCTCTATCTCCCACATAACCACTGAACTCCCTCGCTCTTCCACGAGGATTTCTCAACCAGGGCCTAGGGGTTGTCCTTCTTAGTCCTACACGACTCCTACGGTAGTTCCCATAGAACACCTCACTCTCCGGGAAACGATCTTGCGCCTCAACGCATTCATCAACCCCAATATTTACATCAGCTACATAGCTCTCGGGCTCGTTTCTGACTGGGTACTGGCCCGCGAGAATTTTCTTTGTTTCGGCCTGACACCTGACAGCAGCAATTAACTTCGCTAAAAGTTCCTCAGCGGAACCAAATTGACTTTCGAAAATTTTTCTAGCGAATGATTCGTCCAATAAGGGACCCAAAATGGTTAAAGCGAGACTGAAAGACATACTGTCTCCTACAAAACGTTTAATTCTGCCTGAGTAGTGCAAGCCTGATAGTAAGGATGTCGTTGCCAGCCCAGTGTGGTTGAAGTCAGAATGTTCTCTGTCAATTTGCGTATATTTGAGAAAGCCGTTACTAGTTGGGCCGCCAACGCATTGTTTCGTATTAATTGCAATTCATTTAAATCACATTCCAAGGCGTGTATGGACTTCTCGCCGCGGTACACATAAATGTCATCTAGAATTTTTACCACTTGATCAAAAGTATAATTCAAATCTGTGTTGACCAGCTTGGTCACCACCGCATTATATTCTCCTACATTTTGGTTGGCGGACCTCACCAGGAACTCTTTTCTCCGTTCGTCACTTGTCACGTCCGGAAGAAGTGTCAGGTAGGCCTTTAAGTTTTGAATATGCGTACTCCAGGATTTGTTTTCAAGGAAGTCTGGGTCCTGGGCACGACGGCGTCCTTTAAACGTCGGTATCTCAGCGTTCGTCATTATCGTTTCTGCTCTAGGTATGTTGGCGGCAATCTCTTTCACCAACAGAGTCCTGTCATCATTGCTACTGGCGCCAACACAAGTAGTCGGGGTAGTCATTGTCGAAATTTGAGTAGCAGTAACCCTAGGAGTACTTATTCTACCACTCTTTGTTATTGTGGGTTCTGTGCGGACGAATTCCTCGCTATCCGATGATTCCGACATGAATCTTACTACAGAACTATATCAAGAATTTTCTTATTCACCGTTAAACCACTCAGAAGTATGCAAAAATAATGTCCCACCTTGCAAGACAGCAAGAGAAAAAAAACACATCTAAATTCAAATAATATACGTTCTATACAAAAAAAATACACCATCAATACAAGTACACCATCGATTTCCTAACTGGTATTGACAAGGTAAATCCTCGAAAAATACAGAAGAAATTCCCCCTATAGCAAGAAATTCTGTAACTTCAGCAAAAAAATTCTTGAGAAGCTCAGATGAAATTTTGAAAAACTCCCGCACTACCTTGAGCAAACATCAAAAAGAAACAGAAAATACCGCAAGCTTTTTACCTTTACTCTATGGGGTATTCAAAAATTCGGAATCACACCCAACCCCTTTTATCGAAAATAGCAATCACAACAACCCCAGGATGCTCTTACTTCGGAAATTGAAACTGAAAGGGTGTCGTTACTCTGCTAAATCCAACGCAAAGGGCGACGCACTGCGCCTTGCACAGCGTCTAGATCGTGACTGAAGTTACGGGTAGGGGTTGCGTGCTCGCAATGCGGTATTGTCAACAGGAAAATAAATACTACCAAAAAAAAAATCTGACTGCAAGCTCTCGGTGCAGGGCCCCCCAATAAAATCAGGGAAACACTTAACTGCAAAAAATATGCCGGCTGCAAAGTGCGTTGCTTGTCGAGCTGCAGGGTAAGCTGCCGCTGGTGCTCGATGCCGAAGTGCAGGGTAAAACGCCGCTGACGTGACACGATGTTACACTGTGTCGAAAGGCGTACCCGGTGATGATAACTTTCGATTTCGTACCCCAGTTCAATTAACACTGCTACAGTTTTTGGTACGTTTGGTACGTGGTAATGTATCTCACACCTCTTGTTCACTCAAAGAGTTGTTCCTTTACTCATTACTCGTTGCTGGGGATGCGGCTATTGTCACTTCAAAGACGATCTCAATATCTTCTTCTGCTTCGTACACTAGTATTCTAGTGCGAAATGGGGACCCGACGTTGAGCCAAATAGTGAACTCGGTATAAACTTCCACCAGTGCTTCCACTGGGAATTGAAAACCGAAGACAATCACGGACGGCTGCGGCTGCCACACTTGGTTATTGTTATCGGTAGTCATTGAAGACTATCCATAAAGTTCCAATTAGTCAGCCTCGGGACACTTCTTATCCTTTTAATTAGTTATACACGAATACGTGAGTTCAGTTCACCACAGACTGCCACCAATATGCGGTAGGAGTGAAACACGGTAGAGCGAAAGTGTTTATTGGTAGAAGCCGGGTGTCGTTGGCAACAGGCGAGAATATGAAGTACTGAGCATCAATAGCTAGGCACGGCGCAGTTTTATGGACTGCGAGATCTCAAGATATTCAAGATACCCCGGCAAGACAATGAAGGCAAGAGCTTGTGTGTTTGTGCACAACTATTAAATTAAAATTTCGATATTCAATGAGTAAGAGAAAATGTTTCTCTCAGTATCAGTAGAAGTAGCAAGAGCTGACACGGAGTACAGTCGATTGGGAGAAGTATTTTACTCAAAATGGCTTTTCTTGTGAGGCTATATAAGGAAGATGAAAATGCTGTAAATAATATTCTACGGTACGCATTTGAGAATATTCCCTGCAAAACTCGTTGCAGCTCTGACATGAATTTGATGCAACTTGAAACCATTCGCCGTTGGAACAGTTGCTCTAAACAATCTCTGTTTCCGCAACACTTTACGAAACTTATCAGCCTCGAGAGAGCATCTCCTTCAAGGAAACACGCACCAGCTTCTGCTTTGCAGGCAGTGCAAACTTGTATGCTGATACGCCAGCAGCAAACTTTGCAGTCATTCTTTAGAGAACCTGCTGCCGCGGAACATTTCGAATTTCCCCGAAGTTTATTTAAACGAAAATCATTATTCATTTAAGGTTGCAATTTATTTTATTCTGAAAGTTCACATGTTTGGTAAATTTTACGTTACCGGCATTAAGGGGGTAAACCCATCGATTTTTGAATTTTGATCGGATTCGTTTGAAATTTGGCCAGTATATGTATTTGATGATAAAAACATATTTTACTCGTGTAACTTTGTCGATTCATGCCTTATTTATTTGGAAAAAAACGAAATATTAGTTATTTAGTTCATTTTTGCGGATATTTCGAATGAATAGAAATGATTGAGTTTTTATGCTAGAACAAAACTATAGACAGTTTTAGAATCCTTGAAGCATTGCAAACAAATTTACGCGAACCAATTTTCCATTTGAAACTTTTCGTTTATTTTTTATATGCGATACTTGATCACTAATAACATTGAAATTTTTCAACTAATTTTTGCATTAAAAAAAAGAAAAGTTTAAAATGGAAAATTGGTTCGCGTAACTTTGTTTGCAATGCTTCAAGGATTCTAAAACTGTTTTTTTTCCTATCATAAAAATTCACTGACTTCTATTATTTCGAATGTAGAAAATAAGGGTTGTTTGTTAGTAATAAGGCATAAATAAATTTTTATCTAAACTGTAATATAAAGGACAATTTTTGTAATTCAAAGCCATCTTCATTTTTATTTCGATAATGTCCGTGCATAACTTCATATGCACACTGGGAATTATAATTTACAAGAAATTTTTTTTTATAAAAATTATGAATTTTTATATTTGTAATCTGATTCATATGAAATTTGACTATAATATGCCATTTTTAAAAAGGAACACAATTTCTTCCATTTCATTTTTTCGATTCAGGCCTTAGTTTCTTGAAAAAATTGGACATATTGGTTTTTTAGTTCATTTTTATTGATATTTCAAGGGAATGAACTCACTGAGTTTTTATGCTAGAATAAAACCAAAGACAGTTTTAGAATCCTTGCAGCATTGTAAACAAAGTTAAGCTCCCAAATTATCTATTTTTCGTTTTCTTTTCATTTCATATGGGGTCGAAAATTCAGGATTTTTATTCCCCTGGGGGGGATCTAGTGTCCGTAGTGTCATAATATTTTAGGACCGAATAGTTCACCAGCTAAGGGTTCTTTCAACAACAACAAAAAATGGCTCATCGGACCGTCAGGGGCCTGGGTTGACCTTAAATTTGTGGCATTATACAGTTTCTAAAGGAAAATTAGCAGTGCAGAATGGCTAGAAGTTGTTTGTTCTGACTAAGTCATTACTACGCTTTTCGTTAGACACGATTCATTAATCATTTTAGAATTTCGTGACTAATTTGATAACAACCCATATATTTTTATTTTGTGTTTTTTAACATTCTTAAAGATAAAACTTACGCTACAACCACGTACGCTTATCATTTATTTTATGACCTGCATGTCAACTAAGCATGAATGGGTCGTAACTATTAAAAATTATTATTATTATGCAGTTATGTGGTTGTAAGCTCCTTTGCTCAACAGAGTACCATTAGAAGCTATATAGAAATACTGTACATTTTTAGCCGTGAAACGCTACTTGATATGCACATAGTAACTGCATACTGTATGTAATAAAGCGCACTGTGCCTCAAAAACTTCGATAACTGATTAATGTTAGCTGACAAATTCTGAGTATATAGATCTCCATGCACAATAAATGAACAATTTAAATCCTGTATCAGCTACTGAATCGTCCACCAATGTGGAATTTATCCCTCGTGACATGTTGATATTAGGAAGAGAGAAAAACAAGTCATTTAAATTTTTTGTATAGACACACACTGATGTGTCAAATTTGCACCTTTATCTTTCATTTGCGATTGAAGTAGTTTGATGTTGGACCATAGTTATCATTTATAGCGCAGTGAAGAAACGTAAACTGTAGAAAAACCAAACGCACTTTCAACAGCCGAAAAAATGGTTAAAATGAAGTTGAAATGATGTAAGGATTTGTTCGCGCATTAAGAAAAAGAGAGTGATATACCTATATGAAGCGTTGCTTTCCTCATTACTGGACATTTCAAAGTCTGAAGTAAGAATGAAACACGGAACGTAACACATTTGATCTTGACTAGTGAACACGGGCGAATTTAGCATTATATTTCGTAACGAACAGGTAATAAAAAAATAATATATATTCGGTAACATTAATGAAATGGGACATTTACTTAGAATACTTTTGTCCTGAGAACCTAAAGACAAAAAGTAAAAATTAGGCATATAAAAATTCAAATCCCTTCATTTTGAGAAATATTTCCTGGTATCAAAATATGAGTTTCATTATTCATCCGTACGACAGAAACTTTAACTGTAAAAAATTTTCTCTTGCGTTTTAATCGTCATGCGCAGGTTCCTATTTAAATTCTGCATAACGTTATGATCAAATTGAGATTCAATTCTAAACCGTGTTTTTAATTACTTTAAAATCCCATAAATAAATTTGGCTGTGTAGATGTTCGATGAGTAAGTAGAGCATCTAAAACGTATAAAATTTCACAAGATCATTGCTATTCTAATGATGAGCCTGGTTAATCCTATAGATAACATTTGTTCCTTTGAAAATTCAAAACAATTATGTCACTTTCGGAAAATCTTACAACAGTTATAAATAATTTTTTATGGCAAAGTTTAAAAATTATTTAAATCAATGTGTTTGAGCGTTGTTTTCATTGCCTACCTGATTTAAAAATACGAAATTTCCATATTTCGCTTCGTAAACTTTTAGCATAAAATATCTATATAATCATAATAATAATTTTTCAATTAGTACTTAGGGCTTTCAAGAAAACAATATGTTGTCGTTTCAAGTTCAACATTTTTTGCACCCCTGATAAGTGTACAGGCAATCATCGAAACGTTTGTGAGCTACAGAAGAGATCGTCGTCCGAGCAACCGTAATGTATTTTCTTCATTACCGAGCTCGACAAAAAATATTCAGTCGTCGCGTTGCCGAAAATAGGAAATGTACTTTAACTAATAGGTGAACATCTATAAAACTATTTTTGATGTTTACGCTATTAGTAACATAAAAAAAATATGTAAAAATCTGCTGTTACGAAAAGAATAATTAACTTTTAAATTTTTCAACCCCATTATCTATCCTTTCATTGGTGAAATTATTCATTACTGCATCCGATCGTAACATTACCCACACCTACCTCGAAAGTAATAGCTTTTTTAACAACTAGAATTAAATCACTCTTCCTCCATATACTGCTTGGTCATTGTTTCACTACTCCAATCTACCACAGCGCTCGGCATTTCGTCCCACAGAATCCGGAAACACATACCATTTTCAGAACTACGTTGGTTATGCCTTCTCTTCAATCCTTCATGTTTTGTTCAATTGTCTGAGCGTCAATCAATTCTTCGTTAGAAAACTGGTTATTTGCTTAGAATTAAATGAGGTCAGAATCAATGAACCAGGTTAAAATGCCAAATTGGGGCCTAAATGGTCAAATGAGTAGGGAGGTCCGATTGGAGCCGGAACCTTAAGAGCAAATGAAATTAAAAAAATCAAACTTAGGCTGGATCGTCCAAATGAGGCCAGAATGTATGATCGTCCTTGAAAAAATTCAACGAATTTCACCACGTAGTCATTAAAAATGTACAATTAGCATATCATACCCAATTGAAAATCGAGGACGTCGCGCCGATGTGTTATGGCCGAGCAAGGGATAATGTAAGAGACGTATCGCCGGTAAATCATCTCCGCATCATAGGCGAAATGTCCACTTAGGGACGAAATTTTTGGCCCACGGACATCGGCGGCCAACTGAGATGATCGACCATTTTACGTCTTTGCTCGTCTCCGGCATGTCTAATTTCGCCGGCGATACGTACATGATACGCGGCTGGCCATCCTTGAATTCTGCTTTAAAAAAAAACTCTCGGCCACGCACAGCCGAGATTTATCGCCTCTGAACGACCCTCAAATTTATATATAGGGTCGTTCAGAGGCGATAAATCTCGGCTGTGCGTGTCCGAGAGTTTTTTAAAGCAGAATTAAAGGACGGCCAGCTGCGTATCTATATTTATAGATCCAATTATATATTTATTTAGGTATTTATATAATATATATATAAATTTCTGAGTCGTTCAGTAGCGATAACCTTGGTTGTGCGCTGCCGAGAGTTTTTTAATCGCAAAATTAAAGGATTGCCAGGCTCAAATCATACATACATTAATAGGGAAAATGTATTAATGTATTAGTAGAGTTTATGGGCGATTGCTCGTAACGGCGAATACCCTAAGCTGAAATGCCGTAAACCGGAGACTCACAGTATATATATATATATATACATATATATATATGTATATACATGTATATTTATATATATATATATAAAACTGCAAATATATAACATATTTGACGGCTGCTCTCCAGGATCACAATGTCGCTGAGCGTAGCCGAGCTTTTAAAAGTAAATCCTTTATTCAAAGAATTTCGAAGAAAGAATTAAAATGGAAGTTAGTGGAAGGACACTGGGAATCCGTTTGACCAAAGCGCGTCTACAAGCCTTGTGCACAGGCACAAAATTAAAAAAAATTTATGAAAGATAAAAATTGGAGAAAAAAGTAAAAGGTGATGAAAAAAGACACCAGCGAACCGGGAAAAGATGTTTCGTTACAAGAAAAAAAAAGTTCATTCCAATTAAGACATAGGACATAGGATTTTAAAACGCTTCAACTTGAAGATCCTTAGTTGATGAACATTTGTGTGAGGGTGTCATAATATCCGTGTTGCTTGTCGAAAAAAAGTAATTGACAGAAAATCATGAAAATGTGTTCCCCCTGTTGAATTATTTTGAGGTTTTTTATGCATAAACAATAAATATACATGCACCTACATATTTGTATCTCTATCGATTCATGAATAATGCAACCGACGCATTGATGAGAAAAATTTTTTTAGTCCTCACTTCCATTGAAATATGAAGGCAGGCTTTAGCGATATCGGGGAGATGAATTGAGAGTAAAAATTGGTGGATGTACAGTCTAAAGGATCGACACAGTAGAAATTCGAAAGCGTCTTATGTTTGGGCTTGAACTAGTATACCAAGAGACTAGCTCGGAAAAAGTTCAACCATTCAACCAATTCATGATATTTCTTACGCGAGCATAATAGGCTATGAATTTGCCTACAAAAAATAAAAAAAACACTCGAGTCAGGACCAAGGAAATGATAGTCACATAATACTAATCGAAAACATTTTACAAACCGAATGGAAAATTTCGTGAATGCCTACCAAAATCATGAAGTCAAAAAGCTGTCGAAATGAAAGAATTAAAACATCTTAATATTAAGATCCTTGGTTGATATCCGTACATGGGTATCGTAATACCCATGTCAATTATTGTCGAAACCCAAAATGGTTGAGAGAAAGGCACGGTCTACGTGCCTCTATCTACGTTCCCTTCGTTGCGTTAATCTGATTTTGATTATGCATATAAATAAAAGTGATAAGGAAACATAATCATAGTGATGTATTGTTGAAAACTATCTAAGAAGTGCGCATTTACAGTGTCATTTTAGCATGCGAACATAGGACCTAGTCACATGAGAGATTAATGTTGAAAGTAAAATGGACATATTTCAATAGTTTTGCGTCTAAGTCAATGAGGTCAACATTCGGGACAATTTTTCATTCTTGCGTATCTACTATTGTGCCAAAATACCGAGCTCGAAGTGAATATAATATTTTACCATAACACAAAGTTATATTTTCCTACGGTAATAATACTGGTGCAAAATAGTTTACCTGTCAAAAACATAAGGATCGTTGTACAATGCCAACCATGGCATTTGCGGCACAGCTTGGTCAACACAAAAAGTCAAACTACCCAAAATGGTTTCGTTATAATGTACTCAAGAGCGCAAGAAACTATTTTGTGCCACACAAGTTTAACAAGAACATTTTAGGACAGGGATATATATTTATGTATACATACAAAACAAAAAGCTCTAAGTATTGAAATAACATTTAATAACGAGTTCACAAAATTTGAAGCGAAAATAAGTACGAATTTCCTCATCACCGTATTTTGGTTTAAAATTCCTGAACAAGTCAGTGATTTGCTTTAAACGCAACCTTATCAGAGACTTTAGGAAACTTTCCGATAAAATTTATCATCTTTACTGAGAAAACATTCCAGAGTCCTGCTCCATCATCGATTCAAAGGAAAAAAATCATTGCGTCTGAAATAAAAGATCTAAGTACAATGAATTGCGGAGACTAAAAATATATCATGCGAGTAAAAACAAAGTATGGCACGGAAACAAAAACAAAACACAGAAGCAAAAAAAAATCCCGTAAAATATGAGTATGAAATGAAATTGAGCTGGTAATGACGTGGTTTCTACCTATTCAATACTTGCAAAGGGTACGAACTGTCCATATTGTTCAAATCAGGGTTTCGCTTTAAAAATATGCAGGGACTTGAAAATTCTGAGGTCATACGGTGTTGAAGCAAAGTCTAAAATTTCGAAATCGGTAGATGTAGGGACATTACATTTCCGGCATGATTTTGCATTGCAGAATGCGATGGGTGTGTTGGTTAATACACAGTACGCAAGCTTCTACCTCTATGCTTCGCCACTCTGATATAGAAATTTCGTAACGTAATACCAACGAACAAAGATGTGCACTGCACACACAAGAGTCCTTCAATGCGGCTAGCATTTGAGGCCTGTGCTTCTGTGTTTTGTTTTTCATTTTCCCGTGCCATACATTGTCTTTTTACTCTCCTGATATATTTTTGGTGCCTACAATTCACTGTTCTTTGATCTTTTCTTTCAGACGTAATTATTGTTTTCCTTTGAACTGATGATGGAGCGGGACTCCGAAATGTGTTCTTAGTAACGATGATAAATTTTATCAGAATTTTCTTCTTTCTTGCGTTTCTAAATAAGTACATAGCGTCAGTTCTATTAAACTTTTCGAAGACCAGCTCCCTTATATCATATCATATATTTCGAGAAATCTTTTAAAATATGATTTTAATACTTAGTCCTTAGTCCTTTCTTCGTTTCTAAATTCCCAAAGATCATTCGCTTCAAAAAAAGTAACTTCCCTGGCTTCTTGAAAATGCTCTATTATAACAACTAATGAATGGCCTACCTAAACTCGTGCTTACGAATCAACCTGGGAGCGCTAGTTCTCATAGATACAATAGTTCTAAGGAAAATTTTATCACTCCAACTCAGAGCACGGCTAATGTCTTCCTGTCTAATTCTACTGACAGTGACAGTGGCTCCACACCGGCTGGTGAACGATTCTCCACTGCTGGAGGAGAAGGAGTCTCTTGCCTCTTCCTCCACTCCAGTTTACCGATCCTGTATAAAAAGCATGGTTAATTGCCAAGCATTGGTTTACGATAAAACAAATGAATATTCTCTCATTGCGAAATACCTTAACTCCAGTTTACTGATATTTCTGGCATTCTACGAACAGTTTTTATTTATGACTGGAACTTTTATACGAACCAGTTATGCAAAATGCAAGGAAAACGTCGGAGTATGGCCAAAACATCACCTCCGAAAAGCAGTGTGGTGCGCAGCTTCTTTTTCTTCAACTATTTCATTAATTGAATTTCAATGAGGATAAATGTTCATCACAGAAAGAGGTTTATCAAGTTTACTCATCATTTTAGGTCATGTACCAGCAGCTTAACTCATTCTAACACATTTCCTGCGAAGTGACCAACCGGTGGTCACTTAGGTGATTTTCATAGTGCTGCTAACCCACATGCAGTCACTAACTCATTTATTATTAATATTTAATGAAAGCTAAATATAGGCTCGATACAGTTAATGTTCGCTATTTTCAAAGTTGATTACCACAATTGATTTGAAATTTGAATTGAATATTGAACTTCAGTTTACCCCATCGCAGTTAACGTGTTAATAAGGATATACTGGCTAGACCAAAACTCTGAAAGAGAAAAATACCGAATTACTTGTGTATTAAAAATTAAAAATACATCTTGAATATATTGCCAACCTTTCGTTTTAATTATATTCTGAAGTACATATTAGAGACACTTGTAAAATTATGCTTTCACTACTATGATGATAAAATTGTATTTTTAAAAAGAAACTATACCATAAATTCCTATGAAGCAATGAAGAAAAAGGTTATAGCAATAAAAAATTCTCTAGTGTGTATCAAGAAATCAAGAAGAGGAGAGTCCCAATACATTACGCACCAAAATATCACAAAAAATCAGAAAATAATAAAATAAATTAGCACTAAACATTAACTGGAATAGATTTTCTTCCAATGCGAGGCCTCATATGAGCAGAACAAAACAAATTTTACACATCAATCTGAACGAAACAACGTTATCTGAGCGTTATTCTCACCGGCTTACGTCAGGAAAGAATTCATCCATTTTCATAATTGGGGCGGTTGAGTATCTCTCTCAGGGTCCTCAGATGAATCCGATTCCTCTGAAAGTAAAACGCGGATATGAGATACTTCCAGATAGGTCTAGGTCAATGTAAGGACGTATCACTTATTTTTTTCTGAAAAGAAAATTTCTTTATTCCGCCTTAGTTTTTGTAAAATAATAGTCTTATTGAAATTTCTTGCAGAAGATTAACGTTTCCACTCCTATAGGTACTAGTGTGGATGACTGCTTAATAAGTAACCTCTAAATTAAAGATGTTGAGTATTATTTAGGTTTCCTGCTGGACATATTCAAGTGTTTTTGTGTTTAAGCAGTCTACACGTCAAGCAAGGTTGAGTTAAGCTTTGCTAGGGTGAGTTATGACAAGCCATTTAATATTCAATTGAACAAAAAAAAACTTTACTGTGGACGGTGAAAACATGTTAATGGCACTGTTAGATTTTGCGTGGGCTGCAGATTTTTAATGTTGGATTTAATCCTACAATATCGATTGCAAGAGAACTAATGGGAGATTTTCATCAAAAATTTAACTGGCACCTATAAATGGAAGTTGTTATATTATCCTGTTCATATTCATTCATGTTTACACTAAAGTATATTCACACATTTGTATTAGAAACACATACAATTTATGTCCACTGCTATAATTATAGAAATATATTCTCAAAAAGATACTTCTCCAACAAATTCCTATGAAGATGTGCTGAAGAAAAAGGTTATAGCAATAAAAAATCCTCTAATGTGTATGAAGAAATGGAATGTTCCAAAACATTATAAAATGAAGTACATTATTAGTATATAGTTAAATAAAAGGTATTACTGTTATTGATGCCACAGTACTTTAAAGTTCAACTCGCTCTTTCTTTATCATTGATATAAGAATCATAAAAATATGATTTTCGGTAAAGAAACATTTTCAGAGGGAAGCATATATGACGAGTATAATTTGTGCGCCATTCCACTTATTACGTGTTGTGGTGACGACAAGTTGACTAGTTCTCAACAAAAATCTCTTACCTCGTCTGCACACAATTACAGTCCCTCCTTTTCACTCAGATATTCTAATTAACAATGATGCTGCATAAGAACAGCCTATTTTTAATTGCATAAACATTTATACGCATTTTCAAGTTTGTAGCGTAGACCCTTGCATTGTCTGTTCACTTCCTCAATTCTCAACAGTTTTTCAACTTTAATTTAAAAAAGATCAAGTTCAATTAAAAAAAACTCAAGTTAAATTTAAAATAGGCTGAGTTCAATTTAAAAAAGCTCAAGTTTAATTAAAAAAAGCTCAAGTTTAATTTTAAAAAGTTCAAGGTCAATTTAAAAAAGTTCAAGGTCAATTTAAAAAAACCTTAAGTTTAATGTAAAAAATATCAAGTTTAATTTAAAAAGGTGACTTTCAGATGAATCCATTACTGCCATAACACCCAGGCTATGTTTACGCTCCTACAATCATATATAGAAGCATGTTGCTAGAATACTTGCGTTAGAAGGTTTAAAGATGGGAGATACCGTATAAATGCACTTAGGTATGGTATAAAGGGGTAAAAATTAAATTATTAGTCGAGAGATTGGCCTTTAATTTGGTATACATGTTATGTGTAATACTATGTTATATAACATGATATAATAAGCCATTGTTGTAGAGCATTATGGTTTAAATATAATTTTAAAGCTATTTAATGTTCAACTTTTCAGTCAGTGCAGTTTGAATTTTATTACATAAAATTTATTTTGAATTTTTTTGTCAATGGATATACACTGTACGTACGTACCGATAATCTGTTTGTCAAATGCTTACCAAATGATTCATAGGTAAAACTTGAAGAATGTCAAATTAAGTACAAAATCACAACAGCTTGGTTTGTCTGATTTTTTATTTACTCTATTTTCAGTGTCAGTACTTTAATATATATGCATTCTCAGAAATATACTTTACTTATATTATTATTACATAAGTATAAAATTTTAGAAACAGGTTTCAAAATTGAAATTCTTTTTTTTAAATATAGCCTGCTTGAGACTTTTCAAAATAAACTCGATCTTTTTTAAATTAAACTTCAGCTTTTTAAATTGAACTTGACCTTTTTTAAATTAAACTTGAGCTTTTTTAAATTGAACTTGAGCTTTTATAAATTGAACTTGAGCTTTTTTAAATTAAAGTTGAAAAGCTGCAGTATTCATATGTTTACTCAAATATTTATCAACTGCCTCAATAAGCACCTAAAAGTGTTGAAACTCAAGTAATTGAAAACAATGAAATATTAGAAATATGTATAGGGCTATTTTAAAATAACCAAAACTCAAAACAATTATTCACACTTGCGTAAAATACTTACTTGATGTGACTTAAGTTTGAAGGTGTAAGAACGCCCCTGCCCTTGCAGCAGTTTTTTCAGGCAACGAGCAAGTTCTGTAACATTTCCTTCACTGAGCCACCTCACTTTTATCACGGCCTTCAGTAAATATTTAATTTGACAGAAGAACTTGCTTCTTTTTATTTTTTACTGAACAAAACATTTTTTAATAAGAAGTAAATCAAGAAATATAATGAGAAAGCAATCCATCTTGAGTACTTTTACATAAATACCTCTAAAAATACCCTTCACAAAACAGAATTTGAAAAATTAAACTAAGCTTGAACTCTCCTACCGATAAGGAAGTTCTAACGATGAGAGTAACTCGATCAACACAAAATCGTTTAAAAACGTTCATCCAGTACAAATTCTAAGTTTGCCCATGCATATAACGTTCAAACACCTGCATTAAAATCAATCAAATCTCTGTTTTTAAGCAATAATTGTAAATTAGTCACTTCACGTCGGGCAACTTCACAAACTAATCAACTGCCAGTGCAACAGCGCCGGGGCGGTGAAACGGACTGCTACTTCAAAACTTCGAGACTTCGAGTGCTTCGACCAGCTCATAGGGCAAGTTTTTAGGGTAAATTAACTCAGAGACTTCATGTTTGAATGTTCGTCACAAATTTTTGAATGAGAACATTATTCTAGACAAAAAAAATTATACATGGCACTTGTTCTTGGAAGGCTGTATGAGTGTGATACAAAACACTTTTTTGTTATTCCATTTTAATTCAAACTAGCAAGGATAGGGTAGTTTGTAGATTGGTCTTCGACTGATGGTCGATTGATCTCATGCTTACCGAACTCTTTACAAATCACTTGTAAACTTATATTACAGACATGTTTATGTATTAAAAGTCTTCTCAGTATGTTTCGTTGATGATTAAGTTTTTGTTTTACATTGAGTAAAAATAATAACTGATTTTTAGTTTTCGTTCTAGGTGCTGAGGTATGTGGCGAATTTGTAATCATTTTGCTTTTCGAAATGCAAGAGTGTAAAAGTGTCTCTAATTTTCCCATCTCCTCTTTCTCTCATCCAAACGAATGTTCATTTGTTCGGTCTCTAGAACGTAATAATTAGAACAACATTAATATTTTATGTATTATTTACATCTTACAAACACTCATATGTCTTGAGAAGAGACTTCAGCTTCGCACGACTGCCTCGGGAATAAAAAAGTTCAATAAAAATTAAAAGATCAACGTTACTTGAATTGCGAACCACAAAAACTTAGACTTGTATTGCTTTATTATTATTATTATTTTTATCATTATCATCATTATATAAGAAAGTTTTAGCCTCCCTTAACCACGACAAAGATGTTCTAAGAGAGGAAGGAGGAAGGCGCCATTCAGTATGGAGTTGAGGGAACGTGGAATCTATGCACAAGATGCACAGAAACAAGAAGCTAAGAAAGAAGTTCATGAAACTAGAAAAAATTTAAGAAGAAAGTAGTAAGTGCTGAAAAACAGGACAGCAGTGAACTAAAAAAGATGGTCCGTAACAAAACAAAAACCTATTCTATTTTAACAAACAGGAAGCCTACCTAACCTTTAGCTCGGGCCCTCACAAAGTCCCACTGGGAGCGCTAATTCCCATAGATACAACAGTTGTATACCCCTGAGGGGAACTTGTATTACTTTACTTTTTCAAACAATAATCAATTTGATTACTTGTTAGAGTAAAAGTGTTTCTTATTACCACATGTAATTCTTTGCAACGTAATTAGCAAAGTTTTATGCGGTATTTCGTTTAGGAAACTACAGCGGGTGCTGTCAGGAAACTTGTTATTAGAAACCATCATAATTAAATGCGCTTTCTCTTAGCATTATTTGAAATCTTTGTGCTTCTTGAAATAATTAGCGTTGTCAACATCACGATATCTTCACCGTAAAAAAGAAAACGACCAAGAATAAAATTTAGAAATACGATTAATCTTAGGTATAATTCTTAGGTATATGATTCACGATTTATCATTTCCATTTCATGTTACTTCTTATTTTATAAATTTTCGAATGATGATTAAATTCATTAAAATGTATTTAGAACTAAAAAATATTTACACCGGTTTCACTCGTGAATATCATTTCTCAATGTAAAATCTTGCATAGATAAGAATAAATATTCATGTCCTCTCAGTAAGTAGCACTTCTCTTCTGGGAGAGATAGACTGCTGGGACTGTAGTAATGTGTTTGACTTGTGTCTAGTTTTGAAGAATGAAATACAAACATGCGTATAACAATGGCATGGTAAAAATACATAAAGGAACACAAGTAAACGCACCAATGCATTTATTCTGCAGTACAGTAAAGTCTTCAGTTTCAATGTTGGGAATATTTCTGGAAAAGCATGAAATTGAATAGAATATGTGAAATATAATTTCAAGCTTGATGCATTGTACGCCACAATGTCAGAGCATACGTTTCATTGCGATAGATCAATGATATTTTTATGGCTGTAAACAACGGATGGCCTCCTTAAATACTACGACCATTAACCAACTTAGAAGTTTGCGCCCTCAAATTACAACTGGCCGGCTCAGCATATTACGTCCGAGCTCGACCGTTCGTGGTTTAAGCGCGCGGAGATAGAGTTATAAGGGCGAACCGGCCGACTCGCCCTTAATTCATACTTGATCGACTGTCTCGTCTTTAATTCACCGGCGACACGTCCTTGATTTTCAATTGGGTACCAAGGCTACTGACATTCAACGAAAAAAATCGTAAGTAAAACTAATGTCCATTCTCTTCTCATCAGTTTGTACTCGTACACCAAGCAGTTTGTGGTTAATCGTCTGTCAGTTTGTATCTTCGATTCATTGCACTGATATACACTTTATTTTAGTAATTTCAATAATTAGTGCGATAGGTTAGTCGCTATTCGATTTAACGCAGTTAAGTTTTCTCCGTCTGGAAAACATTGACTGGATATCTATTATTGAATCTTTCATTACACGGACAAGAAAATTCACTAGTACATCAAGAATTTTTTCACTAAAATATCTTGGGACGAGAAAATAACAGCGCGACACATTACAACCTTCTATCATAGATGATCTAAACAACAGCCTTCGCTCATAATTCTGGTTTTAACTTTCACAGAACCGAATAAATTCTCACACAACCGCAGGCATCCACTTCTTACCTTTATTTTTCCTTTAAAACAGCACCAGTAACACAGATCAGTATGTTAAAAAAACATTCTATACATATAAGCGCTCAGATTTCATTCATTATCTCCATCTATTCCCATTTTTAACTTTCAACGATATTCTCCATAGATGTAAAGATAACGAGTTTTGGAGGCTAACCAAAGAACTTCGGTACTGAGAAGTAGAAAAAGGAAACAACAATGTTTGAAAAAATGTTAGGCCAGTGACAGCGTCGCTCAGCATTTTTATAAAAATTGGGCTTCACAAATATAACTTCTCGGCTTCAACCTACCATCAACCAGATTTTTTGGAAGAAAAACTGCTAAGACATAACATGTAGATAATTTACACGTGTTCCACTAGATTGAAAGTTAAATTGAAATCCTTAAAAAATCTACCATAACGAGTTGACTGAAGTACTGAGCTAAATGAGCGCTGAATGTAAGAGAAACGCAGTTTTCAGAACTGCGTTCGTCATCGGACTGTATTCTGTATGCCCAACCTCTGTCAATTTCTTTCCCTATAAGGGATTCAATCTTAAAAAAATTAAATTTCGGTAAATCGAGTTTGAAAAAAAATATTTTTACGGTCATTATGTGGCATCCTCTTTTAAGCGGGAGACGATATTTAGACAGTCAAGCTACTATGTCACGTATATAGCTTATTTTATTTATAATATGGGTCAGAACTAATTTTCATTTCTGAAATACGATTCATTGAGACGCAAAGACATGCCAAACAAGTTACCAACGAACAAAGGGCAAACTATTTGGCCATCAAAAAAACGGAGGAGAACGAGTTTGAGAAACTCTTATAATAATTTTAATACACATTGTGTACTGCTGAGCAAAATCTGGAGCAGAAAAAAATTAACAAAATAAAAACTGATGCGAAATTAACGGTAGTAAAAAGAGTAGACGAAAACATCGACAACAACATAAAAGAGTGTTGTACAAACGTGTGCTGCTACTTAGTCCGTGTTGCTACTTAGTCCGTGCTGCTACTTAGTCCGTGCTGCTACTTAGTCCGGGCTGCTACTTAGTCCGTGTTGCTACTTAGTCCGTGTTGCTACTTAGTCCGTGTTGCTACTTAGTCCGTGTTGCTACTTAGTCCGTGTTGCTACTTAGTCCGTGTTGCTACTTAGTCCGTGTTACTACTTACCTGTTTACCTATGCGTTCGTTAAATTACTAGGAGTAAGATATGTAAAGACAATTTTGTGAATAAATGTGACAATACGCACTAGGCATTTGCCAATCCAGCGAACTTAAGGACAGAGAGTGTTTTAAGGAGCTGCGCACTTGTGTGTTGAACTTAGAGACTAAGGTTCCGTGCTTTTCTAGTTGTCACTGCATTGTGCGTGTGTGCCTGGGTGGTTCAGCGTGTGTGCCTGGGTGGTTCAGCGTGTGTGCCTGGGTGGTTCAGCGTGTGTGCCTGCTTATAGTAAATAATAACTTGTTTTCTGGTTTATCTCCTCCAGAGTGGACGTTTTAGGGCATATATTTTTCAATGCGGTCAGGCCGCTACGGATGTAAGTGTTAAAATTCTTAAGGTTGTGTATTTTTAAAAAGGAAAATAAAAACTTGAACTATGTGAAATAGTTTGCTGCGATGTTGGTATTGTTAAGGCTCACTAGCTGTAAAATGTTTTTTTTTTCTTGCAGTTAAAACAAATTTTTATAAATGGATTCTCCTACACCAACGTGTTTTCATTATACAGGAAAATATCCTCGCACCATGTTCCTGCTTGGCCAAGCCTGAGTGGCTCTTTACGGCTTGGCCAAGACAGTTTTAAATCCGTGGGTCGTGAGCGACGCCTGGATTCGCTGCTTGTACGGAATCTTCACCAGTACCGATGGCTCACGAAGAAGGTCGCCAGGTCTTTCCACAGACCTCTTCCGGCAGAATCGTCCTCAGGGAAAATTTCGACTTGTCACATCAAAGTTTAGACTTGCTTAAAAACAAGATTCTGAAGACTCAAAGTGAGGAACTAACGCTAGACTTTGTCAAGGTAACAAAGTGCTCCCTTCGTTTCATGTGGTCTGATCACAAAAACAACTTCTACGCAGTTAAAAACCACCTTTGTAATGCCGGCGCTCTTCGAGAAGCTGAAGAGATTCAAGTTAGGTTTAACGAGAGTTCTCGCACGGCGAAGCTCGCTGCCGACACTCTTCACACATGGGAAATGGAAGTTTCTTCAGCCTTATCCGTGAGCTTGTGCAACGTGTCAATTCACTCCCACCGTTCGCGATTGTCCGATCCTGAAAGAAGGGGATTTGAGGTCCAATTGAAGAAGGCTGAATTGAATAAAAATGCTCAAGCAGAGTTGGATAAATTGGATACTTCCGAGAAAATGTTGGAACTGGAGCTTCAGAAAGAAAAGCATAAAATAGAGGAACGAAGGAAGACGATACTGAGAGAGAAGCAAGTTGCAGAAATTCGGTGTGAATTGGAGTGTGACGAGTCCAACGCTGACGTGGGGAGTTATGCGGAGACGAGAGAGGGTCGCAGCGGAAGTATTCAATCTTGGATTGACAGTGCTGAACCACAGCACACACTTGCCGACAGGGGAGGAGAGATCACAGCGGGGAGACGAGAGGGAAGTCGCGAGCAACTCCGGAGATCACGAGCTGAGGAAGCTCTGGTATCACAGGTTGGCCCTCCATCCTTGCTCATTACACCTCATCTTCCCGAACCAACGACTAGATAGATACCTTCTCACCTCGGACTTGAAGAAACCGCCAAGCAATCCTTTCGACGGGCAGTTTCACAAGTTCCACCGTTGGCTGAAATCACTGCAGCATAGAATGGAACCATTAAAATTGTACCCATTAAACGAAATAGAAATCCTCGAGGCTCACACTGTCCCCGGCTCGGACCCGCATAGGCTCATACAGGCCTTTGGGTCGACAGTGGGCGAAGACGCGAGCAGCGCTCTGAAAACAATATACAAAGAACTGCATCGAAGGTTTGGTTCTGAGGTTGAAGTTGCCATGAGCCTGTACGCTCAACTTCAGAATTTTCCTGTCATCAGAGGAATAGGAATGGAGAGCGACATAGTAGCAGCAAGCAAGTTGAGACAACTATCTGATTTGTGTTCTACAATTTCTAACTATATGAGCTCGACGCCGGATCTCAATATTCTCAATTACTCATTGGGATTAGCGCCTGTCCGTCAGAAATTGCCCGAGTTCATCGATAACGCGTGGCGGAGACACAAGGCGCAAATTTCACAGGGCGGTTCAAGTGTACCATTCACTGTGTTCGTAAATTTCTTGAGTGATAAGTCGAACACTTTGTGCGACGACTTGAAGGCCAGTTCTGCAATTAATATCAACCAGGGAAGCAAGAAATCCCTTTCTCGTCGACCTGCTTATACTTCATTGCTCACCAACGCGTCTCATTCTCGCACTGACTCGGAAACTACACCTGCTCCGCAAAAGTCTTCGATCACTTTCAAGTGCGCGTTGCACAAAAGCAACACGCATGACATCAGCAGCTGCGACATGTTCAAGCGTGCAGACCCGAGCATGAGGAAGCAGCTGATAAGCAATTTTGACCTATGTTTCCGTTGTCTAGGAGATCATTTCGCAGCGAATTGTTCGGAGAAAGTGAGGTGTTGTACGTGTGGCAGTGAAAACCACTGCACAATTTTGCATGCGAATAAACGAAAGAATTTGAATCTAAAGAAAAAATTTATCCATGAAAAAGCGAGTACACAACAAACCTTTGTGCGTCCTACGGCGGGATTTCGCTCGAACCAATCAAGCAAGTTGTGTACTTCGATTTGTGGTGACGTTAGAGGAAGATGCTGCGGGAAAACTCTGCTGGTCGATATTACTCTTCCCGGGCAATTGACCGAATTGCGGACCTACGCGATCCTCGACGATCAATCCGACCAGAGTTTTGCGACTTCCAAGTTTTTCGACTTTTTCGGAGCGGGGTGGCCAGTGGAATCGTATTCAATAGCGACGTTGTCCGGAACGCCGAGCACTCAAGATGGAAGGGTAGCCTCTGGGCTCGTCATCCAGGCCGCTGAGAGGAAAGAGACTTTCCCTTTACCTGATCTCTTCGAAAATAATATGATTCCAGACACCAGACATGAGGTCGCTACACGACAGATGGTAGTTAAACATCCTACACTGTCGAAGTACGCACAACATTTCTGTGAAGAAGATCTCGCTGCAGATATAACTATTTTGATCGGAAGAGACGGAGGAGACCTCATGGCAGCAAATACAGAACAATTAAAGGCCCCGTTTGTCTGCCGCAATGCTCTGGGATTTGCCATCTTTGGGTCAATCTGTCCAGAGAGATGCAGGAACGAACGCAGGAAATTCACTACGCTGAAAACAAGCATAGAGTGCGGTGAGCATTTCAGGGCTGAAAAGAGTTTCGTTCCGAAAATACTGGAAAACGTGTTTACGTGACAAACCAACGATGAACAACGGGGGCTGTCAGACGATAAAAGGTTCCTCGATATTAGTCACAACAACGTCAAAGTGACCGACGACGGTAACATCGAAACTCCCCTGCCGTTTCGACGCGAAGACCAAGATCTGCCTGATAACAAAGCAGCAGTCTATCGTCGCGAGATAACCACTCTGCAGCGCTTAAAAAGGGAGCCTGAAAAGCTGAGGCAATGCCTCGAGTCAATGCGGGCAACTATTGAATCTCGACATGTCAAGAGAGTTAAAGGCGATGCTGTAGAAACAAAAGGTAAAGTATGGTTTCTGCCAGTGTTTCCGGTAACTCATCCAAAAAAAGGGTAAAGTTCGCCTTGTTTTCGACAGCGCTGCCACCTTTGGTGGGGTTAGCCCAAATTCGGTACTGCTGCCAGGTCCGGACCAAAATAACTGCCTGAGGGGAGTTCTTACCAGGTTCAGGGAGGGCGAAATTGGGTTCGTTGCAGATGTTCAATCTATGTTTCACTCCTTCTCTGTGGTCCCTGCTCATAGAGATTACATGAGGTTCTTTTGGTTTGATGATAACGATCCTAGTAAGGAATTGGTGCAGTACCGACCAAGAGTACACATTTTTGGTAATTGTTGTAGCCCTGCAATAGCAACCATTTGTCTTCGTAAAGCAGTCAATTTCTATTCAGAGCGTAGTGAATCACTGAATTACCTGCCCAGCACCTATCTGCCACAGGCTCGTCAGTATGTCAGTAAAAACTTTTACGTGGACGATGGGTTAGGAGCTGCGTCCTCTGTACGGGAAGCGGTAGCAGTTCTGTCAGTGTCTAGAAGTATTTTATTGTCGTTCAAAACACGGTTGCACAAAATAGTTTCAAATGACGGTGCCGTTATGAGAGCATTTCTAGAGTTAGAGAGAGCGAAGGATTTTTCAGAGTTGAATTTCAATGATTGTGCTGTTCAAAGAACCCTTGGAGTGGCTTGGTGTGTTGGGACCGATGAATTTTTGATAAAGACCCACATCGAAAAGAAATCATTCACACGGAGAGGGGTTTTGTCAATAATCAATTCTCTGTTCGACCAGTTAGGCTTTGTATCCCCAGTTGTCCTGTGGGGCAGATTGATCTTACGATGCATTCTATTTGAACAAAGCTAGCAGGCTCTCGGCTGGGATGATGAGTTACCGACGGTTCACCTAGAGAATTGGAACCACTGGTTGAAAACGTTGGGAGACTTGGACACGGTGTCCTTACCGAGAAGTTTCACTCCTAGCGGGTTCGGCAGAGTTGCTAGCGTGGAGCATTTCGTGTTCTCTGATGCATCTGAAGATGCTATCGGCCATGTCATGTGCCTAAAATTCACTGACTGTAGTAGTAAGGTGTCGGTTGCCTTTGCCAAAGGTGAAAGTAAAGTTTCCCCTCGAGGAGCAACCTCCATTCCTAGATTAGAGTTGTGCGCGTCCGTAACGCCGCTGTGGCCAGCCAGCAACTAATTTCTGAACTCTCAGTGCCTGTAAAAAATGTGCACTTCTGTACCGATAGCAGAGAAGTAATCGGTTATCTGACGAATAAAACAAAAAGAATTTCTCGGTACGTTGAAAGAACGGTGGAAATAATTCATAATATTTGTCGGCCAGAGCAATGGTTTTATATCAGTAGCCAGGACAACCCCGCCGACATAGCCACTCGGCCTCACACCCCCGCAGAACTGCAAAGATCTTGCTGGTTCACGGGGCCATCCTTCATTGGTAGCAACTCAGCTGAAAAATCTCGTATCGATGTTGTTCTTGATCTACCCGAGCAAATGAACGAGAACAAAGTTCTGTGCTCCGCTGTGCGGTCACAAGAGTCAGCTTTCGAAAAGTTGCTGACTCGCAAGAGTTCTTGGTTACGAATCATTTCAGTAGTAGGCGTAATTCTATTTGTGAGATGCTTGCTGGACCGTGTGAGGCAGAGACTAGGTGTGTGCCTCGCTGAGCGTTGCCCTCAGCCTAACTTCCAGACTTGCGTCTTTACCCTAGTTTCAGATGTGCAAAAGAGATACTATCCTGAATATTTCGAGGCAGCGCTTAAGAATGTCGATTTACCCATCAAACATAAGTTATTGTCATATTCTCCTTTCATTGATAAGCACGGTGTTTTGAGAGTAGGCGGAAGACTATCTAGAAGCGAATTGCCCGTAGAAATGAAGCATCCAATGATTCTCCCCAAAAAACCATCGCATTACGGAAATTATCATTAATTTTTATCATGATGCGACGAAACACCAAGGGCGTCACGTTACGCTTGGTGCCATCCGTAGTACGGGGTTTTTCATTGAAAGTGGTAACAGACGTGTCAGGCAATTTATCAACAGGTGCTTCAGTTGCAGAAGATTGAGAGCAGCGTGCCAGACACAGATTATGGCAGAATTACCGATCGACAGAATCGCTACCACACCTCCGTTCGTAAACGCGGGGTGCGATGTGATGGGCCACTGGATGATGAGGGAGGGTCATACTACCAGGCGCAATTGCGCCCTGAAAAAGGCGTGGGGTCTCGTATTTACGTGTTTGAGTACTAGAGCCGTACACCTGGAATTGTTAACCGCGATGGACACCAATTCATTTATCAACGCATTTCGAAGATTTGTTGCGCTCAGAGGGCCTTGTAAGCTGCTCCGCTCAGATCAGGGACGGAATTTCATCGGTGCCCTGAATAAAGCTGATGAATCTCAGAGCGTGGCAGTCGGCGACAAGTTGGCTACGCTCGGCTGCACGTGGGAGATGAATCCTCCCCACGCGTCTCATTTCGGCGGGGCGGTCGAAAGAAAAATTGGCCAGATTAGACGAGCTCTCGATTTCGCCATGTTGCAGCTTGGAAAGAGAACCCTAACAAGAGATATACAAAATATTGGGTAAATTTTTCCTGAACCAGGGGAAAAAGATGAACTGCTCCCAGAAAGGGGATTCCATTATTTAATAATGAGCTTCATTCACAAATAAAGAACTGTCAAGAATTGTAATGCACTGCAGCATGACGAGTGGGCCTCAGCAGCAGCAGCGTCAACCACGGCAGCACAGCAAGCAGTGAAGCGGCAGGCGACGTCTCATAGGCTGCAAGGAAAAACCGAGCTAAGCACACTTTCGTATTTTAGAGCTGATGCCCTTCCAGTATAGGTAAATACCAGCGGAGCCCAGAAGATAGTTACAGACTAATAGTTGAGCGCGAGGCCACTAGATTGCAGATTAAAGATTATAGATTACAGATGACAGATTCCTGCATTGGGCGCGAGGCCACGAGATTAAAGATTACAGAGTTGGGCCCGAGGCCACGAGATTAAAGATTACAGAGTTGGGCGCGAGGCCACGAGATTAAAGATTACAGAGTTGGGCGCGAGGCCACGAGATTACACAGATTACACAGACTCCTAAGTTGGGCGCGAGGCCACGAGATTACACAGATTACACAGACTTCTAAGTTGGGCGCGAGGCCACGAGATTACACAGATTACACAGACTCCTAAGTTGGGCGCGAGGCCACGAGATTACACAGATTACACAGACTCCGAAGTTGGGCGCGAGGCCACGAGATTACACAGATTACACAGACTCCTAAGTCGGGCGCGAGGCCACGAGATTACATAGATTACACAGACTCCTAAGTTGGGCGCGAGACCACGAGATTACACAGATTACACAGACTCTTAAGTTGGGCGCGAGGCCACGAGATTACACAGATTACACAGACTCCTAAGTTGGGCGCGAGACCACGAGATTACACAGATTACACAGACTCTTAAGTTGGGCGCGAGGCCACGAGATTACACAGATTACACAGACTCCTAAGTTGGGCGCGAGACCACGAGATTACACAGATTACACAGACTCTTAAGTTGGGCGCAAGGCCACGAGATTACAGAGATTACACAGACTCCCTAAGTTGGGCGCGAGGCCACGAGATTACACAGATTACACAGACTCTTAAGTTGGGCGCAAGGCCACGAGATTACAGAGATTACACAGACTCCCTAAGTTGGGCGCGAGACCACGAGATTACACAGATTACACAGACTCCTAAGTTGGGCGCGAGACCACGAGATTACACAGATTACACAGACTCTTAAGTTGGGCGCAAGGCCACGAGATTACAGAGATTACACAGACTCCCTAAGTTGGGCGCGAGACCACGAGATTACACAGATTACACAGACTCTTAAGTTGGGCGCGAGGCCACGAGATTACACAGATTACACAGACTCCTAAGTTGGGCGCGAGACCACGAGATTACACAGATTACACAGACTCTTAAGTTGGGCGCAAGGCCACGAGATTACAGAGATTACACAGACTCCCTAAGTTGGGCGCAAGGTCACGAGACTAATGATAAAGAACACGATAACAAAATTGAATTAGGTTTCAGGGTTCATCGGTACAGATTGAGCAGCGAGCCACATATCGAAACGATACTAAACCTAAGCTAAGGACAGTCGGCAAACACTGGAGAGTCCATCTCACCTTAGGCCAGGCTCATTGAGCTCGACGACATCAAGCGTGGGGCGCAGCCATCGAAGTGGGCCGCAGCCATCGAAGTGGGGCGCAGCCATCGAAGTGGGGCGCAGCCATCGAAGTGGGGCGCAGCCATCGAAGTGGGGCGCAGCCATCGAAGTGGGGCGCAGCCATCGAAGTGGGGCGCAGCCATCGAAGTGGGGCGCAGCCATCGAAGTGGGGCGCAGCCATCGAAGTGGGGCGCAGCCATCGAAGCATCCCTCCGCTCAACGGACGCAAGCCGGCCAGAGTGTTACAAGTTGCCGCCACCTAACTCTTCACGCTATCATCTTAAGTTGATTATGAACTAATGAAGAAGAAATAAATAGATAGATGAATAATCGTCCACTTGATGAGATATATTCCGCAGTAGAGTGGTCGACTCAGCTAATACTAGCGAGTTCAAGAAAAGTGACGGAGACGCTGCTCGCTCGCGCGGCGCAGCGTGAAAAGAGCCGTCCAGAAAAAGGGGCGAGTCAGGCTTACTTAAACTTGCTCGCATCTAAGAAATGTGGATGGAGCTCTCAATGTTTGCCGACAGCTATCCTATTACAAACTTGACAAAGATCACAGCAAACTAACTTCGAACAAAGATTATTTAATACATTTAGGAACACTTAAAACAGCTTAAGAAAATTTAACACTGGTAAAGAACATTAAACACAGGCAAAAAACAAATACATAGGAACACGAAAAGCATGCGTTTTGTACAAGAAACGAATTGCACACTCTACTGTCCGAAGCTATGTCGATAGTAAATTCGACACCCTTGTGGCCCGTGTCGGATGACCCAAATGACCCTGTTCCTCTCTCACCTTCTATGCTCCTCCCCATGAAAGAGGGAATTTGTATGAACAACGACTTCACGCACTCGGACCTAGTGTCGTGCGGTGCCAAACAATGGCGAAGGGTTCAATATCTTACCGATCAGTTTTGGGTCGATTTAAGCACGACTACTTGAGCGACCTCCTGAAACGCCAGAAGTGGAAGATCCCGTCGCGCAATTTTTAAGAAGGGGATATTGTTCTCATAAAAGACAAGAATACTAAACGCCTTACATGGCCTTTAGGACGTGTGGAGCGGGTGACTCCTAGCGCAGATAGCAAGGTTCGCAAGTTGTTCGCTCGAGCAGTGCTTCAGGACGGCAAGGGCCACCACGGCTATCAGCGCCCTATAACGAGCCTCGTTTTGCTGGAGGAGGCAGACGCTGGCCGCTTGGGTTAAATGGTGAATAGTAAGCAAATACCAACAATTAACAAAGTGCAAAAGACGTCAACGCATAAAGCGCTGAAGCGGGGAGTGTCACGGTCACTGTGAATTTTACCTTACTTTGTGGTAACATCCTAGAAGCCGAAGCACACTGCCCTAAATTAAATGCATTTCTCTTTCGGATCAAGCTGAAACTGTCACTACTGAAATTTTTATTCCGTAAACGGGATTAGGGTCTACCTGTGTTACTACTTAGTCTGTGTTACTACTCAGTCTGCGTTACTACTTAGTCTGTGTTACTACTTAGTCTGTGTTACTACTTAGTCTGTGTTACTACTTAGTCTGTGTCACTACTTAGTCTGTGTTACTACTTAGTCCGTGTTACTACTTAGTCTGTGTTACTACTTAGTCCATGTTACTACTTAGTCAGTGTTACTACTTAGTCCGTGTTACTACTTAGTCTGTGTTACTACTTAGTCTGTGTTACTACTTAGTCCGTGTTACTACTTAGTCCGTGTTACTACTTAGGCCGTGTTACTACTTAGTCCGTGTTACTACTTAGTCAGTGTTACTACTTAGTCCGTGTTACTACTTAGTCTGTGTTACTACTTAGTCTCTGTTACTACTTAGTCTGTGGTACTACTTAGTCTGTATTACCACTTAGTCTGTGTTACTACTTAGTCTATGCTACTACTTAGTCTGTGTTACTACTTAGTCTGTGTTACTACTTAGTCTGTGTTACCACTTAGTCTGTGTTACTACTTAGTCTGTGTTACTACTTAGTCCGTGTTACTACTTAGTCCGTGTTACTACTTAGTCTGTGTTACTACTTAGTCTGTGTTACCACTTAGTCTGTGTTACTACTTAGTCTGTGTTACCACTTAGTCTTTGTTACTACTTAGTCTGTGTTACCACTTAGTCTGTGTTACTACTTAGTCTGTGTTACTTCTTAGTCCGTGTTACTACTTAGGCCGTGTTACTACTTATTCCGTGTTACTACTTAGTCAGTGTTACTACTTAGTCCGTGTTACTACTTAGTCTGTGTTACTACTTAGTCTGTGTTACTACTTAGTCTGTGTTACTACTTAGTCTGTGTTACCACTTAGTCTGTGTTACTACTTAGTCTGTGTTACTACTTAGTCTGTGTTACTACTTATTCTGTGTTACTACTTAGTCCGTGTTACTACTTAGTCTGTGTTACTACTTAGTCCATGTTACTACTCAGTCTGTGTTACTACTTAGTCCGTGTTACTACTTAGTCCGTGTTACTGCTTAGTCCGTGTTACTACTTAGGCCGTGTTACTACTTAGTCCGTGTTACTACTTAGTCAGTGTTACTACTTAGTCCGTGTTACTACTTAGGCCGTGTTACTACTTAGTCCGTGTTACTACTTAGTCAGTGTTACTACTTAGTCCGTGTTGCTACTTAGTCCGTGTTGCTACTTAGTCCGTGTTGCTACTTAGTCCGTGTTGCTACTTAGTCCGTGTTGCTACTTAGTCCGTGTTGCTACTTATTCCGTGTTGCTACTTAGTCCGTGTTACTACTTACCTGTTTACCTATGCGTTCGTTAAATTACTAGGCGTAAGATATGTAAAAACAATTTTGTGAATAAATGTGACAATACGCACTAGGCATTTGCCAATCCAGCGAACTTAAGGACAGTGAGTGTTTTAAGGAGCTGCGCTCCTGTGTGTTGAACTTAGAGACTAAGGTTCCGTGCTTTTCTAGTTGTTACTGCATTGTGCGTGTGTGCCTGGGTGGTTCAGCGTGTGTGCCTGCTTATAGTAATTAATAACTTTTTTTCTGGTTTATCTCCTCCAGAGTGGACGTTTTAGGGCATATATTTTTCAATGCGGTCAGGCCGCTACGGATATAAGTTTTAAAATTCTTAAGGTTGTGGATTTTTTAAAAGGAAAATAAAAACTTGAATTATGTGAAATAGTTTGCCGCGATGTTGGTATTGTTAAGGCTCACTAGCTGTAAAATGTTATTTTTTCTTGCTATTAAAACAAATTTTCATGAGAGGATTCTCGTACACCACTGTGTTTTCATTATACCGGAAAATATCCTCGCACCATGTTCCTGCTTGGCCAAGCCTGAGTGGCTCTTTACGGCTTGGCCAAGACAAGCGGTGTTGCCCAAGTGTTTGTCTTTCAAATGATACTTGTTTAATGTCTATAAGTTAAAATTAACCCCCCACCTACCCCACTATTTTCGGTTTCTTTGCCGTAGCTCATTTTCTATGAAGCTCATCGAAAATTTCCCGCATGGTCACCTTTATTTTTTCAAACGTTTTACCAGTCTGTCAAAATTCATAAGCATTAGTTCACAAATAGAGAAAAAGTGTAAAAGGTGTACGTCCTCTCCAAAAAGACAGCAAACAAAGAAAAAACCCGTAATTTACGACTGGATTTCCCAGAAATTTTCAATATATGTGTGCAGTGCAACAATGATTATTTTATGATTGAAAATTTTCTTTCGTATCTACATCAGAATTTTTTAAAGGGGGTTAACCCAGCGATTTTCAAATTTTGATCCGATTCGTTTTCAATTTTATCAGTATACGTATATGTTGGAAAAGAGCATATTTTATTCAATTAACTTTTTCGATTTAGGCCTTATTTTTCAAAAAATACGAAATATTAGTTTCTTGGTACACTTTTATGGATATTTCATAGAAGTAGGTCATTGATTTTTCATGCTAGAACAAAACCAAAGACAGTTTTAGAATCCTTGAAGTATTGAAAACAAAGTTATGAGAGCAAATTTTCCATTTGAAACTTTTCGTTTTTGATATGCGATATTTGATCACTAATAACAAATACATTTTTTAACTAATTTTTCCGTTCAAAAAAAGGAAGAGTTTCACATGAAAAATTTGCTCCCGTAACTTTGTTTGCAATGCTTCAAGGATTCTAAAACTTTCTTTGATTTTGTCTACCATAAAAACTCACTGACTTCTATTCTTTTGAATGTTGAAAATAAGGGTTGTTAGTAATAAGGCATAAATAAATATTTATCTTACCTGTAATGTAATGGACATTTTATGCAATTGAATGATTTTTTCATTTTTATTTCGATGATCTCCATGCCTAACTTCATATTCACACAGTGAATTGTAATTTACAAGAAAAAAAAAATATTTTTATATTATGAACATTTATATTTGTAGTCTGATTCATATGAAATTTTACTATTACATGTAATTTTTAAAAAAAGAATCACAATTTATTCCACTAAGTTTTTCGATTCAGGCCTTAGATTTTTGAAAAAATTGGACATATTAGTTTTTTAGTTCATTCATATTGAAATTTAAAATTAATAGACCTGAATGAGTTTTTATGCTAGAACAAAACCAAAGACATTTTTAAAATCCTCGAAGCATTTCAAACAAAGTTACGCTTTTAAATTTTCCATTTCCCCTTTTATTTTCATTTCATATGGGTCGAAAATTCAGGATTTTGGGTCCCCTTACACCCCCGGGGGTGTATTCTAGTGTTCGTAGCACCATAAAATATTCGGACCGAATAGTCCACCACCTAAAAGTCCTTTTTCAACAACAACAAATAATGGGTCATCTGACCGACAGGGGCCTGGGTTGGCCTGGGTTGACCTCCTTAAACCGAAAAAATTAGGCTTTAGAAAAATATTTCACGTTATACAATTTTGAAGCTACAAAATCGGTAATACGTTTTTATATAGCTTATGTGAGTATCTAACGATAAGGTCGAGTGAATTTTCGGTTACTTCATTTTTTTCAGTTGTAGGAATTAAAAAAATGGACTTGTTTCCTTCTTTTTCTTCTTTTCGTGCCGTATAATTTTCAATATAATAGATATTTCAAAAATCGAGCCGCCCTTATCGCTAGAGTTTGCTGAACCCTGTCAAATTATACATTTCACATTCTTTTACCTCGAATTTTGTGGATGAAGAATCCATTTGAAGAAACCAATTTGCAAGTTACCAGAAAACAGGATTTTTTTCCTAGTTTTCGAACTAAACGTTTTTTATAATGAACTCCATTGCTTTTGTAGAAATATTTAAGTGCAATCGATTGATATATTTGTCATTCTTTTTCCTTCAAAACTGTGGGATAAAATCTTCATCAAAAGTCAATGAATTTCAAATTTTCGAAACAGCAATTTTTTAAACATTATCTTTTATTTTGATCAAACTAAGTTTGTTTAGAAACAACTCTGTTCTTTTTGTCACGAGAAGTGTATCCTTCACCTCCTTGTTAACATTTCATTAACAGGAAGATCCGGCTCTCGGAGTTGAGGAATGGCACACCTCCAAAGAATGCATATACGACACAAAATTCATAGAAAATAATTGACACTACAGTATATATACTAAAAAAAGAAAGGTACTCACCGGTGATCGCTGACCCACTTACGTAGCGCATTTTCTGGGCGCCCTCCGTGGTATTACGATGGATCGCTTCTAATATTGTGGGGCATGATACACCGGATGAACTATGCTTAACATTTATAATTTCCAGCTATACGTCATACAAACATTAATGAGCGCACACACAATGAGTGGTGTTAGGAATAATGCTAATTTAGTAATGAAATCAAATAGCATACGTCAAATGACTTACATCACATAATTACACAGAAATATTGGCTGGCCGGCCGCCGCTAAGTTTGCAAAAGTTTCACATGAGAATTCATCTATCCTGTCCTATTTCTATCTCAGTTATTCCAGCAGTACAGTGAGCAATGGTCACTTCAACCACAAAATCGTCCGCGACTCGCTTCAGTTCAAAGGCCTATCTTATTCACTCTTCAGAAAATGTCTAGTGATGACGTTATTTTGCTTATTCCGCTTCAGAGTATTCACACGTCGATTTCCCCTCAGTCGAGCTGATCAATCCTCAGACATATGACTCCGTCCCACCTGCAAGATCAATTTATAACCCATTAATTATGACAGCACCCATTAAGCCCCCTTTACACATTTCAATCTTTACATCACTGTATGCCAATAAATTTCAGAAATTTTATAACGAAGAATTATCTCTTCCCAAGAAATGGCTTCGCTCTTACCCTCCCCAAAGACGTTGCACTTAAATGTTCCATTAAATTATTCCCACGCTGGTCGGGGTTTTAATTTGCTCTCTTCTGCAAGTAAAAAACGAAAACATGTGTGAATGCCATGATCACATTTTGGCGTGAAACTTAGTATGATTTTCAATATATCTAATAACCACTTTTCATTATATCTTTGAGCACGTTTGTTACAGCGAACACACCCGCGTTTTATCTCTTATACTTCGCGTCGCGGCGTCGGTTGGAGAACTGACTTTTGTTCGTTTCGCCGCCTAGCCTATTTCATGAGGGTTGTCCTCTGTACTCATTTCGCCCAATCAGACCCTTCAAACTTCGAAGCGGCCCGCCTACCCCTTCCCTGTGCTATGTCGTGGTACCCTTGCTTCCCACGTCCAAGCTCCTTCGAAAACGACCGTTGGCTTGCCGTCTCTATCGGCCTGAGTGTCTCGATTTATATGTGACTATAAGGCGGCTTTGTTTTGCCCATGGGTAGGCATTTTTCCGACCGTCTCAAGTTTCCCAAGGGCTCGCCCTAATGAAAGATTTGCCAACACCACAAAATAGACCCCTCCAGAAACAACACACAATATAAACAGACATCGTTTGGCTCTCGCACCTTATCGCGGCCTCCTAACATTGCTGAGTTAAAAGAAAACATTCAGGCATAAAAACATGCATGTTGAAGCGACCCTCCTGTACTGCTGGGATTTTCTGAGATATTTGTAAGTACGCCAAACAAAGCCAAACATTTATTACACACAATTAAAATTTTTCCCTAAATCCTCATTTTTAAATTCGCAAAAATTGATTATTCTTAACAGATTCCCGACATTTTTAGCGCTTATTAAGCAATTTTGATTGTTATATAAAGTTGTCAGAAGAGCAATATTTGTAAAAGTTTTTTAATTCTAAAAAAATACGCTTTTCTAAAGTTGACCTTGCTGCTCTTTTTAAGCTCTTCCGAATGAGCGCTCGCCTTTCCCGTAGCTATGATACTGTGGCAGACAACGAGCTATAAATTAAGTGGGTCATCCGAGGCCCCTGTCGGCCCCACGGCCCAAGGTTTTTTGCTGGAAAAGAATCCTTAGGTGATAGGTTATTGTACCCTAAAATGTTAGGGGGCTATGGGCAATAAATCCCCCCTCCCGCAGGGGGGATCGAAAATCATGAATTTTTGACCCCATATAAAAACATCACAAAAAGGAAAATGAATAATCTGACGTTTTTAATTTGTTAGCAATGTTTCAAGGATTCCAAAACTGTAACATAAAAACTCATTGACCTCTACTCATTTCAAATACCCCACAAATGAACTGAAAAACTAATATTTTTAATATTTCCTTGAAACTAAGGCCTAAATCGAAAAAATTATTAGATTAAAATGTGTTTCTTCTTAAAAATTACATTTAACATTCAAATTTCAGAAGAATCATACCACAAAATTAATAACAAATTCACCATTATTCAATAAATGAATTTTTTCTTCCATTTTTTTTGTAATTCACAATTCAGAGTGTAAATACGAAATTATGCACGAAGATAATCGAAAACACACCAAAACAGCATTCAATTACAATTATTCTCCATTATATTACTCTTTAACATAACATTTGGTTTATGGCTTATACTGAAAACCCCTCATTTTCAACACTCAGAAGAATAGAAGTAAGTCATTTTTTATGCTAGGAAAAAAACAAAGACAGTTTTAGAATCCTTTGAACATTTATAACAAACTAAAGCTCTTCAATTTCCCAATTTGTACAATCATTTTTCACCACACTCAAGAGCGAATATTTTCTTTTATTTAGTTAGTAATCTAATATCGCCAAATAAAGCAAACGAAAACATAAATAGAAAATTCAAGAGCATAATTTGTTTGAAATGTGACAAGGATTCCGAAACTGTCTTTTTCAAGCATGAAAACTCACAGACTTCTATTCTTATGAAAACCCCAAAAACCAAGGCCTAAATCGAAAAAAAGTTATGAGAAAAATTTGTTTTTCAACAATTGCACATACTGGAAAAATATCAGACCAATCTGATCAAAATTCAAATCGATGAGTTGGCCCCTGTGCGTTAGAATGTTTCGTGCCAATATGAAAGCACTTTGAGGTAGCCCATTAACGACCCTATTGCCATTCCCACAAAGAAAAGTTTGCAAACAACCCTCAATCATGCGTAGAAGGGGGAGTCACCGTGCCAGTTGCGAGCTTCAATGTCGCGCTACCCCCGACCACCTCAACTCCCGTCATTTCGGGGTACGAATGTACGTATACGCCAGCCAATTATATCGTTGAAAGCGCTAGAAAATCCTGTATAAAATCAACTTATTCACCAAAAATCTACAATTTCTCAGAATCTTGCATAGACCGTCTCTTCAATTGGACGGCATTGGAGGCCTACGGGTCATTCGTAATATTTTTCGAGGTGCGAGGAGCTAGGCGTTACGCTCCTGAGAACGAAGATCCGTGTTCAAGCCACTCTTGTGGGAATTGGAAATAGCACGGGAGCAAAAGAGGTTAGAGAGATAAGTCTTCTACTCATTGGGGAAGTACTTCACTCTCTCCTACTCCTTAGGTCAAGAAACTATAAACATTCGTTCAACTCGATGGTAATAATGCAGAGATCAACCAAGACGTTCACTGTACAGATGCTTTCTTAAAAGAGCCCAACTGGTCTTTTAACCGTATAACTGGTTCATTAGCCTTAAAATGAAGGCCATTTTATCACGTAAATAATTATCAGATTGCCTCGCCAGTCATTAGGCAGCCTATTGACAACTTTGAACGGTTTACACAACTTTAAAGTAGTAGAACTACGCTAGCTGGTGTCATGAAAATAAATCTGGAAGAGTGTAGTTAATATTTTTGAACTACTGAGATATTCATATTGGTGGAATCACCTGTTATTCTGATTGGATTATCGGAATATAGCATTTCTTATTTCCTTTTATTTTCCAGTTATAGCCTTTGGGCTACTTTCTTATTATTGCTTAATTGTGCAATTAATTTGAAACTAATTCGGGGAACAGACTCTACAATACTGACATAGTCTTTATACTGAAAAGCATTTTCTATGAACGATAGGAACTCTATGCCTACCTATGGAGTCCCTCTTTAATTTGATCCGACGAATCTAGTACTTTTTTCATCTATAGTTTCAAAATTCTTTTTCACGAAGCAGTTTTTTGACGGTTTCTTCAGTGTCAAAAGGGCGAATTTTCATTTTCAGTCGCAGGACAAATTCACAGGAGACTAAATCTAGTGAAGTAAATTTGGAGACGCTTTAGAACGTTAGCCATAGTATTTGTTTGATGAAAAAATGCGTTGTTTTTAATGAAGCATGAGCCGGTACATTGTGGTGGTACAATAGCTTGTATTGGTCTGTTCCAAATTTCAGCCTCTTTCCTCGCTCATTTTCTCTCAGCTTTATAAACGGTCAGAATTATAGACTGAGTTCACTCCGACACTTCTAACACGAGCAGGAAAGAACTCTCGATGGACAAAGCCATTTCATCGTGCTAGCGCCTCACGGTGATAATAGTTTTTATACAGTTTGGGTCTTGGGGATCATAGTCTTCTTCTCCACTGAAACGTTGTTTTGTACCTGGATCATGACAAAAGACCAACAGTCATCTCCAGTTATATCCCATGAGATGAAGGGTGGGGTCATTTTCTGACATTTAATGTATGGTCGCTGTTCGAATTAATCAGCCATCATAAAATTCTAAAATGAACATTAGCATACAGTTGCAAAATATAAATTGTAGCCCGAACACAATCTCATATCGTAAAGAAATACAGTCCGGAAACGTTCTGCTACAGCCTCAAATTCCAGATGCGTCTAGTCGTAATCTCAATAAATGGTCATTCCTCGAGCAGTTTCTTTCCTTCTTCAGTCACTGCGTCTGAATGCGGTCCTCCATTGATTTTCTTACGTACGTCTTTGTAATCACAGAGCCGGCTCACCGGTGACGATATGCGTGTGTATTTTGGAATGTAACTCACAACTTGATTAACTATTTTTACGTTTTAGCTGTCCCGAAGTGTTTTGTTTATGAAAGGTAATATCGCTTTAGAATTCTAGTAAGCCAATACGACGGATTCTTCTTGAAAAGTATGAAATTCCTAAAAAACGAGTTTCTAGTTCCAAACACGCAATATATTTTGTTTTAGAAGCAAACGTAAAGCATTGAATTCGGCATGGATACTATTTTTACCCCATTTATGTAAAAAATATGCTTGACGATAAATATTGAGTTTAAACCTAAGACCCCCCGTCATTAGTGAATCAAAGTGTTATTCTGACTCTTTTCTTCCGTAAGCATTATAAATTTTTTTTGAACAAAAATTTTCCAAAACAAATGAGCGCGTTTGAATGTAAATCAAGCGCTCACAGGTAAGGCATGAGAGCTAGTGACCACGTGATTACATTCCAGGTTTATAAACATGACGAAATTAACCCAAACTCAGAGGTTATACACTGAAAGAAATAATGGCCCTATTTTGAAACACCCAGGTGCATCTGACGTTTGTCCCCAAACCGAGACACGCAGAGGCATCATCAATGAGACACCCGAATTAGGATGCATACCAGTGTCTCCAGACTCGATTTAGAGACGCTCTAGTGTCTCACTAAATGAGCCTGAGTGTCTCATCGATGAGACACTTGGGCTTGAGTTTGATGCATTTATAAGTGATGTCTCACACATAACTCTACGGATATTAAGCTGTAGCATTACACTGTCAAGTAAGGTTGGCGCTTCCAGCGCTATGAAGAAACTTGGATACGCCTACGTATTCTTTAGCTAAGACATAGCTACTGCTAGTGACATCAATATTAGTCTAACTGCTGAAGAGCTGCGGCGGGAACTACACTCGCCTCCAGCAATTAGGCCTTTTCATGGCATCAGCCACACTTCTCGTTCAGCTGAGAACGATAGCAACTAAGCGGTAACTTCCCCTGAAGAGTGCAATTAGACATTCTAGAAGAGAAGTTGTCTACGTGTCAAAAATTTAATATGATACGTGTTAAATTTACTGAATACTTAAATAACTGAAGTCAATTTGAGGGGTGACTAAGCTATTACATTATCATCGCCAATAAAAGATGAGCAGCATTTTGAGACACTTCAAGCTCATCGAGGTGTCGCACTTCCGATGAGACATCTACTCTGTTTCTGAGACGTTCTGGCTATCTTTGAGACACCTGAACAGCCATGATACACTTAGAGAGGCGAAAATTTCTTTCAGTGTAGAGTCAGTATTTCGCTTTGCATTGTCAACGGATTGAGTCGGTAGACATTTGCATCCCATGAGAAAATATTCGATATGCTTCGAACGAATTCCTTGAAATTTTCAATAAGTTTCAAAAACGTGGAGTATAATAAATTAGGAAAAACATTATCGGAGCGAATCAAACAAAATCAAATGATATATAACTACTCAAAGTTTTCCTTAAAAATACAAATGTTTTTGCAACAAAGCTAATAATAAGCGAATACTTCGTTTCAGTTCATTTGAACACCATCATTCACTTCCAACAAAATTCATTTTTTGACCTTATAACTTATTCGTATTTAAATATTCCTATCGCGGAACCGATAGGCACAACACAAACGAAACTAAATTATTTTGAAAATATTTTCACTGAGCAATGAAATGCAGTTTCATTAGTAAAAATGATTACATTGGACTGTTATTCACTAATTCTGCACAGCAGACATCTCACAGCCTAGAGTACAGTAAAATCGAACTGTGCTCACGTAATCGTCACTGGCGAAATTCTCAAGACATTGCATGTTTTCCTCCACAAAGATCTCGTCGAAGTATTTCATAGTTGTTAATTGACAAATTGATTTTATTCATTGTCTCCAGTAGACTTAATAGAAGGCAAACGACAACAATTCTTTCGATGCTCCTCATAATTCAAATTTAGTGTAATTTCATGACACTGTTTTACTTTTTAAGCCTGAGAAACATTGTTACCAAAACAACCCATCGGAACTATACATGATAAATTAGAACTTAGTCCTAGAGTTTAATCGCATGTTAGGATGTTCATGCTTTAAAGCAAATAAACGGTTATTAATTTGTGTGGAGAACTGAACATGAGATTTTTTTATTGCACTAAGAAAGAGGCAGTGTAAGATAAGGTACGCTAAGCTATGCAGCTCAGGAAATAAGAATTTTTCCTTCCAGTTTCTTAATGTACATTTTTTGCTCAAAATCAAGTCAACTATGTTACTAACCGGAAGCACAGATAATACATCTGCAAGTGACGGCTGCTGCTGCAAACAGTGTAGTCATTTCCAGTTTACCATCTACATAACACAAAAATGACCTTATTTAGTTTTTCGAACATAGTTGACAATGTGCACCCTATGTACATTTCTTTCGCCATTAATGTGCACTAACTGGCCCTCAGACGGAATACCAGGAGGTAAAGGCTTGAGAGCCTGACATATTGCGCGAGTGATCACATTTTAACGCAGTAAACCTCCGCTTCAGGATGAAAAATTGTACACTATACCTTAGTATTACGCAGAGTGGAATAACTAATGCCATTTCTGCCTCTTTTTTTCTGTACGACAGTTCGAATATATTTTGAGTTCTCAGAATATTTTTTCCTAGGCTTTACTTCAGGAAGAATAAGCCGACAGGCTCTAATAAGTTTAGTCACGTTTGTCATTTGTTCAAAATGAGGAGAGAATAGCGCTGTGCATACCATGTGGAGCATGCAGAGTGTTGCAAGCGGTGTTTATTTGCATGCATGTTTCTGTCCGAATCCTCGCTTAGTGTAAGAGACTTGAAATCATTCAGCGTGGAAGCTGATGATAAAACAAACTCTTTTGATTAAACTTTCATGCGGTCTTCTCTGACGCATTTACAACTTTAGCTGGGAAACCTCTGCTCGAAGTTGTAGAAAGTGAAGGAAATGAGAATTGCGTTCGCTTTTAGCTCGCAAAAGCTTTGCAAGGGGCTGGAGAAGGAGAACAGAGCGAGCTTCCTCCAGAGCGGCTCTTACAACGACGAGAGGTGGAGTTAGAATGCCGCAGTTGAGTCTAGATGAAATACGAACATGAATGAAGGAGAAGGATGGCATCAGAAAAGGATAGACAGTCTAGAATAGCGAAATAAACCATTAGCAAAGCGGCTCTGTTTTCAAGTAAATGCTTAATATATGAAGTTATTCATTTAACTCTAAACGAAGCAGTTTTAACATGAATGAAAAAGTACAAATCAATGAAAATTGTATAAAAATAATTTCTACAAAGAGATGAAGAACAAGAAAGTCGCGTGTTTTTTCACGTACTGTTTGTGGGGTCAAGAATTGTGACCTTATGCGACATGTGATGCATATATCGCTCATTCATCTCCAGCGTTGTATTGTTGACCGTGACGTGGCTCACGTTCCAGCTCGTTAAAATCATTTTCAATAATTCTTTTTCTTCAAGAATTTGGTCAATTAAGTTCATCCTGTCTAAAATGAGAGCTCTTTTTCTGAGAGCAGATATTCTAAAGATGTTTTATCGTCTACACAACCTATAGCACCCTTCTCTCCTTTAGGTACACTACATTATCTCTAGTCTTGAGCACAGATTCTAGTGCTCGATATTAGCTCTAGTACTACCTCTAGTAGTCTACACTTCACTAGTACTTTACACTACATTGTACATTACAGTAAATCTAGTATTGTATGCAACCTCTGGAACTCTCCACGATCTCTAGTATTATGACCGCTTGACTTTAGCCGTTCTTCACACAATGCAAGAAAATGAATGCATTAAATAAATATGTACAAATCGTCATCACAACGAATTTACAAAGATTCTGCTTCGATCAACATTTGCGTCGCTGCCTGCTCTTCTATCGTCCACCAACATCATTCATTCGTCTCGCTTACGTTTTTGACTTTTACAAATTGAATACAGTTTACAGTTTTATAGATCGACGGATTTAATTGGATGCATTAGATCAGCCTGTTTGTGCCGACGCGGCGTCACTTTCTTCATCAAGATCCGACTATTCCCAGGCAAGTACCGCAAATTGTCCGGCTAACTTAGCCTCTCAAATGTTCCTCTCAGTCTTATTGTTCTGGCATCAAGAGGCTACTTGCTAGTATATCAACAATAAGGATTATTATTTTATTTCAAGCCTAATCAATATGGAAAGTCTGCACTTCGAATATCATTGCTTCTGAATGTTACCAGAAAACCTCAATGTCTCATGGAACCCTTCATGCCTTTCATCATTGATTTTTTTTGGGGGGGGAATTAGACTATAAAGAAAATCCTGATCTTAGGAAATAATAGTTACTAAAATTGGAACGACACTTTCTGAAAATAACATTTAATCATGTTTAATACTCCTTACGGTCGGAAATATTTGCCACACAAGGAGAAAACTCTCCGCCTTTTAGTGTCTGTTAACAAACATCTATTTTGAACACAGTAAACGACCGTTTACAGTGTGTTGAACACAAGTTTTAACATTTAATAAATGACAGGGTAAAAGTTAATATAGTTTTGTTTTGTTCCTTTTTCCAGGTAATGTTGAAAAGTTCTTAAATTACTTATTGGATATGGCAAATGAAGATGATACTAATAGAAAAAAACACATATAACCGACAGACAAAAGATTTGAAAGATTTTGGGAAAAGAGCAGTATTGCAGGCCCTTCTTGAAAGATCTACAGCCCCTGCGCTATTGATAACTTTGAGGAATCTATGTCTCAGATAAAGTTGAGGTATAAATGAAATTAACATTGAACATCATTTTCGTTACTTTACAGTCGTCAATGAACAGATTATTTTGGCTGACAGCGGAAATAACTACAGGCTTCAACATCTGTCGAAATTACAACTAGAAAGAAAAGGAGTCCTTCCCAAGTCAAATTAGATCTCATATAAATTGAAGAAAAAATAAACAAGTATTGAGTAAATATACTATAGAGTTCCTGCCAACCCGACTCATACATGTTCAGAAGTCAAGTAATTCCGGTTGTCAAGTCATCCACATGAAGGTAGGAAAATTAAAGATTTTTTGAAACATAAATTACCTCATTACAAGCTAAGTTTGTAGGAACATTAAAATCATAGGAATATTTCCAAGAATTGCATGTTCATATTCAAAAACAAAACATGAAATTTGTTGTTAGACTCAATCAAGGAATAACATATGCTAAAATTAATGTTCCTATGATTGTAATAAATACGAGCTTCATTTTACTGTAAGTAATGTGACGTTATTCATCTGTAATGCCGTTCATTGCTTCTTTGAAAACATGGTAAACAATGCTAATAATATTCATTACAAGTCCGGTATTCACGTAAACGGTTGTCAGGAACTTTACTGTTGCAGCAAATACGTTTCTTCTGTTGATACTTTATCAAGTTCATATATTTAATACAATATAGGGTTTGCCTTTTGTTATTTCCCTTATTAAGAATTTGTTTATTGGTGTTTACATAATTTGCTTTATGTACTGAATTACAGAATAAAATTGATAGTTGTATTGCAATCAGTAGTTTCGCATGTATCCTTTTTAAAGGTTTGCAATGGTTTTGGAGCAAATATATTCGACCAACTTCAACATTGATTTGAACCATTTCCGACCGGAGGGGTCCCCAAATATTCGCGAAGTTCGCCATACTTGCCTATGCATCTTTCATGGAAAAATAAACACAGAACTCAACGCGGAAAGTTCATGGAAGGTTTTAAAATGAGCCTTTCCTAGACCTTAAACCGCGTCTGATGACGTAACAAAAAGAGCATTTATAATTATATTGATGGTTTCTGCTAATGGAATATGTGTGAATAAATTTTCTACATCAAATGAAGCCATCGTCATCCCATCTGCATTCTAAAAAGATGTTATCTCCCTGACGAACTGAGAAGAATTTACCAATAAATAATCATCCTTTGTTAGAGGACTTAACGAGGGTACCAGGAATCATGTTAAATTGAAACTAGGCGTGTTACAAACAGCAAAAATAGGTTGGAACTGGAACTTAGATGAAAAGTTTGGCTTGTACAATTTAGGTAAGCCGTACAATATTCGTGAACATGAACCAGACACGTACAAATTTGAATATATTTCATTTGACAAAAATTGAAGATTTTTAAGCTCAAGGAGGTGGTATTTCATAGATTTAATAAATTTTAAGGAGGTGGTATTTCATCGTGTTACACCCCACCTCTGCTGTTTCTTCACAGCGCGACGTTGCTATGTCATCTTCTATGTCTCTTCATTGTTGTATACTGTATATTACTATGTCTTTTTATTACTTTAATGATTTCAAGGGTCCTAGCTGACCCCACTAATAATAGTAAAGAAAAATTGAGATTGTTTATGTTTCTTTGTTTAGTCTTTTTTTGGAGGTTCGGATTGTGGGGTTTCAAAATGCATTTCCTCCTACAGCTTTCAAGCTACAGTGATATTTGGTGTCATTGGATACGGAAAGACTTTGGCATTACAAATCGTTGCATGGCAATTCGAAATTCGATTTTGATTAAATGTTGTGACGCCACAGGTACAAAATTTCATGAAAAAGCAGTTTGCTCTAGAATTTTCTATATCACAATAGAAATTTGGAGAATGTCGCTCAACTATTTGTAATGCCTAAGTCTGTCCGCATCCAATGACACCTAAATCATCACTGTAGCTTGAAAACTGAAGGAGGAGATACATTTTTAAACCCCCTAAAAATTCCGTTTTGTACGAATATCTCGTTTCCTATGATGAAAATTGCCTATTTTACACGATTGCAAAATGTTTTCTCTTTGCAATTTCCTATCTGTATTCCAAATTTCGTTGCTCTAGGTTCAATAACCAAAATGTATCCCCGTAAGGGGAACCCTTTCCATAATTGAAGTAGCCAAAAGGATGAACACTGTACCAAGACGACGACTCAAAACATACGAGTAAGGGCCATGCAGCATGGCTTATGGGATGCTCAAGTTCGTCGTCAGAAAATCTAAAAAAAAGGTTTATTTGCAAAAAAATAAATATTTGCAATGCATAACAACCAATTGGATCTTCAATGTTCCTCAACTTATAGGTCTTAAACTGAAGAGGAAACCATAAGAAGAAGAATATAACCAAGACAGAGGTTGAATCCATGAATGGGAGATACAATGAGAATTTTTTTCGCGGGGATGTTTTACTCTAGACTCGAGGAAAAAGTACTATTGAAGAATGTTTTGGAGGATAGCCTTTCACGAGGAAGCCTTAGCATCTGCGGGAGTAGCTGATATTGTTAGCAGTAGAAAAAGTGAATGTAAATAATTGTACGATTAAAATGTAAAAAATAAATGTTTCGGGAATTCGAAAATCCCGAAAATCAACATTTCGGGAATTCGTTGTGCGTTAGAAACTTGCTTGTCGCGCATAATTACCAACAAGAGCGTACCAAGTTACCAGCTCGGGGAAGTTGCTTTACTATGTAATAATAATGCTGGCACAAAAATTCCCAAGGGCCAAAAACGAAAAAGAGCTGTCGCACGAAGCTCACAAGTACAGTTTTCTCTCTAAAAATGATCAATTAAGAACGGATATTTCCATGACATATTGGAGTTAAAGAATTTACATGAAATAAAATCACTTCTATCAAATTTATGCAAATAAAAAAAGGCATTCCTATGCTTATGAAGTGATTTATTCAACTGCAATTTATGTAAAAGAAATGTTTGATAAAAGTTACGAAGAAAAGACCTGGAACACACCACTGAACTGACTAAAATATCATACTTTCCTAAATAATTGACAAGTGACGCTAAAGGGTTGGCCGCAAATAATTCAAAGAAAACATTGCACAACACGTGCGTCTAAAAGAAATAAACAATCATATGTGCAGGAATAATATTCCTTGAAATGCTTGTGTATCCCTGATTAACTAATTTATACTAACTGTTCGTAAATAATTTAGTGAATGTAATCACCATGATTGCATTAAAGCAGTTTTTTGCAAAGAAATGAAACGTTCCCTTCTAATACATTCGAATGACGTCTGTATTGTTCATTGCACCTAAAAAAAGGTTCAGATAAAGAAACTCGAAATTGAGCAAGCATCTAATTTCGCAATGGAAACATCGGAAAAACGTAGTGACAGCTCAAGAAAAACAAATTTTAGTTTTTCAGTCTCCTGCCCTTTCCAATTATATCAATAATAGATAACCAAAAAAGTTCGGTCCGTTTTTTATTAGTCATTGAAAGAAGTTGAAACATATACGGAGTGCGTGTAGCCATTGTTTTTTAAAATCCGACTGTCGAATGTAGGAACATCACACGTTAAATAACACGTGCTTGGCCATAAGTAAGAAGCAGGCCAACAGAGATGAAGGATGAAAGTGTTGACAGATATTGTTCGGGGCTGTTTGCTTTACGACTTCAAAGTGGGCTCATCAGCAGCTGCACCAAGTCGCCGTATATGTCAAACATTTAAGATAGTGCTGTGAATGAATGTACTGCAGGCGTTGGTTTAAAAATTCAATTTGGGAGATTTGTCCCTCCGTGATGAGCCTCGCAGTGGACGACCACAGGTCTTGAATGACGGACTACTGAATGCGCCATTGAACAGGACAGTAGTTCAACGATATATTAATTTGCAAGATGGGTTAATGTTTCCGATGAAACAGTTAGTCTTCACCTGCATCGCCTAGGTAGGCGAACAAACGGAGCAAGTGGGTTCTGCAAACGCTGTTGGGGCCCCACCAGAGACGACGAGTGGCAGCGTATCGCTGCTTTATCGCCGCCGTACCGCACCCTTATTCAATCGAGTGCTTATCAATGATGAAAAGTAATAGTGGGTTTGTACGAAACTTCCAAGCGTTCCAGGCAATGGCTGTCACCTCAGGATGCTGTCCCTCACACCGCAAGACCGCCTATGCACCGACGCAAGATCTATGAGCAAATGTGAAAGCTTTGAGCAAATCTCAAACTTCAAATATGTTTTATCAGTCTAAATCCTTCCTTCCAATCATCACGAAACCTACAAGTGTTTCATCAGAATCTGCAATGCTGCTCGATAATATTTTCATGGTAGTTCCAACTGATTTTTTTTACCGTAATAATAATTATCGACTTATCTGAACATTTTCCAGTGTTTCTCATAAAGAAAAATGTCTATAGTACTTGTACCAGCCCCCAGGCTAAACCTTATTCATATCGTGGTGTAAACGAATATAAATTGGGAACCATGCGAACTGTTCTAGAAGAATTAACAACATCATTAGACATCTATCAAAAGGACGATAATTCGATTTACATTGATGAAGCAATACTGAATTCAACTAAAATTAAAACGACCGCACACAATCAGTGTTGTCCAATAACCATCCGCACAATTACGCTGAAAAATAGAAAACAGCCTTAAATAATATTGAAGATATTCTGATCAATATAAAGAAACGTCAAGCGTACCTAGAGTCATTATACGAAAGACGAATATTTAAAGAAACGTAAAACGAATTCAGGAATCATGTGGCAAATCAAATACGAACATGGAAACAAAATTATTTTACGCACAAATTTACTGAATACAAAACTAATATTAAAAAAATTGGCGCCTGCTTAATTCATGCTATAAACCGAATAATAATGCTACGAAAACAATTGAGTCCATCATTTAAGAATATGTAAAATTTCACGAGGGTAAAGATGTTGCAACAGTGTTTAACAACTTTTTTGTATAAATAGGGAAACATATAGCTGATAGTGTTTCTAGTGAAACTGCAGACCACTTGCAATACATGGACGATATCTGTGGACTCTTTCTTCTTCACGTCAACTAATCCATGAGATGTAATTACGAGTATAAACAAATTGAAAAATTAATCAACTTAATTAGAGACGTTCTCGGCTAAAATTCTCAAGGCTATAGTTGAAATAATGTCACCGTGCATATCTTATATTATCAATCAATCACTTTTCCAAGATATCTTCCCAAACTCTTTCAAAATTAACAGAGTAACCCCTATTTTCAAAATGGGGATGAAAAATTCATTAAAAATTATATACCTACCTCTCCCCTACCAATTATTAGCAAAATATTCGAGAAAATTGTGTATAAAGAGTGAATGCTTATTCTGAACAAAAATCTTTTCTCTACGACAAACAATACGATTTTAGTTCTAAAAAACAACGATACAGGCTGTATTAACTCATTTACAATATCTTTATTCTAATATAGATGAAGGAAATCTTGTTTTCTCCGTATTTCGTGACTTCCGAAAAGCATTCGATTGCGTGGACAACATTTTACTATCGAAACTACACTGCTATGGCATCAGAGGGGTTGCACATGATTGGTTGGTTCACATCATACATAACAAATCAAAAGCAATATTTTGGCATAGACGATGCATAATCGGAACTGCTGACAAGCAGCCATGGAGTACCGCAAGGGTCGGTCCTTGGGCCTCTTCTCTTTTTGATGTTTATCAACGAAATAGTTAAATCTACTTCATTCTTCAAATTCACACTTTTTGCCGACGACAGCACGCTCTCTGTGGCTCTTACAAATGAAAATCCAATTTTAATTGCAAAGAGTGTAAATATAATGAGCTACAAAATGTTTCAATGTGGCTTAAAGCTAATAAAATATGTCTCGATATCAATGAGACAGAATTCATTATATTCTCATACAAGAGAAATATGTCTTTTCCACACATTTAAATTGGTGATGATGAAATTGAAGAAACCAACTCCTGTAAATTTTGGACATTATATTAGAAAAGCATCTGGCACTCAATGAGCATATTGCACTTATCACTACTATATTATCAAAATCCGTTGGAATCCTTCATAACATAAAAAAAAGTATTGCCTGAAGAAGCCATATAAATACTTTTCGAACGACCATTTCACCATATCTACAATACGGATAATAGTTTGGCAGCTTGACACAGGACTGATAAAAACAAAACTAATCTTCTCTGTGTATTGCGAAAAAGAGCCATTCGAGGAGTAATGAAAGTAGAATTTAATGCTCACACAAATGATTCAGTCAAAAGCTTAAAAATACTCAAGCTTTTGATCTCTACAAGCTCACCATATGTAACTTCACGTATAAAACACTAACTGATGATGGCGACAGAGAAGTTAAACATATATTAACTGCTCAAACTGGCCATCTTGATCACTTAACACGAAACTGAAGCAAATTCCTACATCCCCATTATTCAGGATCTCGGTAACAACACAGTATCCTCTTCATTATAACTAAGAATTGGAATGCAATCCCGGCTGAGATCTGTGAAAGAAGTTCTTACAAAGCTTCCAAAACAAATCTTGAATCCCTCTTCCTATCGAAATATTAATGACATAAGGAAATTCAAGTCAATTTTTTTCTTTTGTTTTGCGTCTTATCTTGATTAGGTAATTTGCCACGGTTAATAATATATACTAGCAGGACCCGTGGAAATTCCACGGGCAATGTCATCAATAAGCTAGGTGGTCCCGTGCAAAATTCGGTCAACATTACTTAACAATTCTAACATAACATATTCTAATCTAAACCTTCCTAACATAACATATCCTAACCGACCTTATCATAACAAATTCAAAAAATAAAAAAATAAATTTTATTAAATCACTTCTGGTAAATAATTGTTATATTGTTGAAATACTGTTTAAAATTGTATTAAATTCCTTTATCAATTAAGCAGACCTGCGCCAAGCCCTCACAGACTTCTTCATGTCCAAGACCCCTGACTTTTTACCGCAATGGGATTGAACAGCTGGAGACAGGTTGGCAAAAGGTGGTGGATGCCGATGGCGATTACTTCGAAAACTAAATATAAGTTACACATACCGTGAAGGGATAAATAGACCCACAACGATAGATTGGTATCGCTTGTAGTGTTCTCCCTCAGGCTGCTGTACACTCCGGGCAGACTGTGAATATCCAAAGACTTGGATTATCTATGCTCGAAACGAGTGCGTAAGGTACAAACAAACCTGACAGGGTAAGAAAAACAACTGGAATAAGTGCCGTAATATTGTGAATATCGCCGACAATAACGGAACAAGAAAGGATATTACAGTCCGGCAGTACAGCACCCAAGGACACCTTGAAGAATCGACGGTTGTCGGGGAGTCGCAGCGTGAGAGACGGTCTAATGCGATGCAGCGAGGCTACTGCTTGCGGAGCGGCCAAGACTTATAGTGAAGATTAGAGCTGTTGCTAGGAGAGAACTGCTGCGTGAGTGGCTGTCGCTGTGGGTAGCCTGCTGCGAGGCAAGTGCTGCGAGGAGAGTAGCTGGGAGAAGACTTATGTGAGCTGCTTCTGTGAGGAGGCTAGCTGGGAGAAGACTTTTGTGAGTCGCTGCTGTGAGGAGAATCGCGGGGAGAAGACTTGTGTGAGCCGCTGTAGCGGGGAGGCTCGCTGGGAGAAGACTTGTGTGAGCCGCTGCCATGAGGAGGTCCCCGCTGGGAGAAGACTTTGGTGAGCCGCTGCAGCGAGGGGACTCGCTGGGAGAAGACTTGTGTGAGCTGTTGCTGTGAGGAGGCTCACTGGAAGAAAACAAAATCAGGGAGGGGGGCGGTAACAAAAGGGAGAGAGAGAAGAGAGTTAGAGTTTGACACAGAGAGTGTCAGGGGAAAAAAAAGAATGAGAGAAAAGGTAAAGGATAGTAGAAGATATAAAAAGACGCATTTAAGCGCATAATTTGATGATCTTATGCATCTTGTTTGTTTCTATTAGAACCGATAAAAGGGAGGAACCCATCAGAACTTTATTTGCTAAAAGAAATTCATCCATTTACTTATGCCGTATCAAGCTCTACTCTTAAATGTTCTATTCTGCAGTAGCTGGTGACAGGAGCCATCAGTACACAAATTGAATTAATTCCAGTGAAATTTCAGGCCTATCTACGTATATTCTATTTACATATATACAATTATAATTTTTTTCCTTTTTTCTTCTTTTTTATGTTGTATTCTTTTAATTTATTTCAATTTTTTAATTATTATCATAATTTTTTTGAAGGTTCCTATCTATATATAAACATATATTTACATGTTACCCTAGTTTCCTAAATATATGCAGATCAACTTTACTATAACACATCCCGTATTTTCATTGTTTTAATTACAATTCATAATTTGCCTACCTATTTATTCGACATAGGCCTACTATCTTGAAAAATCCTACTTTTAAGTCTATATATCATTACCCATGTAAAACCCTACCCTACCTAATATATGTACAATCACCTTTAAGGGAGACGTCTACCCAGAATCAAGAAAATGGCTGTCACATTTCTTGTATGGGATCTAAATCTTTGAAATTTGGCACACGTATGTAATTCTAAAACAAATATGGGGTGTATATACAGACTTTTTCCCTTTTTCGAAATAATAACGAAGATGATGGGGAACAATGAGGGGAAAAATAGGGTATTTCAAAAGATATCTCCTTCGGAAGTTATAATTGTGGAGCAATTATTTACATCTCATTGAATGCGCAAAGAGTTGCTGCATAGGTGGACCTGGGCTTGTTATAGATTTCGCAATAGTTTATTTTTCATGAAATTTGAAAAAAAAATATTGAAAAGTATTGTATTTTTCCGTAGATTTTTCAATGCTATTAAAAAATACTATGAAATATATAAAGAATCCACGTCGAACAATACAGCAACTTTTTTGCATTCAATGAGACCTAAATCATTGCTGTAAGATAATAACTTTCGGAGGAGAGAGCTTTTGAAAATACCCTATTTTTCCCATTTTAACTGTCCAAGAAGAGCATTTTTCTACCGAAAACCGTTTTTTTATTTGCAAGCTATATTACTTAGAAAAATAGACGAGGTTGACGTTCTGAAGCTATCTAAACATATGAATATCTTTCCTTGTAAGTTTTTGTGGTTCCTTGAAGGAACCGGCACTACGTGGGGTATCACAGAGACGTATCATAGATACATATCACTGCTCCAAAGGCGCACGTTGCGGCATTCCACTCGACGCGCTCCTCCCCTTCTCTCCTTCGTTTTCCCTCTCACGGAGCAAATAACGTTGTGTAGCTTTGCTAGACTGTAAACTAAAGAGTTCTCAGACGAATAGACCAACAAAACAAAATCCAGATATTTCTGATTCGTGTCTAATACGGTGACTGTCCGGCGATAACAGCTGCATTCGAATCCACCCTTTTCCCCCAAGTCCCCTCGTTTTCCATTCTCACGAAGCACAGAACGTTCTGAAACTTCGCTAGCTTGTAAAATAAGGACTTCTGTATTGAATAGAGCTGTAAAAACCTTAAAGGATTTCAGGATTGAATAGAATTTTCAGGGGCGTGGCACAAGTACTTGCTGGTCGACGCTGGCTGCTGATTGGACCCCTTCCCACCCTTCCCGACCCCATTTTCCCCACTTACAATGCCCAGATCGTTCTGCAAATTTAAAAGCTTGTGAAGTAAGCATACCGCTAGCGAATAAAGCAATAAAACAAAAAACAGGAATTTTCCAAATTCTGGGTAGACGTCGGCCTTACACTAAACGAGCTTGCCCATATCTACATTGATTTAATTTTAAATTAGTTCTTAATTTTTCGCCTATTATCCAATACCTCCAGATGCACATCATCTAACGCCTATAATTAGAAAAGAGAGTTCTTGCCTATAGCACAATCTTTTACTTACATATGTTTCCCAATGTTTTCCTATACATTTACACCCTCTTTTAACTCTAATTTCCACCATCGTGTATACATACAGAATTTGTATATCACATTATTTATTAATACATATTTATCATATTTACAATATATGCAATATAGCACCTATGTAAATCATATGTTATTTACTTCTAGTTTCTGCTTTGCACATGTATCTACACTAACGTACATACAAATAGACCGTTAATATATTGAGAGTTCAAGTAAAACAGGAATTAAGAACTTTAGTGGTCGTAGATAAGTTATGATAAAGAAATTGATGAAAAATAGGTAAAAATATCAGTGCAGCAGGAATGAGATGAAATGAAACATCTGGGATTTTGGGTTCCCACCCATGGGAGGGGGGGGGAGGTAAGACCGTTCCTTCCGCTCGACAAAACCGCAGAAAAACAAAATAAATAAATTTGACTGACAGTATACTCGTATTTTGGTCTTCCCCCACGTTGTGCGCCCGTTTATATGTGCGCCCGTTCCCGTCAGGCTATATAAATAGGATCGGCGAGAGACACCGGCGTTCATTTGTGGCGGATTGCCGTAGAGGTCACATTCTAAACAGAGTCGTCGCTGTCAGTAGAGAGAGCGTGTCGATCAAGGCAGCACCATAGTAGCGATCTACTGTCAACTCTGAAGCCATTGTAAATTACGAAGTACAAATAAAAGGAGCACCACGTCACTCCATTGTGTATTCACTCCCGAACCTCATTCGCGTTAGTTTCGACCAGGATTACTAAAAAGGGTCGGAACATTTCTGGTGGCCAGTATGGGGAGCCACATTCAAGATATCCACATTGCCACATTGCCCCATTGAAGAAGAAAGATATCAAGAATTGATCTTCAGTTCTGCTGATCCGTGATCTTAAGTGTGAGGAGTGTCACCCTGTTGGAGTAACGTCGCATAGTTATCACATTACTTCAGAGCATCGAGAAAGGGAAAAAAGACGTCAGCGCAGAAAATCAAAGTGCTTTCCAAGAAACTCTTCGAGAAAGAAACACTTCGAGGGAGAAAAAAAAATCGAAAATCTACAAAATGGGCTACTCAAAGGAGAAGATGATGTGAGGGGTCCAGACCAACAAACTGGTCTGTCGACGAGATCTACGCATCTACGCACCGTCATCTGCAACGAGAAGATCTACGAGAGCTACGCGTCGCCAAAATATTAAGTTAAGTGTACGCCGATAATGTTGCTTGCAAATTAAATAAGCATGCGCTCAAATTAATGATTATACATCATCATTATAAAATTAATGAGTAGGAAGTTGAGCAGTAAGCAGTAAGAAGCTAAGCAGTAAGCATTGCAAGCGCTGATTCCGAGAAGTGGAAGTTGAGCAGCGAGCGAGCGGCGTGGGTATTGCGAAAGCGCAGTAAGCAAGCTGGTTTCCCGGTAGTGGGAGAGCGAGTGTGTAAGCGGAAACGTTGTGGGGAGAGGTAGTCCATTGTTCTCCAGAACAATTGAAGGAAGTGGTTGCTATTGTCTCGGGCCATTGTTCCCTGGCATATAAGAGTAAGCTGGTGCAGCTTGCCTCTGTTCAGTTGCTGCCGACCTTCACGTGCCCTTGGCTTTGCCTTTTTTGACTTGTGTGCTGGATTAGCAAATAGCCTGTTTTAAGTCCACTGAAAATGTAAGTTAATATTTTATTGTATGTAGAATATTATCATTTGCATGTAGAAAATTTTATTGTGTGTAGAACATTTTTCTTTTAATGAAAATTGGAGGTTTATGAATATAGGATTATTTTTGTGCTTATGTCGAACAGTGACTCTGACGAATACGAGTACATAAGAACAACCCCGTACTTGACTAACTTTGGTAGGTTATCCGTCCCTGTTTTCAGATTATCAATTCCTCAAATACCTAGCACGATGGCGACCACTGTTACCCCTGTTATCAGTGCAGCCGTTACAACCGTTAGGTCTGTAACTGGTACGGTTACCGCTGTGACAACTTCTATTGTCGGTCCGATACCTAGTGTTGTAATTGCTGGCCAGGATCTACCGCAGTACCGCGGTAGAAGACGTAGAAATGACCCGGACTTCATAGAAAACAAATCACTAGAAACGCATATAAAAAATGTGAGAGCGTATTTCAACATGCTCTCCGACAATTCAGAAGAAGCTAAACTAAACTTACTGTTGCGAACTGCAGACAAGCGGGTAGGCGATTTCAATACGGTCGTAGCCTCCATAATCAGTGAAGGTTACGAGTTGAGTTTCGAAGAAGTCGTGCACCTGTTAGAAAATATCTACGTATCAAAAGGTGAAAGATCTTTGCACGCGGTCGCCTGTGATCTAAATAACGTACGCCTGAAAAGAAACGATGCATTAGCTAGCCAGTTCGTGGCGATATTATCCAAAATCCGTAAGCTAACCCACAGAATAATGACCAGCCCGGAGTGCTCGAACAGAGCCCACCCCTATGTAGTAAATTGTCCCGATCCTGTTGCTCTCGATAAGTATGTCGAGAATACTTTAATTGTTGCGTTAGCTATGGTCATTATCAACCCCTTAGTGACAGAAGAGTTTTCAAAAAAACTGTTCAACAAACCTTTCAGTTCGTCTGAAGAACTTCTTCAGAGGATAGTCACTGTTATTAGGAATTTTCCCGAAGATAAACAAATATTAGCAACTAGAACTGAGAGATCTATGGAAATCTATTGTGCTGAGGATGGTCATTCGTCCGATTCAAACTTCGAAGCCCATGATGAGGTTGAAGTGCACACCATAGCAAGGGGTGGTTTCCAAACTAGAGGAAGGACGCGTAGACCTTACCCAAGACCTTTTTCAAGACCCTACTTCCCAAGGCCGAACTTCCGTGCTAGACCTCATGTAAAATCCTTTTTTGGAGATAGAGAATTAGGAACTCTAGAAGTTCAGGCATTGGAAACAGCCACCGAAGCTAGGCGTTGCTCGTATTGCAACAGAAATGTGTGCGTCTGCCAAAGACAAGGTGCGTCGGTAGAGAAACCGACTGATTGGTACAAACCAAGTTTAGGGCAGACAGCCGCCGAGCAGTCGCGGAGTAGCGGGGCTTGTTTTCGTTGTAATAAGTTAGGACACTACGCAAGAGATTGTAGGTCCAGACAGGATTATTTCAGCAAGTCAGGTCGGCCTGATCGTGGCCGTGCGCGAGGACAGTATAAAACTCGTGTGTCAGAAAAAGACCAGGTAGAAACTTACCAAACTAACAGTGGAAATGATTTTTTAGCAGAGTAAACAGCAGAGACGATTTCATTTCCGATAGGAGTAACGTCAATGGAAGAAATGAAATTAAGAGTGACTCTACGGCAATAGGGCCCTTTGAACCCGAGGAGAATTCTGGTGCTGAAGATTCCCTCGTTAAAAATGTTGAGGTAATAGATCCTCTCATCAGGTGTCAAAACAAATACGAAGCGCTGGGAGAAGCGGAATTAAGCGTAACAGAAAGCCATGTGACGGCGAACGTTTGTAAATACGAAGAAGATGAAGAAGTTGAAGTTACAGGACAAAATGAATTATTTGTAATACGAAAAAGTCATAAGCCCATGATTGTGCTTAGAAAAGATGCAGACCTGTGGAATGCATTGATTGATTCAGGATCAGAGAAGTGCCTGATCAGCTACCACAGAATAAGTGAGATAAGTAATGACGTGAGGCCAAGTTCTCTGACTATAAAAGGCGTTAACGCTAAGAGTAATGTTGAGGGCGAGGTGGAGCTTGTCCTAAAGTTAAAAAACGGTGTAAGTTTAAAGACAAATGCTTTAATAATTAAAGATGGTATTTACAATTATGACGTCATTATTGGGCGTGATTTATTGGACAAGAACGCCGTTGTAGACTTAAAACAAGGATGTTTAATTATCAAAGATGAGAAAATTCCCTTTGCAGAGGTAAAACGACGAAAAAAGAAAAAGACAGAGTGTCTCGAGTATTTAATAGAGAATACTGAGTGTCTCATGGCAGACACGATTACGTCCAGAGCTAAGAAAAAAGTCCTAAATAAGCTAAGAGAGAAGAGGACGTGCATTGCTGAGAAAGCAAGTGAGGAAGTAAGAAGGGATGGTAAGAGAGAAAATCAGCCTGTTCGAGGCGTAGTTGCAGTTACCAATTCCCAAACAAGGCCAAGGCCGCTAAGAGTGCATACTCAAAGAATTGAAATTGCTCCCAATGTAATTTTGAAACATGTTGGACATGTTGGTAAGTGTAAAAATGGAGAATACATAATAAAGAAAGCAACTTTAAAAGAAGGCATCTGCGTAGCCGAAGCAATTGTGAGAGTTAACAATAGGAGACAGATTCCGTTGTTGTTAATTAATAGCTCCGACAGAGCGATTGTTTTACCAGAGAATGCAATAATAAGTACTTTAGAAAGGGTGGAGAAGGATCAAGTTGAGGCCGAAGTCTACTTGGCCGATGTACAAGGAGAGTTAAAAGGAGGATTAAGTACCTTGGTGCAGGCAGCTAGTGTTGTTCAGGACAGTCATGTGGATGTCGAGAAGAAAGACACCAAATGTAATTCTGTCAGAATATCAGGAGTTGTCGACAACGAGTACATTTCTGACTCCAAAGAAGTAGCCCGTGGTCGGCGGAAATTAAATAATGATGATATCAAGTGTAACGATGAAGAAATGAAGCCTGAGTTGCTGAGTTTGTTAAATGAATTCAGAGACGTTATTACTATAGATAATGAATCGATTTCTGCTGCTGCAATTAAACCCTATAAAATACGTCTAAAACATAACGTGGATGTTGTAAACGTCCCTCCCTACCGTATCGCTCACCGTTACATGGAAGACTTGAAAGTCGTTAACGAAAAAATGTTAGACGACGGAATTATTAGACCATCGATTTCAGCTTATAATTCACCGATAATTGTAGTTCATAAGAAAGATGGAACCATACGTCCGGTAGTTGACTTTCGCAAAGTGAATGAAGTAATTCATGAAGAATCATTCCCGCTGCCGCGCGTGGACGACATTCTCTATAGTTTAAATGGTCAAAAATATTTTTCAAAACTAGATCTTAGGTCAGGATATCATAATATTACACTGACCGATGAGAGTAAAGAAATAACCGCATTTACAGTTCGTAGCAGAAAATTTGAATTTAACAGGTTGCCGTTCGGCCTCAAAACCTCACCTGCTTATTTCCAGTCAGTAATGACACAAACATTGTCCCCTGTTCTAGGAAAACTAGTTTTCGTCTTTATGGACGACGTACTCATTTTCTCAAAAGAAAAGGAGCAGCATCTTGCTGATATAAAAGTTGTACTTGAACTACTAAGAAACGCTAGATTGTCAATCAAAACCGAAAAGTGTCAGTTTTTCGCCGGAGAAATTGAATATCTCGGACATTCCATTAGCGGAATGGGAACCAGAAGCACCGGTACTGACAAAGTGAAGAATTTAGAAATTCCAAAGAATGTTAAAAAACTACAGTCATTTCTAGGTCTAGTAAATTTCTTTCGAAGATACATAAAAAATTTTGCGAGCATCGCAAGCCCGCTCTATAATCTGCTGAGGAAAAATGTCGAATTCAATTGGTCTAAGGACTGTCAAAACGCTTTTGAAAAATTAAAGGATGAATTGTGCGCAAACACCACCTTGAGTCATCCAAACTTCGATCAAAAATTTCATTTGTTTTGTGATGCATCGAATGTGGGCATAGGAGCTGTTTTACTCCAGTCAGCTACTGATAAGGTTCGAAACATGAGACCTGTTGCATTTTTCTCTAAAACGTTGAATTCCACTCAACGTCGATACTCAACTACGAAAAAGGAAATGTACGCTATAGTTGAAGCGTTAAAGTACTTTAAATATCTTGTTTTAGGCTATGATCTGGTTATATACACCGATCATAAGCCGCTCGTCCCAATATTTTCAAAGAAATTACCTGAAGACAACACGCTCGCGAGATGGAGCATATATGTCCAAGCCTTTGATGCCAAATTAAAGTATTTTTCCGGAAAAGCGAATAGTGCCGCCGATGCATTAAGTAGATTAAATCATGAAGAAAATCCTTTAACAGAAAAAGAACTATCAGAGTGTTCTGACTTAAACCCAGATGTAGAGACTTTTCCCGTTGTAACCAGGTTGCAAGCCGCTGTTGCAGGTAAAAAATGTAACAAGCAGGTAACTGAGGGAGAGTTCGAGAAAACAATGCCAGGAAGTGATGATGAAAGACACGACAACAGGACGGCTGAAGCCCCCAGACGTGAGCCCAATGACTTTAAGAGCAGACAGAAAACGTGCTTATGCAGACTGAATAAAGTGAACACGACTACAGACCATTCAAGTATTAATGACAACTGGTCGTTAGACGAATTTAAACGTGAACAAGATAACGATCCCTATTGTTCCGAAATAAAGGATGGCATAGAGAATGCAACGAAAGTTTCTAATACTGACTTAAATGAATTTCTGATTATGAATGACATTTTGTATAAAAAACGAAGAATTGACAACAGACCCAGCACCATTCTGACGATCGTGGTGCCATATACTCTGCTACACAAGATAATTTCTTTCATTCATAATTTATCACATACGGATTTAAATCATACCTTGTTTAAATTTAAATTAAATTATTTTCATCCGTACGAACGGACAATTACGCGCAAAATTGTTGAATCCTGTGATACCTGTAAGATTCTAAAATCACGAATATCGACGCCGATTAAAATTCTAAATGCTCCAATTGGAACACGATGTTTTCAAACGGTCAGCATGGATTTCTACGGTCCATTACCAATGACGGACAATGGTAACAAGTATATTCTTGTACTTATCGATCTATTTTCACGTTTTGTAAAATTATATTCGACTAATGATAGACGTACAGAAACTGTTACAGATTGTCTATGGAATTTTTGTTGTCTGTTTGGAACTCCGGACGTTCTATTATCGGACAACGGAGCCGAATTTAAATCATCTAATGTAAAAAATTTTACTAAAGGACTTTCTATCTTAAAAAAGGAAGTTCTAGCTTATTCCCCTTTTTCAAACGGCATTGTTGAGCGATGTAATGGTAAAATTCGACACCTGCTCAAGTTATATCTAAATTTTCTTACTCATAATGAGTGGGATAGATTGCTGGATATTGTAGAGAATTCGATTAATAATAGCTATAACGAAACTTTAGGAGATACCCCAGCATACACAGTTTTCGGTAGAGATACGTGTGTATATATTAGTTCTACTAAATTAGAAGACTTCAATGTTGCGACTACATATGAAGATGTTCACAAACAAAAAATTACCGAGTCATCTATTGTAGTGAACAATATTAGAAATGCGATCATTAACGCCACAATAGAAAGAACTGCCTATAGAAATATGAAACGTCGCGATAAAAATTTAAAAGTGACGGACCGTGTACTAGTAAAAAATCATGCCAAAAAACATAAATTACAGCTGAATTTCCTCGGGCCGGGTATCATTGAAAGTCTAGGTAAAAATTATGCAGATATTAAGATCGGTAACAAGATTATCCGATCGAACCTGAATCATGTGTTGCCCCTAGATAAGTTAAAAAAGTGAAATTGTCAACCTAGTTGGAACTGTTCATTCCTTATATTCTGAAAATGCCATTCCATATATGTATTTCAATGGTATTTAGTTTGTAAGTTCGTTCAATGAGTTTCTAGCTTGTAAGAGTGTTCTACGAGCTTCTTTCTTAAGACTTTATGTATGTCTTGCGTTAGGAAATATTGTGTTGCGCTAACACCTTCAGAAGAGATGTTGAGCTCAGGATGTTGTCATACTGTTGTTGCGACATCAAGGGCCGTGCTCATCAAGCCGTCAGCTAGAATTGATAAACTGAGTTGGAGATGTCGACACAAGAGTGCGTATGCGCAACCGCGAGAATTCCCTCGTCTCTGCCGCAGATTGTTTGACAACAATGCCAGACACTGTGGTCGGAATGAATGTGTCGTAATGCGAATGAAGCGTTGCCTTAGTATGGAACGATAATTGCTATTTTAAACTTGGGGCCATGCTAATGTCATGTGTCGTTTCTTTTTCAGAATCCTTGGGCGACTCCTGAACAATTCCAGGACAGTGCACACTCCGATTTACAAGATACACACACACTTTGAACCTTCAATTAGAAATTGGCAGCGTACTTATCTCACATCAATAAATCAATCAAAGTTTAATACCATAGATCTAAATATCATGTTCTGATTATCCAATCTTTCGAGGGGTAGAAACCCTCCATGTCTTTGATTATTTCTATTTTATATGCTGTATTTTAAAAGTTCTATTATATACGGATTGTGTTCTTTATTGTCGTTACTTATAAACATTGATGTCGCGTTACTCGCCTCTGCTAAGTTCATTTATTGTTTTGGATTGGTGGAATTGAATTAGCTATTGATTATTCTCTTTACTTCACTTTCAATAATTAATTTAGTTAAATTGAAACAATCTAAACTGAATCGAAGGACGATTTGAATCTTTTTACCTTGCAAATTGTAGTAATGTAATGTACTCTCCTGCGTATTTGAACTTGTATTCTACATTTTATGTAACCTAGATTTATGATGGATTTTTCCTTTTCCATTTCTTAACCTTAAGAATGTGTCGCGATAATTTTCATTTGCATTAAAAATTTTTGCTATAAATAAATTGTACCTTATGCAGTTGGTTTGTTCCGTATGCGTTTTGATATGTTAATAAAATTGTGTGGTGTATCCATTCGTATCCAAAATATCTGAAGTATCCAAGAATTCTAAAAATCAATTGATAAATAACTTGATGTGAATGAACATACTGTTTGAGCTAAGTGCGTAAAGTGATTATTTGGTTGATTTTGGGTAATAAATCTAGTATTGAATAGTATAATATAATATTGAATAGTATTGACACTAAAATAATGTTTAACATGATGTAGGATTACCGTTGAAATTTGTTATGACAACAGCAAAGGCCATACCTGCTTACCTGCGTTCATAATTCGGAAACAATTGTCATACGTTCTGATCTGTGTAATTAAATTGACGAGTTGTAAGATTTCTTGATCGTCAAAGGATAATCAATGTGATTGACTGACATTTTAAAAGTATTTTTATCGTGATAAAAAATTTTAAGTACGGGGGGACTATATGTGCGCCCGTTTATATGTGCGCCCGTTCCCGTCAGGCTATATAAATAGGATCGGCGAGAGACACCGGCGTTCATTTGTGGCGGATTGCCGTAGAGGTCACATTCTAAACAGCGTCGTCGCTGTCAGTAGAGAGAGCGTGTCGATCAAGGCAGCACCATAGTAGCGATCTACTGTCAACTCTGAAGCCATTGTAAATTACGAAGTACAAATAAAAGGAGCACCACGTCACTCCATTGTGTATTCACTCCCGAACCTCATTCGCGTTAGTTTCGACCAGGATTACTAAAAAGGGTCGGAACAACGTGTTCCCAAAAAAGCTAAGAGTTTTGACTTATTTGGTGTGCCTGGTTAATTTTTTGGCTCATGTATATTTTAGAGGGGGAGGGTACCATTGCAGGTAGTCTTGAGCTTTTAAATCTGGAATGTTGTTTGGGGATGAGCTCCGGAGGAAAACTTGAGTTTGTGCACAGGTCAGGATCAAATTGTAGCATGTTGTGACAGATTTTGTTTGCATGCTCTTGTAGTAGTAAGTTGATGGGAAGGACATTTAGTTGATTGATTTTGTAATTTGGATATTGTTGATGCCGATGTTGTGTGTAGGGGTATGACTGGGGAAATTAGTGCTGATCGTACGAAGGCCATATTGTGTTTTTGTTTGCTTTCTGTAGATAGGTGAGTACAACGGTAATTTTTTTCGAAATTTTTGTAGGCCAATGCTTGTCTAATAGAGGCTTGAGATAATATGTTGTGTGTGTTTATGTTCAATCCCAGGCCTTTCCCTTTATTTGTGTGCGGTATTGCTTTGTTGCTTATATATACTTCAAATAATTTCCTTCTATTTATGGGGATTATAGCAAATTTACTGCTGTTGGTTAATATTTTCCATTTCCTTTCAAACCAATTGATTTGTTCCATAGCATTTTTGGTTGTGGCTGCTGCGTGTCTTGGTGAATGTATTCCGGCTTTTATCTGGGTAATATCATCTGCAAAAAATATGTAATCTGTTTTAGGCAGTGGTGGTTATAGATCGTGGGTATAGAAGCTGAAAATTGTAGAGGACAACCATGGTCCTTGGGGTACACCATGGCACAATGTGAATCGCAGCCCTATGTAATTTGCTATTCTTATTGAAGCTGTTAAAGTTATTGAGGTAATTGTTCAGAGTCCGGAGGAATAGAGGGTGAAGATTGATTTGTGATAATTTGAAGATTAGACTAGAGTGCAACACCCTTTCGAATGCACTTTTTTCTTTATTTATGAACCAAAGGATATCAGCTTTAACAGACTGATAAAACATTTGAAAAAATAGGGGTCACCGTGTGAAAAAAAATTTGATTTGCTTCATATAATATGAGTTAGGGCAAGGAGCTCACGAGATTCGAACTCAGGACTTAAATTCACCGCACCAGAACGCTATCGATCGCGCTACCGACCACCCTAAAAGGTGATCGAAGCACAATGAAAGCAATCTTGGCACAGTGAAAGCAGGCACGCACTTGGCCCGACAGATATATTTTTTTATTTTACTTAAGTATCGAGAGTTCAAAGTCAAGTCACCCCCCAGAAACAGTTAAGAATCTGGTACGGAAAGCTACTGCTTCCACAAGGTTTTGCTTTCATTGTGATTGCTTTCATTGTGCTTCGATCACCTTTTAGGGTGGTCGGTAGCGCGATCGATAGCGTTCTGGTGCGGTGAATTTAAGTCCTGAGTTCGAATCTCGTGAGCTCCTCGTACATTTATTTGTTTGAAAAACCTTGTGGAAGCAGTAGCTTTCCGTACCAGATTCTTAACTGTTTCTGGGGGGTGACTTGACTTTGAACTCTCGATACTTGAGTTAGGGCAAAGAAAACGGAATATAGGAGATACGGAAAAACCCTACCCCTGCTACAAATTTCAACCTATAGGCATGAAATATGTGTCATTTGAAAGAAAAACACTTGAGCCACAGCCTCGGGGTAGGAATGTTTGAAATTCATTTTAGTTTCGAAGATATTTTGAATGAAAAAGCCAATATTGAAAAATTGCCAAATATCTCGATTTTTCAATATGACGGCCTGTCGTTTTTTACCTAATTCTAAAATTTCAAATTTCTACCTCGGGGCTGTGGCCCTATTATTGTTCTCTTGAGAAAACATTATCTCGACTCTCAACAGCGAAATTTGTACGAGGAGTAGCATTTCGCGTGAGGAAAGTTTAGGTTTCAACATAAGCGAAAAAACAAAATGACATTTTGACGAAAAAACACTCTATTTGTTTGTAAAAAAAATCGGTTGCTGTTTCGTGTTTCTGATTGAAAAAGTTTTAAATGACTTGTTATTCAAAAGTAAAAAAGTTTTGTTATAAAAATTTTTTTCCAACATAAGCAGCTCCTCTCGACCACCAGTCTACCCCCTTAGTAAGCGTTCTATTGCGTGTACGCCTGTAAAACTTATCGTTGATGTTCAGCACATGTCAATTTAATTAAAGCAAACGACTTGTTTCAACATTTGGCCAAAAAAAAGTGAACGGTGTCCTTAAACAAAATGACTGTTGTAAATTTAGGCTAATTTGATGGAAATTGTTTCATGCAGGGTTGCAAAAGCTGGATGACTGATTCTATTACAACTGAATCCATGTTCTCTACTATTTAATTGATTATGAATTGTATGGAAATTTGTCAACCTACTATTTGAAATTTATCTAGTAATTTGCCTTGTACATCCAAAACAGAAATTGGTCTGTAATTTGGACTAATTTTGGGGATGAGTTTGGTTTTACCAGGAAAATCAATATGGCGTGTTTTAGGTTGTCCGGGAAATAACCAGCTGATATATACATATATATTGATGATGTAAATCAGAAAGTGGATTATGTTTTTTGGTAGGTTTTTAAGTTCGACAGTGATTATTTCTGTCTCTTAGGTACTTTCTGCTGGAACGGTCTTTAATAGCTCTTCAAGTGTAATAGGGGGAAAATGTATGGAATACAGTCTGCCGATATTTCCAGTTCTGTATAGTTTAATCGTATTTGCTATGTTGTTCATTTGTTCTTGCACTATTGCAATGTGTTCTCTGTTAAAGTTGGCTTCATTCTGATCTGTGAATATTTCTTTCCAGGGGTCTATGAAAATGGGTTCTTTTTCTTGAGGAATATGTCGCTATGTCTCGTTATGTTCCATGCATGGTATTAGTTGCTTAGAGTTGCCACCCATCATCCTCTTGCAGGAGGACCAGAACATTTTAGGATCCTCCTGCAGCTCAAGACTATGAATTAGTTCCTCCCAAGTTTGCTGGTATTTACCTTTATATATGTCTTGTAGTTGGATTCTGATTGTATTCAGATGGCTGTTTAGATCTACAGATAGGCCAAATCTGACAATATATTGGGTTGTCTGTTGGTATTGCGCTTGTAGTATCAGAGTTTCGTTAGTTAGTTTAATCCTCGGGATTATATTATGAGTTATGAGTGAAACTGTTGCATTTGTGGCATCCTGTACGTGTTTGGTCCATGTATAAAGATATTTGTCAATTTCATTTAGAGTTGGATCTGATTGTGAAGGGGTGTGACAAGTGAGAGTATCTGTTTATATAGTTTCCAGTTTGCTTTATGAAAATGTCTTCGTTGTTGACGAAGAGAATTTGTATTGGAATAGCTGAGATGGTAGCGATTATTGGAATGTGATCTGATGGTGTGATGGGGCCGGGCATCAAAGAAATATTTTGAAATGCATGCTTATTTTGTAGAACTACATCGGGTGAGGAAGTCCTAATGTGAGTTATAAGGTTGAGAAAATAGGGTCCAACGTGTTTCTATTTATGTTTTGAAATTAGGTAGTAAAGATTTTTTCCTCTATTGCTCCTTTATGAGGATCCTGCTATGCTGTGTGCTGCGTTTATGTCTCCTAGAAAATAGGTTGGGTGCGGTCTTTTGAAAAGTGTATAAAATTCAATGAAATTTGAGTAATTCTTAAATTTAAGTAATTCTATTTAAGTAATTCTTGGGGGGCGTACATGTAGTGCCGATGATGATTGGTCCCTGAAACGTATCTATTGTTACTGCTATCATGTTGGTATGAAAATAATCGTAAAGCCTGTATGAAATACTTTTCTTGAGTGATATTGCGGTGCTGACGTGATATTCATTTAACTCATTTGAATGAAAAGTATTGTAATTAAATATCTTAGGGGTTGGTTGTTTATAGGAGAGTGACTTTTCATGAGCATTATGTCCGGGAGCATTATGTCCGTGTTATATATGGAGGGCAAATATACAGAGTGTCCTAACCCACGAAATGCTGAATTTCCGGCCAGTAATAGGTAAAGTGGGTTAAGCGACAGCGTTTCGAAGATCTACTGAACAAGGTATAGTTCCGTTGTTTAGGCCACTCTGGCGCAAACAAAACGAGTGGGACGTCCTGACCGGTTGAGGTATAATCGCAGCATCAGGTGCATGTTACCTTGGCAATGATGAGCCGTCGCACCTCAGTACAGAATTGCATCATGCGTGCACTGCAATATTTTATCGGTAAGCTCATTGGCAGTGCTGCCGGAATTGGTACGTTCGTACAAATTTGGTACGATGTGCTCCAATTGTCGCTTTGTTGTATATTTTGTATGACAGTAGCCTGAAGCGACGAATTGTGGTACATTTTAAAGATTTTTGTTATTTACCTAAGAAATTATGCCCCATCAGGACATATTAGCTTTATTTTTGGCAGTCACAAAACTTTTCATGCAAATGAGAAGTGAAATAAAAAGAATGTGCAACCAAATGAAGTTACGCAACGCGTTTGATACTAGTTAGAAATTCAGAACTCGTAGCATCATTACCAGTGCCACGCTGCACTTTACAGTCTAAAATTGTATGCAGATACCAGGTTGAAATATCGAGAGTTCATTATTTAGTGCAATGCTAGTTTTGTTATTTGCTAAAATTGCTTATCTATGATGTCGTTTCGTTGACTCAGACTGACGAGCATTTGAGTATTGAGTATGCTTGATTTGTTGTGCTCTCGTCACATTTTGGTTCTTTTTCTAAGCGTTTGATGTTGCCTATTCCCCGCCTGATTTACTGTCACGTGTCAAGAGTCAAACTCATTCTAATGCCGTTCCTGGGTGTAGCGAGTTCTTCATGGTGTTCGGTCGCACATTGATTTGCAAACCAATATTTTGCTAGCTCTGAATGGGTCTTTAACCGATATGCGTCGAGAAATGATGAGTTTTAAGAAAGTGAATATTGAGTATTCCTGCGATGGTAAGGACAGTGATGTTCCGAGAAAGAATTAGAAAGTTAAAAATTGAAAAAAATTACCAATGGCTGATAAATATTCACCTTGGCTACAAGTCAATAAATTTAACTCCAACAAAGGGTATTGCGAATTGTGCAATTGTGAGATAGCTGGCAGCCAAAGTCAAATAAAAAGACATGAAGAAACTAAAAGGCATAAAAGTATTGTGAACGTTGATAGTAAATTGAATAAAGTCGCTGATTTTATGAGAAGTGAACCGTAAGATCACCAAAACAAAGTGGCATTTGCTGAACTAATATTGAGTGGCTTTATGGTTGAACATAACCAATCCATAGCTCTTTTAGATTATTTGCATGGACTCATTTCTAATGTATGTTCTCACTCAAAATTGGATAAATACATCAGGAGCGCACGAACGAATAGAACTAGCAGTTTTTTCAAATCTAATAGTTCCTGATGCTCTAAACAGCCTTGTATCGAAACTAAATGCGACGAAGTTCTCCATTATTATTGATGAAACAACAGATGTTTCTTCTTCCAAGTAACTTGTTCTTTTGGTTACTATTATTTCCCTCTCTGCGTAAATTGCATTATGAAAGTTTTTGCAGGTGCCAGTGGAGCGTCACAACCATACCCCACATAAGCTTCCCAAAACTAAAACAGTTCATTACAGTTATAAATGAAAGAGCAAAGAAAGTCGCTTTTAAATTCTACATTCTTATTAGGGATGTCTAATACTAAAAGAAGAACTCCATAAAATTAGCACTCCTTAGTCGGACTATCATTATGAATTTAAAGACGAAGAATACAGCACGGATAGGTATCATATTTTATAAAAGGTAATGAAGCTAAACTTAAAATATCTGAATTAGTAATTTTCAAACGTTTCGGAGACCAGCTCCATCTTCAATGAGTCTGAACGAATAAAAAACAAAATTGGTTAGTCCTTGACCAAAGTGACGAAAGTGATCAGTAAGAAAAAAATATCTACACAAAAATTTCTAATGGACATGAACTATTAGCATTATTAAAAAGCGGCTTCTCTTTTGCAATGTGAAGGGATTCTAAAATGAGCAAATCTAAATCGTTAGGTGCAGAGCATAAAATAGAAAAATTGTACTCGGAAATATGGCTGCTACACTGTTCGGTATGAAGGTGGATAGATGAATGAGGAGGTTGAGCTAAAAGTCTCCCGGCACGAAAGCTAACTCCACGGTGCTGGGCGATCCTGACGTAAAAAGGCAACGTCGTCATGCCGACGTTGCGAGACGAACACTGTACGCAGCTAAATTTATATACCAGGGATGCCCGCATCCGCTTAGGAACCCTATCTTTATATCGGAGAAAGAACCAACTCGCAGCAGATTCACAGTAATTACATTTAATTTTAACGCAGGAAAGTGGTGTTTAATTAAAAAGGTTTTCAATATCCTGGGACATCTTGCTCGTAAAATCACTAAAATATAGAAATACACAGTAGAGCTGTTGCACCAAATCGGCGACATCGTTAATACCTGAATATTTCTTGGCTAAAAATTTTTTAATATGAGCATGAACAATTGAGGAAGGGAATCCGTTTTTACAAAAAAATGAGACTAAAAAATTAAATGCAGCTTGCAGATCCTTAAAACTAGAACAAATGTTGTAGGCACTCTTTAATAAGGTTTTAACCGCATTAATTTTGAATCTATAGTCTCAGTTACTGTAGAAACTTATGCCCAATCCAGTCAAAGTAGCTTCACGAAAAACTGAATAAGTGATAGTTGTAGAAAACGGGGAATTTTCCCCTCGTATTAATTACAATTGCTCGTATTCATTCCAGACTTTGGCATTGCAGTAGACTCAATGCCACTTCAACTTGGTTTTCAAGGGGCTCATGATATGCTCGTCTGCGTTGAGCCTTTTATGTTCACAGCGCAGCAGAGCTCCTTCCGCGTGTACGACTGCGCAGAAGTTGACGTTCAGTTCGGAACGGTGCTGGATAAGAGGCAACAAGCACCGTGAAAAGGCCGTTATAAGAATGTGCCGTGTTGTGTACTGTGTACTATATTAAGGTACAGCGTTGGTGGTGTCTCTACGGTTACTGTTGAGATCACAGCTACATCTTCTGCTACGGCTACTGTTAAGGTCACGGCTATATCTTCTGCTACGGCTACTGTTAAGGTCACGGCTACATCTTCTGCTACGGCTACTGTTAAGGTCACGGCTTCATCTTCTGCTACGGCTACTGTTAAGGTCACGGCTTCATCTTCTGCTACGGCTACTGTTAAGGTCACGGCTACATCTTCTGCTACGGCTACTGTTAAGGTCACGGCTACATCTGCTGCTGCTATGGTGGAACGGTTACACCTGCCGCTCCTACGCTGTACGTTTACCAAACGTAGATCTGCGTGGAGGCATTCAGCCAGCGCGATGAGCTAAATCCATTCGGTCTGCGCTGGGAGAGGGTCTTCTCGGCACGCGGGAACCACTTCGGGACTCCTCGTGGGACGACTCTCGATGGAGGTTGGTTGGAGAGGTAGTGGGCGCTACTAGCTTTCACCATTCGTTGGGAGGCCTTACGAGCAATTGTAATTGTCCTACAAATTAGGTGAGAACCCATAAAAAATTCATACGGCAACTTGTATTTCATCGAAGTGATCTCGTTACGTTCTCCTGTCAAATTTGACTATTTTAGATGAGATCTCTTCAATATAACGTGATTTTCATTGCAATGCGTAAGTGCGTAAACCTAAAGTGTTCTTGGGAATGTCCTTTCATTTAATTGTAACTTACTGCACATCTCTCTATTGCTTTAGGTCATGCTCCGCTGGTCTCGGGCTATAATGCGTGACTCTCTCTAAAGCTACGGTTTCCTAGGAAAGCGGCGCCGCTATTTTGCGGCCGCAATTTGACGTGATGCGGCGAACGTAATATAACGGCCGTTCATGAGTGTAAAGTTGGGAGTTGTTTTAGTGCATTGCGGCGGCCATTGCGGTGAACGTCAGAATGCTGTCAGAATGTTGTCAGAATGGACGATCTAAATAACGCATTATTAATAAGCTCAGGAGATGAAAAATCTTCGGAAGACGATGGTTCAGACGAAAGTGACATATTTAAAAGCCGATGTACAGAGGGTGCATTTGCAAATAATGTTGTACCACATGTGATAGTTGGTGATGAAGCTTTTGCTCCGCACGAAAATCTGATGAAACCTTACCCAAAACAGCAATCTACACGATCCATCGAACACATTATATATCTATGGACTATCTCGAGCTCAAAAGACAACCGAAAATACCTTTGGAATTTTGTGCAGTTATTTTAGAATTTTCTCTCAACTTATTTCTTCTGCCTCAGAAACTACAGACAAATTAATTATGTGTGCCTGTGTATCGTATAACATTTTAAAGGAAGCACAAATACTTGCTCCAGGTCAAAAACATCTTGATAATACACTTCCAGTACCCACTGAATTTTTAGTTCCTTCAACAACACACAAGGTTCTTTCTGGAATGAATTGAGCTGGCATTCGAGAAATATTTAAAAATTACTATAACGGGCCATGTAGTATTGAATTGCAACAACATTATGCAGCACAACATTGATATTCATGGGCATGATATGGCATATTTCCTATGTCATTATTCTACATGACGGTGAGAGAAGCCACGCAGCCACCTCACTATTGCACCACAGAATGTTTGGAGTTAGGGCTGCCGGTCAACCATGGTTATTTTTTTTTTTTAAGTTGATCTCTTGTTCTTGGTATTTTTTGAAGGAACCTTTAAACGTGAACTCTACTGTAGGAGCAAAATCTTTATTTAACGTACTTATATATTAAAAGTAGGTATGAACATTATGAGTTCTTACAAATATTGTACATGTATCACTTTCCCTGTGTATGATAAAATACAACAAAAACATTATATATTATTTGTGTACAATTTTCATGAACCTACGGGATCTTTTTAAGAGTACTCCCGATATTATTTAAAGATTATGTTTCAATTAAGTTTTTCTATAATCTTTATCCTTCACATTATACAGAGCTCAATTATTTTTAACAAAATCAACTAACATTTCATCTTCTTTGCCGTTCCCCACTGTAAAGTTTACTGTTGCAAACTTATAATCAGCGTTTCTACAATGAATCAAAGACACCGCCACCGTAAAAAACGTTCACCAACTAATAGCCGGACGCTACAGCGACCGTCATGCACCTGGCAGCACCGCCATTTAGCGGCCACCGCTCTCTAGGAAACCAGTGGTGTCTGAATTAATAGACGTTTTCGTGACGTCATCCGCCGCTACGTTGTGGCCGTAAAACAGCGGCACCGCTTTTCTAGGAAACCGTAGCTTAACAGGTTGCCGTTTCTTGGGAAACTTCGGGGTGCTGGGAAGGGGGTCGCCCTCCGTTCTCTACCTAAGGAGAGCGGAACCCTCCTACCGGCTGGGGTGACGGCCCGGGAACCAGCCAAGTTTAACTTACTTTAATAAATTCTGTTCTCGTGAGCTGTCATTACTGGCCCATCCTGAATTATTTTCAAGAATAGTTTAACCTACTCGAGTAATTTTTGAGTCCAAAATAGATGACGAACCATCATTTCAATTTCGATTGTAAATTTTATTGATGAATGTTTCTCATTTAAATTGTCCCTGAACATTTGAGCATGACTTGGATCACGAAATAACAAAAAAGTGTCAGCAATGTATCGGAGATAATTTTCTGGTTTAAATTCCACAGGACAATCGGCCAGCCATTTTTGTTCCCAGTGACACATGAAAATATTTGCAAATGTGGGTCCAAACGGAAGACCCATGGCCAGGCCTTCGGTTTGTTCATACATATTACCAGCAAACACAAATATAGAGTTCATAACAGACAGTTCGAGAAGCGTCTTAAAATAAGATTTGCCAAGACTTAAAACTGTATTAGTAGGCAAAACAAACAAGGAATTTTTAATTATTTCAATGGTTTCTGCAAGTGAAATATTTGTGAATAAACTTTCAATTTCAAATGAAGCCATAGTCATTTTATCACACATTATATTTTATGATACAGTTTTACGCCTTGGCAAATCTTATTTTAAGACACTTCTCGAACTGTCTGTTATGAACTCTATATATATTTGTGTTTGCTGGTAATATGTATGAACAAACCGAAGGCCTGGCCATGGGTTTTCCGTTAGGACCCACATTTGCAAATATTTTCATGTGTCACTGGGAACAAAAATGGCTGGCCGATTGTCCTGTGGAATTTAAACCAGAATTTTATCGCCGTTACATCGATGCCACGTTTTTGTTATTTCGTGATCCAAGTCATGCTCAAATGTTCAGGGACTATTTAAATGAGAAACATTCATCAATAAAATTTACAATCGAAATTGAGAATAATGGTTCGTTATCTTTTTTGGACTCAAAAATCACTCGAGTAGGTAAAGCTTTCACTTCTTCAGTTTTTCGTAAAGCTACTTTGACTGGATTGGGCATATGTTTCTACAGCAACTGTAACTATAGATTTACAATTAATGCGATTAAAACCTTATTGAAGAGTGCCTACAACATTTGTTCTAGTTTTGTGGATCTGCATGCTGAATTCAATTTTTTAGTCTCATTTTTTTTTGTAAAACGGATTCCCTTCCTAATTTTTCATGCTCATATTAAAAAATTTTTAGCCAAGAAATATTCAGATATTAACGATGTCGCCGGTTCGGTGCAATAGCTCTACTATGTATTTCCATATTTTGGTGATTTTACGAGCAAGATGTCCCGGGATATTGAAAACCTTTTTAAATACCACTTTCCTGCGGTAAAATTATATGTAATTACTGTGAATCTGCTGCGAGTTGGTTCTTTCTTTCGATACAAAGATAAGATTCCTAAGCGGATGCGGGCATCCCTGGTATATAAATTTAGTTGCGTACAGTGTACGTCTGGCTACGTCGGCATGACGACGCTGCCTTTTTACGTCAGGATCGCCCACCACAGTGGAGTTAGCTTTCGTACCGGGAGACCTTTAGCTCTACCTCCTCATTCATCTATCCGCCTTATACCGAACAGTGTAGCAGCCGTATTTCCGAGGACAATTTTTCTATTTTATGCTTTTCACCTAACGAGTTAGATTTGCTCATTTTAGAATCACTTCACATTGCAAAAGGTAAGCAGCTTTTAAATAATGCTAATAGTTCATATCCTTTAGAAATTTTTGTGTAGATTTTTTTCTTACTGATCACTTTTGTCACTTCTGTCAAGAATTAACCAATTTTGTTTTTTATTCGTTCAGACTTACTGAAGATGGAGCTGGTCTCCGAAACGTTTAAAATTGACTAAATCAGATACTTTAAATTTAGCTTTGTTCAATTCAATCCAATATGATACCTATCCGTGTTGTATTCTTCGCCTTTAAATTCTTAAAAGAACGTTCCGACTTGTAAAGCATTTTCAACTTCTGTAGGTAGAAAATCCCAAAATCCAGTAAATTTCAAGTAAAATGTTAGACAATGAGAAAAAAATAGCATCTTACTAAAAGCCAACAAATACAACCTAAACTAGTTAGAGGGAGGAAGCAGACTGACTATCATTCGAAACCGGTTTTGTTGTTAAAATATACAAGGATTCTAAAATACAAAGATTAATAATACCAGATGTGGATTCAATTACTTTGAAAATCTTCAAGCGCACAGGAAGATGGAATTTCTCTGCATGAGAACGGATGGCAGAATGGGATGGCGTAGAGAGAAGGAGGCCTGTTCTAAAACTCCTACCAGCATGCTCCGTTACGTGAAGAGTGAGGGCCCGTTTAGTTGAGCCCACGTACTCAGACGCACAACGAGCGCAGCAATGTTTGTAGACAACAGATGTGATCATGCCTTTGGGAGTTTTATCTTTATAATTGATATATGACCCTATTTTGAACGTATTGTCGAATATAATTTTGAAATCTATATGCATGAAATGTTTGATATTTAATGCGATTCCATTTTTAGTTTTTCCGATTTATACCCCAAAAATGGTAATGTGGGGTAAAAAGGCATTTTATTGACTATGCATGAATTCGGCTTGCTGTTAAATTTATTATTCAAGAAATTTTTAATTGCCGAATCAATGAGTTGGCAGGGAAAACCGTTGCATTTAGAAAAACATTTCAAAAAAATCAAATTCTTTATGAAGAGATGAAAATGATGAACATATACTATATGCCCTGGAAAGTAAAGTCTTAATGCTGTTCACTTTGAATCTGAAAGGGCAAAAACTTATAAACTGATCCCAAGCCCTGTGAAAGTAGGTTTACGAAAGACTGAACTGTGAAATCTGCCATTGTTGCAACTAATTAGGGCAGCCAGGAATGGAAGACTTCCATTCACTTCAGTTTCCATGGTTAATTTTATGTTAGGGTGCTGGACATTCATGTAGTTTAAAAAAAGACTTTTGCCAATGTTTTTATGTGTTTCTATGAGCAACGGTGGTTAGACTCTTGTCCTTTAGATTTTAAGCCTGCATTTTGTAGGAGGAACGTTGACGATACGTTTTTACTGTTTAAGAGTTGTTCTCATTGCAATATTTTTTTAGACTTTATGTATGCCCAACACCCTAACATGAAATTTACCATGGAAATTGAAGTAAACAGTAGTCTTTCAATCCTCATGTTATTTTTTCTCATTGTCTAACGTTTTATTTGAAATATTACTGGATTTTGTGATTTTCTACCGACAGATGTTGAAAATGACCTTACAGGTCGAGACGTTCTTCTTTTAGTATTAGACAGCCCTAATAAGGATGTTGAATTTAAAAGCAACTTTCTTTGCTCGTTTATTTATAATTAGGATTTCCATGAAGCAAAACATAAATATTTATACATAGTTCATTACACTATATATGGCTACAGAGTTTGCAAGGCAGTGTTTTGTTCTATCCTGTGAATCTTACCCTAGCGTGTGACCTATGTAATCAACAAGAAAGTGAGAGCAAGAGTTGTTTCGCTAGATAAAAGAGGCAAGCATGTGCCTCCTAACAAAATTTCATCTAAGGTCGAAAAAACGTCAAAAACTGTTTATAATTCCCCAAAGTACAAATTCCACTACGGTGATAGTCCTTAATTATATTTTAGTTCTGATCTTACCTCCCGAAAAATGCATTCGTAGTACACGATGATAAATCCTAATCATCCCGTCAGCGCAGTCGTTTGCAACACGGAGCTAAAAAAATACAACGTAAAAATATACTTGCCAACACGTGTGCTAGATGAGATGAAAACAAGATGAAAATAAAGCAAATATAGGTGTTGAAAAAAGAAGAACTTGGTATAGAAAATGATCTTAAGGAACACATTACACGTGCTGAACTTGCACACACGGAACTAAAGGAAGCAAGAGGAATGTCACCTACCTAGTTCCCGCCTTCTGTTCTTCACGTTTGACTGGGAGAAAACTCAGCTGATCCCTTCCCTCAACACTTCTGTTGCTTCTTATAAGAGGCATTTGCGGTTGTACAACCTTGGAGTAAATACAAGACATGAAAAGGGCCACATGTTTATATAGCAAGAGATCGAAAGGAAGCGAGGAAGTTGTGAGATTGCTTCATCGCTTTTAACTTTTTTACAGAAAAACCATCGTAACGAGATTAATACATTTTCAGACTGTTGTAGCGAACAAACAACAATAAAAACATTGTCGTTTCTCCATGTTTATTTGCATGAGTACGCATATAAAGTCGTGGACTCCCACTTTTCTAAGGAGCAGCAATTCATTCCTACCTAATGATACAGATTTCAGAAAAGTAGAATCTACCAAGAAGAGGAATGTTGGAATTTATACCTTCAGCGACTAGACAACTGTCATGCAGATATACAAATTTAGTGTCACTCACATGAAGGACAAGTTTATCGATATCCCAAGCTTCAGTCCTACTTCACATTTCGGGCGGTCGACACAAAAGGAAACAAATTCAGCTGGTTGAAACTGAAATGGCTGAAAGTTTCTCAGAAAAACGAGTGCTTGATGCAGTACAAATATTCCAGCGGTCAACACGGGGAACTTCGCACCATTGACTTCAGGAAAAGCAACAAGCTATTTGAACTGACAACCGCCTTCCTCTAGCCTCAGTGAAAAGAACCAATCAAGCTTTAATTCGAAAAATCCAAAGGCCTGCAAGAATTAACTGCTTACCTGCAATCTCATCTTGTAAGCTTTATCACCAATCTGCCCCTTGAAATCAGAAGCATGAAATCCAATTTTAAATACATTCCGGATGAAGAAACTGAGGAGTAGCTTAAACACAATGTACCTCAATATGTTGGAATTTAATTAAATTCCGCTTTCATCTCCACTACACACTTTATTCTGCACGTAGGAAACGGTTTTTATATTATGACAGAATATGTTGAATGCCACGTCAATCTGTTGCGCCAGACAATCGCTGAATTATTGGTGTTTCAAGGCCTGCATAACACCCATGTTGAACGTATTCATCCTAGCCTAGTCCAAAAATCCATTGCTTGTGTTCGCCGCAAGTGTGCTGTTCATTTGTCTTTAATATCATTTAACTTTTGTTTTTTTTCGACTTTCTAAGCAGTTTTTTCTACAACTAGTCACAGTTAATGCTAATAACAGGCTGATAACATATGAGTGCTGCATTCTGTGTTTGACGGAGATAATGATTAAGTATTAATCCATAATTTATTTTTGGTTATCGTTTATTATATTTTGCTGAAAAATTATATAATTTGTGTTACGGATGGATCGGAACAAAATATTTAAATAACTACTGAAAATATGTTATAAGAATTTTGTATATTTTCTGTGTATAGAATGGTGGATTGTAGTATTTGGATTTCTTAAACAAAAACTAAGCATAAAAGGTTTATTTTTTAAACCGGACGTAACTTGTCACTAGAAAGAAAAAAATACTATTGTGTTCACTATTCTATGCATGAAAATATTGTAGATAACAAATCAATACAATTCCTTGCCTTCTCTCTCTTTGCTCATGCATACGCCTCACTGCAGTTTCAAATAGTATTAAACACCTGCTTGCACAAAACGCTATCAGAGTTAATTAGTGCAATATTTTCAGTTTCAGAACAAGAGGAACAAAATTAAACACCATGGAGCAAATAGCCAACACATTTTCTTCTATGAAATTTTCCGAAAAAATTCATATATATGAAATATTAACTGTTAGTTGTTTCAAAGGATGATATTTAGAGACATAATTACTCGAAATATTTATTTTTGAATTTACGGTTCAAACACTTCTATTCAATACGAGTTTAAAATAATAAAATTTAGTTTTAGTTATATTTGGTTAAAAAGCTTTGGCAAGAAGGAATCATGAAGAGCTATCTCGAAGATCTCGTGGCCAGAATTGCAATAGCTGCTGGTGAGATTTCTGAAATGCCAGACATGTTTCCTAATATCCGGTAGTCGTTAAGGCTAACATATGAAAAGTGCATTGATGTAGGTGGAACAAATTTTGAACAATTTTTGTAGAGTAAATTTAAAATATATATCGCAAGTAATTGTGTCATTGAATTTCATCCGTTAAAACAATAGCTAAAAGTATACAAACCTGATTTTTTCAGAAAATTCAATTCAAGAAAAATGTTTATTTGGCTATTTCCCACTCGATGAGCAATTTTGTACCTCTTGTTCTAAAACACCCTGCATATTCAATTTGCGTTGACTTTAAAAACCATCTTTAAAATACTCAAGAAATAAAATAAAGAAGGCTAAATCGGCTATTTAGGCCACTCTGACCCACTACACGTGGCGCAATGCAGCTGGACAAAATACACGCGCTGCTGGTTAGGCCACTCTGCCTGAAAGACATCGCTGCAGCTTGAGGTGAAATCATCACCAAGGCCACTCTTGACCTTTGGTTTGTGGGTTAGGAGACTGTATATTTGCCCTCCATATGTTGGATGAAGTTATTCTATTGGTGTTCCAAGATTGCTCATCGTGTTGCATTATTGCTATTTTCTTCAGTCATTTTAGAGCAATTGATTTTTTGATTTTTTTGGTGACTGCTATTGGTGATTGTTGTCTCGGAAGGTTTATGAAGTCCTCAAGTGGAATGATGTTTATTATCGTTCTAGTGAATTTGACCCTGTCGTTTCTTATGTATTCCAGTGAGGTTTGTGATCTGATATCCTGAACGGTAAATTTCAATCCTTTGTCATTTTCTTTTCTGTCAAGTTCCTGAATATACCATTATATTGGGGTTTATTCTGGGATTGGTGAGTTGTCGATAAAATTTCAGTATAGCTTTGTATGGAAGTTGTGTTTATTGTATAATACTATGATTGAACTGCCCATATCGACACTTATCCTTCGATTTGTCCTTGGTTCTGTGTCAGTGGTTTCTTCCATTTCTTCCAGCTCACATTCTAAAGAGACATCAACCGTTTTTTCTTGTTCAGTTTCCATCTCCTGTAGTATATTTCTGATTAATAATATCAATGAAAATTACAGCCGAGCCACGGCCTGGAAAGGTGGTATTAATGTTGAAGTTCATTTTTAGGGGTTGTGATAATAGGTCGTCAAATCTTTGGGTTCTGTTGAGACCTGCGATTTGTGCTTCTAAGATAAAGTGCTGTTAGTTTTATATGCGTTTGTGTAGTTAATGTCAGGGTGTGCTTTGGGGGTTAGTTTGCTGTACTGTATGTTTTGCTATTTCGGCGTACGTGTTTTGGGTTCGTTGATGTTGTTCTTGCTTGTCGTTATCTATTTTTTGTTTAATTACGTTTTTGATGTACGGACAACTAATTTACGGACAACTAATTTCTAGTTTTCTCTGTGGTCCATTAAAATTAAGGTACCTACTGTTTATGTGTGCTTGTACATTGAAGGTAAGTATGTCCTTGGGAGGAGCATTATGAACAATGTTGTGTTTTTTGGGTGCATTTGTGTGTTGGGTGGCCTTCAAATTTGTAGCATTTGAAACAGATGAGGATGTTGGTAAATTTTTCTTGTTAACTTTGATGAGGTGTAATTTTCGAGTAGTACTTGTAAAACCCATATAAGAGGATCCTTTGTGCGGTAGTGGTATCTGAAGTTATTAGTTTGATTAGATGCGTGTATTGTTATATTTTGATTACTTCTGTTAGAGTTAACCAAAAATTTTTTTGTTGGATTTCTGCCTTAATTTCGTCAGCTGGTCGTAAACCTATTTCATTATTAAATTGTCTGACAAAAACAGATCTTTTAGCATTAGGTCTGGGGAAATAACTGGAATTATATTCAGTTTTTGGAATTCGTTCACTGCTTTGTTAGAAGTTACCTTATCAATTGAAATGACATCGTCAGTAATTGTATAAAAACCGGTTTTAGTGAAAGTCCGTCTAATAAGAGGAGCGTTTAATTCTTTGAAGGTTGTTTCTCGCTGTTTTTTTGTTCACCGTGCTTTTTAATGGCTGGGAGTGGTCCCACTACACCGATGTGCACAGTTTGAAATCGCTCCGATGGTAAAGCGAATTGATTCACGGGGCTTTTCGTGTGTCTTTGGAACTTTGCTTGCTGGCAAGACCTACAATCCAGGCTAGACATACATTCCTGGCACATTTTTATGACGCTGCGGTCAATGTCAGGCCAAAAGTATCTTGTTTTAACGAGCTTCAGCGTGCCTTCGACTCCAGAATGGGATATGCAATGTAGCATTTGAAAAATCGACCATCTAGAAACGGCAGGTCCGAATGGCCTTGGATAAGGGAGCGAAGTAACACACCAAATTTCCAAGTTTTCTTTTAGAGGATACGGTGTCAATCGATCCTTATACTGCTGAATTTCTTCGTTTTCTTTTTGTTTTTTCTGCGAGGGAAGGCAAATGAAAGGGATCGCATTGAACGGCGTTGAGAGATCGAGAAAAGCAATCTGCTACTACGTTTTGGTCGCCTCTAATGTACTGCACGTCGCTCAAGTATTCAACGAGCCCGAAAAGATGACCCTGTTGCTTGTCTCATTTGGCGGACTGCTGACTGAAAAATGCAGATTGAAGTGGCTTATGGTCGGTGAAGAATGTCACTTTTCGTCCTTCAATGTAACTTTTAAAATGAAGAACTGTTTGGTACGCAGGTAGGAGCTCTCTATCGAACGTGGAGCAGCGCCGCTGCGTGGCAGTCAGTTTTCTTGAGAAAAATCCTATCGGAATAGGTTCATTGTTTACGATTTGGTGCAGAGCGGCACCAATTGCAGCTTGAGATGCATCGGTTCCCAAGTGATAGTGTACGACTCCGGGGTTCGGATCAGGCAAGGTCATGGATGCACACAAATCCTCTTTGATTTTAACTGAAAGATTTCTTGGCACGCTCTGGAAGCTCTAGGGACTTTGCTTTTGGGTGGTCCCTGATTAAGTCCGACAACGGAAGTACGGTTTCACTGAGGTTGGGAATCAAATGCCTGTAATATCCGACCATTCCAATGAAACGTCTCAAAGCTTGAGAGTCTTTAGGAATCGGGCACTCTGATATTACTTTGAGTTTCTCTTCCGTTGGTGATATTCCTTCTTTATGATCTTAAAACCCAAGAAGTCGATTGAATTGCTGAAGAATTTGCATTTGTCGATTGAAATTTTTAGGTCATGCTTGTCGATAATTTGAAAAACTGCTTCCAGGTCACGGACATGCTGCTCTGAAGTTTCTGAAAATACTAGAATATCGTCCAAATAAATGATAACACAGTTACAGTTCAAGAAGATATGGTCCATAAATCGTTGGAATGTGGAGCCAGAATTCCGGAGTCCGAAAGGCATGAACACATATTCGTATAGGCCAAAGGGGATTGCAACTGCGGTTTTGGGAATGTCTGCAGGATTTATGGGTATCTGGTGGTAAGCACTGATTAAATCAACCTTAGAGAATACTGCCTTACCGTCCAACTGCGAAGTGACGCTGCGTAAAAACGGTATTGGATACCTGTCAGGTAAGGTTACCGAATTAAGAGCTCCATAGTCTCAACATGGTCTCCATTCTCCGGGACTTTTCTTTGGTACGATATGAAGAGGAGACGCCCGAGTTAATTTAGAAGGACGAATTATGCCCGCTGAGAGCAGATTCTTGAACTCCTCTTGCGCTGCTTTTAATTTATCAGGCGCCAAGTTTCTTCGTCTCGAGTACACAGGTTTGCTGTCCTTTGCTTCGATGTGGTGGTACACGTCGATTGTTGAGTTGGGCGAGGTACTGCGAGGACCGGTAACGTTTGGGAATTTCTCCAGAACAGGTTTGGCAGCTTGGGTAAGTTTTCAATGTTATTAATTTGTATTTGAAGCACGTCATTTTCATTTTCTTCAATAGTCATCACAGAATTGGTAGTTTGGTCACTTAGTTTAGGTTCTTTACAGTTTACGCTGAGGCCAAAGTGGCTCAGAAAATCTATTCCGATAAGTGGCTGAGTGGTCTCAGCGACCACGAACGTCCACGCGTAGGAGCGTCTGAGCTGCTTGAAAGCTACGTTCAAGCGCGCTTCTCCCAAGACTGCAATAGTTTGTCCAGATGCAGAGGTTAGTTTAACTGCACAAGGCTTCAAAATTATGCCTTTGACAAAACATTTTGGTAATGTTGATACAGAAGCACCTGTATCAATTATGAAAGAAACAGAAGCAGACCCTATAGTAGCGACAACCTTTATAAGTGGCGAGCTGATAACTGCCCTGCCAACTCGCTCCGTTGGTTTCCCAGGTGCGAATTCAAGTTGTGGTGAGGAAGAACGAGATGAAGGTCTGGATGAGGGTAACATTTTACAATTCCGTTTGTTTAGAAATTTACACCACGGCTTGCACGTCCTTGCTCGATCTGCTTAATACAGATAGCTTCTGCACACTTTAGGGCGTTGATCTTGATGAAATGGTCGTTTGCCAACAGGGATCTGGTCGAATTTAGCAGTTGCTGAGTGAGGAGTTTTAGCAACATCTCACGAAAAGTCACAAGACTCTCTTTGTCGGTAATCTACGTTATGGACTTGCGTGTGAGAGGCATCAAATTGTCGGCCAGACTGCCCAGTTGGGAAAGAGTTAGGCTCTGTCTGAGCTGCAACTGCGCTAGCAATCGTAGAGGGCAGCGACTGCACAAACTTGTGTCGAACTAGGTCGTCTCCTATTTTAACTTTAGCTGCCATTCTCTGAAGCTCAGGTAGATAGGCTGATGGTCGGCCAGTCATCACAGTTGTTGAGATTAATTTTTCAAATAGTTCTGGCATTGTTTTCTCATAATAGGAGACTATTTCAGCACAAAGCTCTCACATATTTCTCCTTCTCAATCAAATTAGGCGGAACCTGGTCGAGCACCTCAGATGGCAGAAACGACAGCGCGTAGTAAAACTTGGTTTCCGTTTAAGTTATGTTTCGTAGGCGAAACTGAGCGTCTAGGATTTTGAAGAAGGAGGCCGGCGAAATTTCAGAAAAGGTTGGCGGCTTTAACGCCACTCCCAGCGCGTGCTCGCTTTCACCTTCTGCTATAGTTGATAACTCTGCCTGGCTGTTTCGTTGTTGCAACGACTGGGGTCACCAGTTGTAGGAGGTTAAACGTTTTATAACAAGCCAGGCAGGATAATAAGAATTTAGACTCTAGCTGCGTCCGCAACCGGAACCTGAGAAGATCAAGTTTGATCTTTTATTTTTTTTATATAGTACAAGGCGTTACAAATCAATATAAACAAAGTAAAGTAGGTTGCATGAAATGTGAATCACACTTGAGGGTAAGACTGAATACAAACAAGATTTAGTCATTCAATTAACAGAAATGATGAAGAATAACACTCACCCTTAAACTATGGTTCTCGGATCATGAATCAATACGGAAAGAAAGTTGCGGAATTTTCTTGATTAAGTTTACCTAGTCTGAAAAATAAAGAAGTGCAATAATATAGAAATTCGATTTGTTATTTATTACTAAAAGCCTCTCTAACTGATGTTTAAGTGACAAGTGTTGCCATACGTTTTATTATGAAAGTTTTTTATTCAACCTTAAAAGGAGTTAATGTTGACACGAGCGCCACAAGGCTAATGCCATCGTGCGCCACTGTTTTTGTGTTTTTTAGTAGGCGTTCAACTTTTCTCACTTTCATAACACTAAATGGTCCTCATCTCAATTTGTTTCTCGTTCTAGGGGATGATGCATTGCTTTCATTTGCACCAGTATGTAACTTTGGAACAAGTTTAGACACCATCGAAAACTTCGTCCTCAATTTTCGAGAAGAAAATGTTGAAACCATTCCCCGTTTTTTAATATGTTGTCTAATAAGTTTTGAGGTCTGAGAATTTTTTGTATTTTGAACATTTTCTGAAATGATTTCCCACGTTCAGTTTGGATTTTTCATTGACGTTAACAGTTCTTTGAGGAATCATTCTTGTTTCTCTTATTGACTTTTCTCCGTAAGATTTGCTTGCCAAGTTTATTTAGGTTTCGGACAGTACTGTTTGATTCATTCAGTTTGTGTTCGCGCTTGTATTTTTTTAACTTTGTTCTTCTCTTTTATCTCGTCTGTTATCCAGTTTTAACTTTCTTTGTGGTGAAGGGTGCGTGTTCATTAAGGGCTGATATGAAATATCATTAAAATGTGAAACTAATAAATCGATATCATCGGTGTGTTACATACTTGGATATTCCCTTCACCTGTCGCTTTCCTTTGTCTATTTAAGAAAGTAGAAGTTTTTTATGTGATTAGATAGATATTTGAATCTCTGCCTCTCATTAGCAATATCAATAAAATATTCTATCGAACAGCGCTCGGAGGAAAATAAAATCTCTAAGCTTAGTTCGGCTTGTGGCTTGTTGTTACTGCTAAATCTAGAAGAATTTTGAAAATATTATTAATGCCCTTTGATTCTTTAACCGCTTATGACAAATTAAGTCTGTACAACATTATCCTAAACTGACCTAATTGTTTTCTATTGTCAGATTTTCTTTGAAATCTTCTAAAATCTGGAACGACTATTTGACTGCTGAGATCAATTTAATCGTATTTTCAATGAACTCTTATGTTAGACATGAAGCTGCAGATTGATGTCCGAAAAGACTGTCGATGAGGTAATGAAAGTCATGTCTTTGTTCACTTGAACATTAAGTCATATCATTTCAATGTCTTCGCACTTTTCTCGTTTTTAATATAGGGATATAGAGTAGACGTCAGTAACGAAAACGCATGAACCGCTACCTCTTTTGTGCTCGACTCCGACATAACGATACAATGCGGAGGCAGTGATATTTTAGTATGAATTATTTTCGACTCGTGAGTCATTTTATGCGAGACTCGCTAGTTTCAGATACGTATGTAATGTTGGTGTCGCTAATGTTGTTATTTTCATCTATCTATCATCTGTTTTATCATGGAGACTACGAATATTTATAAATTTATTTTGATGTTTTCGTTACTCGTTTACAGGTGTTCATTTCAGGTGTATGCATTTGCGAGGTCTAGCAAATATATTGCGTAAACCTGTTCTTTGTTGCCCATTTCGCTGTTTGTGACATCGGTTACAGGTGAGAATTCAATTCAGCCAGTGTTATTTGGTCACAAAATCTAGGTGGGAGCATCATGATTTTCCCTATGATTTTCATGAGGGTACTGCTAAGGTGCTCATAAATACTATCGATGAAGAGCAACCAGAGGACAGCTTGTTATAGCAATTAATGTAAGGGGAATTGTTGTTTTCCAAATCCCATTCTCTCTTTCATATAAGAGGAGAATCGGTGAGTATGTGTTTTTGTGACGTGTGTATGTGTTTTTGTGACGAAGTTTATGTGTATGTGACGATCAAGGCACGAATGAAGTCTATGTCGGCGGTGTATATTAACCTTTGATTCTAGCACTTTCCATGTTGATGCCTTTTTTAGCGAGGGACCGGTAGCTCCATTGTGATATTTGTCGTGATGCATGACGAGTTGTGACTGCGTGGAAGAGACTGCTTTATTCGCATTTAGTAATTGTCGTCTAGATTGTTTTAAGCCGTGTAGTATATTAGCAACGCGTGTGCAAATTCGGTTTGAGGCTTATTTTTTTAAATGAGTTGGATCGTAAGTTGAAGGCTTTGTTGAGGCTAAACATTCGTTCCAAGGAGTCGTTTCCCATCTCAGCGACTACCTACGTGATCGCACGCATGATTTTGATTGTTTTATACAGGTTCGACGAGGTGTGGGTTAATTTTATTTGACTTTCTGGGTAATGATTTTGAATGCGGGTTCGTAATTGGCTTTTATCATTGCATGATTGAGCTAATGAGGTATTTTTTTCGCTTTCCGTCAATTTCCTTGGTCCCGCTTATATATCGAAAAGTCGATCAAGGACTGATTGATGAGGAAGGCACACCTCAATCACAATTTGTGTCTGTGCACATTCTTCAAGCTGTGTTAAAGAGTTTGTTGAAAATTGCTTGATGACGCTCTCAATTTGAAAGTGTGCGCTAGCAGATTTCCATTTTCAGAGCTTAGGTTGACATTATTTGCTTCATTTCGTCAATTTTTAAAAAAATGCTGTACAACAAACAGTATTGTAGATCACAAAGGTGAAGCGAAAAGTCCACGAAATGATTGATAATAATTATTTTACACCTCGTTCATTATGTTCTACTTAAGGGGGCTATAGACGGAGGGTTTCTTCTCCAGGGTGACACCCACACCCTACCCCTCTCACCCGCTCAAGCTTTCCCACTTGCATTTAGACGGAGGGTGAGATGACCAGGGCGACCGAAATTGGTGCGTTCAGCAAATCTACAAGTTCCCCTAACAAAAATATATTTTGATTTCACTGGAGTGGGAATTATTATGGACAACTTCATAAAAAGGGATCTGTTGAGTTCGAATGACAATTGCAAAATAAATGTAGGCAACCCTTCAAGCTATGTCGATATAAGTGAGATATATTTCGGTGCAGCTGCAGAAGGCATTCTTTTGAGAAATGTCAACACAATATGTTCCAAAAAATAGAAGATTTTGGATTGAAAGGTCTTAGTAAATGTAATTCGATCATACCATATTCAATGCATTTCTCCAACTTCGTGAAAGAAGAGCAGCATGAAAAGATAAATATAAAGTGGCGAGAACTGTTATTTCAAGACGCTCCTTTCCAGACAGAAACAGTTTCTGAAAAATTCTGGTACGCAGTATTGTTATCCGCTGCTTCCCGAGATCATGAGGCAGCTTTTGTCAATACCACATTATTTTGCTGCAGCTAGAGAATTTTTCGACCTTAACTACATAAAAAACAAAATACAGGATTTCGTCAAGAAGAGCAACACTAAATTCATGAATGCGATCAAAATGTACGTTAGAGAACATAGATTGCACAAATTGGAAGCCACCACGTTAGCTTAGTCAACAATTGAATAAAAAAAAATTGGTAGAAGAAGGAAGAAGAAGAAGAAGAAGCTTCATTCTAACTGGAAAAGTAGGTAAAACCTTTATTTTCAAGTTTTATTGCTAGTTAAATAAATTTGATACGCTTTACTAATTTTTGGTACGTATTAATGAAGGTTTTGGTACGATCATCGGAATAAAATTCGGCAGCCGTGGAGATTACAACTGTGACTGAGTGAGGATGTCGAAATGTAATTCAAGGTGCGTGCAGAAAAGAAGATGCTATTTTTCACCTGCAGACTATTTCACGGCGGCCGACATGAGAAGATCAACGTATTCGTGAAGAATTCATGAATTACTTCTTAATTAAACAAAGGCCAAGTGCCTTGGCAGAAACGAATGTGTCCATTAGATTAATAAGGAATGGAGGCGAATCATTAAAACTTCGCGCAGGTATGGCTTCTTATATGAAAATAATGCCCAAACTAAGGAATAATAGAATATAGCTTGCCCAGCAGATGTACATAGAAACAAAAATAAATGAAATATGCACGATAGAGTCTGATTGCAGGAAATAGAAATAAGTAACACGAATTATATCCGTCTAAGTCCTATCACGAGCCATCTTGTGTTAATAATAGCATAACAGCGAACAATTTGTGCTACGATTGTTAGAGTACTTTTGAATTAAATCTAAAATCATTTCAGCAACAGATCATTTCAACGATATAGTAGGCAACTTAATAAGAAATTATATTTACAGGCGCAATAAATACAATTAGAATGACGCATTGCCTGCTATAAATTTAACAATATTAACATTTTAGCCCTCGGCCACTTTTCTAGATCAGTGAAAAATTATTGGGTTGGGATAAGGCATGAGAACATGTCGGCAGAGCAACTGAGAGATACATCTTAGTCTCAAGGCTGCTATTAGTGCACTGCCATCAGTGCCATATGAAGCTAATATATTCCCTCCGCGCACTGCCAAGTCTGTCACCCGCAGTGTTGCCAACTCTAAGGCGCATCAAGGAGCTAGATTTCTAACAGAAGTTCGTTAGAATCCGCTAGATAATTGTTGAATGGTATATTTAGTTTAGACAGTAACTTACAACAAACAATAGCTAGCATAGCACTTTAAACATATTAAAGAGTAACTTGCAAATATGAACTGCATTGATTTGACAAAAAAGTGTTTCTACATCGGCGTTTGAGCGTGGCATTGCTAATACATTCCCTGCTATGGAAGAAACATGACTAAATGGAATCTTGCATGCTGCATTTTTAGATTCAGTCACTTCTACGTAAAGTTCTGTCGTGGATTCGTTGTTCTTCCACTGTAACAAGCTGAGATTGTTTCATGCTACTTCAAAGTTTTTTTATTTTTTCTCCGTTGCAGTTATGGCAGAATAAGCCGCTTGCCTTTTAACTGATTAAGGGAATCAATTAATGGTTTCTTTAAAAATAAAGTATACATTTCTGAGCGGAGCTTCAGCACAAGCATGAGATACTGACCATTGAATTGAGTGGCATATGCATCGGACCAAGTTGTGTCGAAACAACCATTCTCCATGATTTGCTAAAATAACTCACCAAGTAACTTATTATCTGTTGTATCAGTGCTTTCAGCAATTAGTATGTTGTACTTTTCCAAGATATTAGCTCACAGTTTACTTACAAAATGAAGTGCTAGAACATTCACATAAATTTCCCTGCACTTGGTGAAATGACGTTTGACACCTTATGCCGTTTTACCGTCAGTAAATGAACTGCAACACACTCACGAAAGATGGTCAGCAATTGCAAAGGAATTATGTTCAGCGATATGCAAACATCATATACCCTCTGCTGCACTCTGTAGCGTTTTTTTCAAAAGCTGTGATTTTTCACTGGCGCGCACTCCCGGCAAAAGGCGAAAAATTGTTTGTTCTTGGCTCATATCATGCTTTTTTTAGGTCACACAATTTTGCGTTTAGGGTACATTTACATTAGTCCCAATATGCCTTTGCATTGTCAGCATGATAAGGCAGTAGCCAGCCTTTACATTCAGGAAAAGACTTCCAACTTTAACAGACGTATTGCGGGTATTGGTTAAAGCATGATTAGTGATTACGCCACACTTTCTAACACACGCTACTCACCTCTACCAACCAATGACTGGTTGCCGCTCGCTTGGAATGACACAACGTGACGCCGAAAAAAACGCGACATGTACTGAACTTGACCGCTATAAATTATAATGTTATTTCGACAGTTTTTCTATAATTATAAATAATTGCGCCCATATATGAAAGGTAGCTAAATTATGGCCAAACCGTACTTCTAATACTCTAGATTTTCCGCCAGGAGCTAGATCGTGATTTTTAGGAGCTAGATGGAACCTCAAAACGTTAGATCTAGCGGAAAATCCACTAAATTGGCAACAATGGTCGCCCGTGAGTGTTTCCAGCAGAATGGTAGCCGCGACGACACGCCTGGGGAACGGGTGGGAGGCATTAGATCGGGGGTTTAGGGATTTTTTAGAGAGGCGGGGAAAGAGAGAGGGCGTTGCCCCGGGGAAAGCACCCTCCGTCTAAATCCAGATTTTGACACCACAGCAGTTATCCGTGTGGAAATAAATCATTGAAAACTACTATTTCTCGTTTCATGTCATCCTACGCACGAAGATAATCTCAATACAGTACAGCTTTTTCAAGACCTTTTAAACTACAGCCTGTATGTAGTACGAGTGCATAGATCTGACGGACAAGGAGGTCACACGAATTCTGAAATACGCAGTCTCTGACAGCTCCGATTTAATAAATTGCGCCGAAAATTTCCGAGCACTCTGTATATGTAATGAATACTGTGTTAAAATAGAAGCACACTTGTCAACTGAAATATTCTGAGAAAATGCATACAAAAATAAATAGCAGCAAAACCGAGAAAACGATAAATAAAAGGAGCACATGTTGGTTATTAAAAAGTAGCAGAAAAAACATTCATGTCTATTGGCAAACAATAGACTTGCAAAGTCAGTATTACAAATCTGGGGAAGGTGATACGAATAAGTCAGCTCTGATGCCTCTTAATTTGACCCCAACACTCGCTGAAGGACACCGTCTGGGGACCGTCTAGATGGAAATCGGGATATGTGTTGATTTCCTGTTTTTATATGCATCTTATAGAGGATTTTCTTGCGCTTCCATTGGTGCTTTCCGTTTACGTCTACTCCGAATAGTGCGCCCACCAGAGGGGGGGAAAGCGATGGGGGGGCGTGACCTTGAACCCTGCCCCCCTCATTATTGGGGTCAATCGAGGATGTTTCTCTGCGGGAATGGCAATATAGTTCGTTCATGGGCTACTCAAAGAGCTTCCATTATACAAACGAAACATTTTAATATTTTTTTTCAATTTTTGACAATTTCAGAATTTAGCTGCTCTGCCGTATTTATAATACCGCAGCTTTCATTCATAGCTCGATGACAGCTGCAGTATCATAGCTACGGCTATGGCGAGCACACCAATCCAAAGGGCTTGAAAAGAGCTACAAAACAGAGGAGTTAACTTGGAATAAAAGCGTACTTCGATTGAAAAAAAAATGAAAAAATGAAAAAAGTGGTTATTTTGAAAAATTACACGTATTGTCTTTTGTTCTATATTTTTTCCCAGAGTTACAGAGCTACAGCAATGTAAATTATATCAATCGAAAGGGCTTGAGAAGAGCTACAAACGCTCAAGAGTTCATTGTGGAAAATCTTGTAGTTCAAAAGATATAAAGAAAAACAACTTTTTTTTGTTGAAAAACACGTTTTTCTGGAAACATGATAATTGGTTTCTCAAATGCTACTTCTTCCACAATTTTAGAGCTACAAGAATGGTTTACATACCATTCGATAGGGCTTAGCAAGGTGTATCCATAAGGGGTAGCATTTTTCAATACATCTATTATTTTGAAAATTACATGACATGAAAAAAAAAATGGAAAAAGTTCACATTTCTGAAAAAAAATATTCTCAAAATCCACAAAAAAAATGACATCGAAATTCCCTAGCCCTTATGGTTATATAGACATATGAGCAATCTAAAAACGAAGTTCTGGTTCTGTAACTTCAAAATTGTAGAAGAAGGTAGATTTAAAAAATAACGATTTTATCATATTTAAAAAAAAAAAAAAGTGCAGATACAAAAATTTTGTCTAAATAACAAATGATCTTTGCATCATTTTACACCTACTGTGAAAATATCAGAGAAATCCATCCATAAATAACGGACTTTTTTTCTACCCAGACGGTGATTTAAGAGGTCAGACCTCAAACTTTGATACGCCTCCTTGACTAGCTACTGCACATTAAATTATGTTCAGACAGAGTTAAATGAATAACCAACTGATGTTGTGTAATTTTCCAGAATAAACTCGTCAGTGCAGCAAAATCTTGTTACAGGGTGTCTTCATTAACGTTGATTGCTCAAAAAATATTACTTAAAGTAAATTTGAGCGTCGCAGCAGTCCCTAATTGTTGTTTTCTTCACGAGGCTACCAATTTAGCTGGCTTTCTCGGCGAGTGTCGTCAAAACCCTTGTATGAGAACCGTTTTCACTGACGTAAGATGTTGCAAATTCAAAATCCGTCTCCAAGAAGTAAAATTCTGTGAGGGCTGAAAACCGATTCTTATTACTGAAATCATTTTAAACTGTATTCATCTTGAGACTTAAATACGTTTATTGGTTGTTCATGCATGAATTCCTCTCCATTCTTCCCTATTTCGGAATCATGATTGCATGACCCACAGCATTCCAGTGCTAGATTTATTACAGGATTATAACTCAAATAAGTAGAGTATTTACATTACATTTATTCTCGTTATGGAAATGTTTTTTGTCCATAAAAATGAAATTGAGTGCTTGCAGTACATCAATATCACTCTAATTTCATTTCCGAGCTCTAATCTCTGTTCATTCGACCGCAAGGCTGAACTAAAATTTTCCCCTTTATCGCCGAAGTTGAGGTTAAATAATGTCCCAACGAGGCACCTGAGGAAAGTTTACCGCTTACTACATGTCATGTGTTCACAGGAACTATTAAATAACATCAACCACAAAAGTTTGGCGAGCGTTCTGAAGAATTTAACTGCACGAGTACTGCACTACAGCATTCTGCAAAAACTTGCGTTAGCTATATAGATTAGTTTCAACAGAAATGGTAACAACAACAGCAAAAAAATCCGTTTCTATGTGACAAATCAAAAAATTCATTAACCAAAAAATTTTTCTCATGACGTTTTCTATACGTATAGAAAGTTTCAGAATCCTTGATGAAATATCAAAAAACTTTGACGAAAATTGAAACGCTCGTCTCAATTGTGCAGGATGGGAGGAGTTGAAAACCAAAAATTTGGAAGGATCATACTGATCAGTCGAGCATTCGCCTAAGATCACGTAATGGAAAAACACCTCAAAAAATCGTTCGCAACGAATCACTGATGCCCATTGAGAAGAACAGTATAAGTGTTGTGGAATGGAGTGAGGTTAACGACTCACGGTGTCGAGAGAGTGACGAGAGTTATATGGCGACTTCCTGTCTTGCGCGTACACTGTTAATCTTAAATGGATTCATGGAAAAGTTCTAAATATAATAAACCAGCCAAATTTCTCTTCAATTCATTTAGATAAAACTGAATTACCTCATGATAAATTTGGGCTAATTAAAAACTAAATAAGCCAGCCTCATTAGCTTCACGAAAAAACTTGGCGCTCAAAGATTCTGCGCTCAAAGATCGTAGTATTTTTGTAATTTACATCAACAAATTTGCACCGATAAAAATGAAGGCCAAACAGTTTTCTGTCCAAAAGCCGATGCGAATCATAAAAAATTCGGTTGTGATTACTTTTGAATTTGCGACAAATCGAAGGTTTCAAAGTATGATTATCTCAGCATTATGGCGAGTAAAAATAAATAAAATCTCATATTGATGTATTTGTTGAAGCCAATAAATCTTGACCGGAAGGAGTGTGACTGTAATTTGTACTACGTTTTATTAATTTTTCCCTAATTATCATTGTCTCAAACACTTGCTCCACGCTGTTTTACTGTTCAGGAGCATCTGAAAAACATTGGAAAGGTGCATAGTCTGAGTACCTACCTCATGAACTCCCTCCAAACAGTTAAGGCATGCGTTATCGTTTAAAATTGTCTTCTTTAAATTTCATAATCATCTAAGGCAGTTTCTAACGCACCTGTCTGAATAGACAACATTTATGTTTTCACTGCTGTGGTTGAATTGTAACCTTTATGGAATTCATATAAAATGCAATAACGCGTAGGATTCACCTGGAAACATTTTATTTTCCACGCGCTTTAGATATTTTAAAAATATTAACTGGAGCCGATTCCAATCGATGTAAAGTTTTATTGAATATCTGAGATCTGATCTGAACTGGAATTGACTGTTTGGACTTATTCATACGTTTTAACACTGACCGCAACGCGTTAAACTGAAGTTCACTATTCAACTCAAATTTTTAACTTAAAAGTTGTCAGCAATTTTATGAATCCCAAACATTAACTGGGTCCATTAAATACGATTATTATTTTGCAAAATATTGTTAAAATATGTCAAACGACCCAACGATGGGTCGATCATAGCAGGAAGAACTTGAGCACGACCCATTGATGGGTTGTATCGCAAGCAACGTGATAAAATTTTGTTCAAAAAAGAAGACAGATCTTTTAGGTACCCTTAATATTAAGTTAGTGTCACACCTGTATACGTGGACTGTCTAAAAAATATCCGACCTTTGGCCAGAAATAATATTTGGAATACCTGACGGAGTTGGGACCCTAATTCCCTTCAAAGTAGGCCCCTTGTGCTTGCACACACTTAGCCCACCGATCCTTCTACTGCTGGAAACGCCTCTGGAAGTCTTCTTTTGGAATGGTGTTCAGCTCCGTCGTCGCGTGGTAAGTAGTCACTACTTACTACGAGATATTTGAGTGAAGTAACTAATTTAATTTAGGGCTTTAATATTCGAGTTCTGTATAAATAATTAAAAGGGAATCTATTATACTGATTGAAACAATAAAAACCGATAACTAAAGCAAAAATAAATATAAACTAAAATCAGTTGAAAAGCTAGTAAGGTGATGGGTAAATATCCATTCTGTGAGCCCTGAGAAAATTTGCAATGAAAATTGATTGAGCTCAGTTTCACAGGTCAGTGAAACGAAATTTGATCGAACGTGTTATATTGCGTTATAAATTACAAGCTTGCCAAAAATTTAGCAGCCAATAAAATTCAACCGAAACTGGTCCTTTAACTAGAAAATATTTAGGAGACATTTCATTGAGTTAACGTTTTCAATTTAATTTCATTTGCGTTTTCTGCTTTCGTAGTACCGGTATTTCGTATCTCAAAAAACTGATGATGGAGCTAGTCACCAAAACAGTTTTTGACCAAAATGATTTAACTTATTTTCATCAATCAAAAATGTTTAAAAGAGTGATTATAATTTAAATTTTAGTGGTACTGTAGCCTGAGTATTTTGTTCTCTTTTCCAAGTAGTATTAGTCTTCATTCAGAAGCAAGATATCCAAGGGCACAAAATTTTCATGATCTAGGCATCATCTGCGATATCCGGGGTAAGGGCCCAGCTAAAAGTTTCGCCCTGATTTTTTCCCTTTAGTTGAACGTTTCGTGCGGCCTCGCACTGATGAGAAAAATAAGCAAATTCAATGAGCGCCTAGATGGTTTTTGCGCGGTTTTCACTTTTCTGAAATACAAATTCGGGAAACACGCCGACAGTTCTCACACGTTGCCTTTAGCACCAACCCCAGGGGAATTGGAGGTGATGCAGACTTGAACTTTTTGACCGAGACCCACAATGCAATGTTTTCATGGAATTTTCATGTATCTGTGAGGATAAATATTATGGAATGCATGTAGCCATAAGCCTAATTGCTATATTTTCTATTCAACTACGCGTATATTAGTAATAAGCTTAAGCTGCCGTGAAATATACATGAATTATTTTTTTAATTATTATTAATATATTAGCTGAGGTCAGTGATGAGCAGTAATTAAATACAATTGTATTTCCAAACGTATTTAAATACATATGTGTTTTTTAAAAATGTATTCATAGGTGTATTTCAAAATGTGTAGTTTAATACAGTATTTGAATACTTTTTGGCATATTTAAAGAGAATGTATTTTAAATACTTGAAAAGCAAAATTGAAAATGCATTTCAAATTGTATCTTTCATGCAATGATTCACACAACAGTTGAGGGAAACTTGTTTCAACTTGTTCACGGTTTGGAGGCTTTGTACTGTAACTGTTCATCAAGGTGCGGTAACTTCATGTTCGTGCAGACTACCGTAGTGCAGACTCACTATGAGCAGACTGCAGAGTGCGTGTGCTGCATGAGGGAAGTCAGTTGACTCAGTTCTCGTGGGTCTCTGCTAGTGTGTGTTGTGAGTGTACCGCCCAGGGTGCGTACAGGCTCTGAGGTTCAAAATTCCACTACTTTTTCATGACTTTTTATGCCAACCAAATCAAATTTCCACTACCTCTCTCTGCCCAAAATAATGTCACACAAAGTTAAATTGCAGCACAAAAAATGTATTTCAGTCATAAACTTCACAGAACATTCATCATTACTTGCAGGTCTTGTTTTCATAAATGTGTAAATGATCATCACAACACCAAACAGTCATGCTGGACAGTTCAATAGCATCTGCTATGCATTTGCCAGTGCATTAAGTTTGTCATTAATTTCCGCATTCAGCCCCTCGAGTTGTTCTTGCTTGTCTTTGGCTGATTTCCTCAATGCATTTGACTTTGCCAGTAGGCGCAAATCATTCTTGTCCTCTGCCTTCTGTGCAAAGCTGTCAGCATCCTCCACCAGCGCTTGCAGACTCTCCTCCATCCTCTTCCGTTTTGTCTTCAGGTTCTCCACTTCATCCAGTTCTTTCTTCCTCTTCTCTCCCTTCTTCTGCTTCTCTGCCTCTTCCTTCTTTTGATCCAGGTAGTGTTGATAGCGCTGTCTGCCCTGTGAAGCTGAAAAGAGGAGTTTCTTGGAAATGTCAACCTTGGAGATACCTCCTACATGTTTGATGTGGTCCATGACCACTCTCTGCGCCACGATGGTGTTCTCACCCATGTTGAGTTCCATGAGCTGCTTGCTCACAGAAAAGCCCCTTTCCACTGAAGCCTGGCCATGTGACAGGACCAGTAGCATCTTCACAACCAGCCACAGTTTCTTGAGGGAGGATGTGGCCAGCTGGCTGCTCCAGAAGACATCTAGCCCATCAGTGTCTTGCTGAAAACTGTTGAAAGTGCTGATCTTCCTCTGTGCCTCATCAAAGAACTCTGAAAACTGGCTCATCACCTCATCGATGTCACCCTGTGGTAGCCTCTTAGCATCGCTGAGCAGCTGCAGACAGTTTTTCAGCATGGACTTGGTCTTCTCTCGCTTTGTGCGATCCACAAAGACACTTGGCACCAGCCAGCCCATGTTTCGGGCCAACCCGAACTTCAAAGGTGACTTCTCAACAATCTTCTTGATGACAGCAACAAGGAAATTCTTCACATCATCCCTGAAGGAGAAAGCAAGCCTCTCATTCACTTTCTTTGCAGCCATCTGATCTTTCAAAATACTTGCAGCAACAAAGCCAGGGTCAATCTTGCTATTTTGCAGGTAGATGGTCTTGTCATTGAAGTCAAGGGCAGCATACTTAGCTGGTTTGGTCAGTTTTTCCAGCACCTCTGCTTTCACACACCTCTCCAACAGAACCTTCAAAATCTTGATGATGTCATTGCACATGAAAGGCAGGAGTGGCGCGTCTCCTTGAAACTTTTTGAGAAAGGGGTTCAAGATCTTCGCAACTGACAGGAACGCTTGCACCTTGGCCTCGAAGAGGGGGTCCAGTGAGAGTCCTTCAATTGTCTTGTACGACTTCCCTTTCGGCTGTGGAATGTTACCAGACTTGACAGCCTGGACAAACTCCTTCAGATGTGGCCATAGTTCCAAACCCCTCTCAGCAACACGAACATTCTCCAGCCATCTGCAAAAAAACAAAAACAAAGTGTGCATGTGTGTGAGTGAGTCAGTGTCTGAGTCTGAGAGAGAGAGAGAGAGAGAGAGAGGGAGCTATTTGCCAGGCCTCTATGTTACATCAAGTTAGGATTATATGCTACATTTAGGCTTATATGGTACGGACTCTTTGCTACCAGGGCTCTGTGCTTCATTTTGACAAATGAAGTGAACATGTTATGCAAGATGGCATCTTCTTGCCTACCTGTGGCTGCAGTATTGTAGAGGAAAATCTTCAGCTCCAGTGTACTTCATGAAATCCGCACGTCGAGCAGACGAGTCCTTGAACAGCCAGTGCAAGGAGTTCATCCATTGTTGCAGGTCCCAGCCGGTAGCAGCATGGCCAGTTTTGAAGGCGTTGTGGATGGTGTGCAGACCACAAGAACCGACGTTCAGAAGTGACATGTCATGGTCACGTAGGATCTGTTCCTAAACAGAGCAAAACAAAACTTAGGATTTAAAACTAATAAAATAGTAGGTATGTTTCACTACAGAATATATTTATCGAGAACAGTTACACATACCTACCAGACACACATCACAAAAAATTGTTTTTGTAGTCACATGAGTGCGCATTCTAAACTAAAACACAAAACTACACCAAGAAAGTCCAAAGTTTACCTGCATCATCCCATGCAGCTTGAGGTTGACGTTTGGACCATCCATGGAAATCTGTATAAGCTTTCCGAGTCCAAACTCGTGGCACTGTGGAAGCAGCTCTTCAAACAGGTCCTCTGCCGTTGCATGCCCCATGAAGTGGGAGCCAAAGTAGCGTGTGGAAACCTGTGTAAATAAAAATTTAAAAAAAAATCATTAGAACTCCTAGACCTACACTAACACTGGCTCTGTCTCACGGTCTCTCTCGCAGCAAATTACCAATAGTGAATACAACGTGAATGTCAAACAGAACATAGTTACTGCACACTGGTATAGTAGTATAAGTTTAACAAGAGGGTAACCAACTAGAGTAAAGGATTTATGATACTGATTAGAGAAAATGAACATACCTTGCTGTCGTCCCAAAAACGGACATGAACATCAAGCTGTTTCTTCTGCAGCTCCTCATTCAATGCCTCATCGAAGAGGAGGACGAAACCGTCTGCAGTTTTGGCCCTCTCCTTCAGCACACTTGAGAAATGAGGGGCCAGTCCAAATGTTGTCAGATAGGCGCATTTCTTTTCACTCATGGTGAACTTGCTGGCTGTGGGGGAATCCTCAAACATTGAGGCGAAAAGCCAAGGAGTCTGGTTTGAGCACTTGAAGGACAGGTGCGATGCTACTGTCTTCAACGCCCAAAGCGTCTCGGCCTTCAGGACTTTGTCCCTTTGCACAAAGTCAGTTAGAGCCGTTTTCTTGCGACAGCACTGACAGGTGCAAGTTTTGACTGATGGCGATGAAGTAGAGGTACTAGCAGACTCTGGTACTGATGACACGGTCTCACTGCTCTTAGTCTGAGCCTCCGAACTGCCCTCAGCAGGCGTCGGAGGATCGGTCGATGGTTGGGAAGTCACGAAAAAATCCCCGATCTTCGGGTTGGCAAGTCTCGTCGTCTGAGCTTTCACGTTCTTGGCATGCTTTGTTCCTTTTGCATGACTCCTCACCGCCGCTATTCCATTGTTGGCGATGTCGAACTCCGACTCGCACGCGGTGCAAACCGCCATTGTTTTCAGTTTGGGATGCGGTGCTATCCATTGTTGAAAGTCTTTGTCTCGCAACCACAAGTTGTTGAAAGAACAACTGCCTGGCATGACGATAATTCCTCAGCTCAGTCTCGGCACCGTAACTCTAGTCACACACACACGGGATGGTCAAGACCGATGATAAAAACTCAGCTCGAAAATGTTCAACAGTGGCGACAGGTCAACCATGGTCCGAGCGAGCACGTGTCTTCAGTCACACTGAGCGCGTTTGGCAGTGTTGCCAACTCCCAGTTGCCAATTGGGGCTAAAATCGTACAGAAAAAGGGCTGAAAAGGGGCCAAAATTTTACGATCGGGCTAAAAAAAGGGGCCAAATGACAATTTAAGGAAATGAACATTTTAAACAATATTTTGATGATAAATATGACCTATAACCTTACCGTAAGTAAGTTAGTAAAGTTACCCTCTCTCTCCGTCTGTCAGACCAAACCGTTGGACGTCGATTGAACCAGTCTAGAACGAGCAATGAACTCGATTCGAACCAGATAATGCAATGAAAATTTAGTAATTTTGAGTAGATACCATGCATGGAGACAAAAATTGTGTGTGAAATGCTCAAAACAAGCTAGATATTTTACTTTTAAAGAGATTTAATTATAAATACTCGATACGTATCTTCAACACTGAATTATATGAATAGGATCAGAACGGGCTAAAAACGAGCTGAACTAGTAAAATAAGGGGCTAAAAAACGCGCTAGGGCTAAATGCAAATTTTCGAGGGCTAAAAGAGATTGAAAAGGGCTAAATTTAGCCCGTTTCGGGCTAAATCGGCAACCCTGGCGTTTGGTTTCACGTGACGCCTGAGAACCAATCAAAATCGCGGACACTAAAGACGTAGCTGTATCAACCAATCAGAGCCCAAGTAACACTCGAAGGTTACTGACAACGCCTCGCTCAACGCGGACCAAACGGAAAGAAAATTTTCAACAGTAAAATTTCAACTTTAGGCATTATAGGCATTTATGGCAAAAGTCCGGGCTTTATTCATGACTTTCAATGACCATTTTTAAAATTCCACTACTTTCGAGGCCTTGAATTTTATTTTCGAAATTCAACTACTTTCCATGCTTCTCCATGCCTGTACGCACCCTGCGCCCACATAGGATGTAAACAAATCATATCTACGGTTCAAAATTCCATGCTGCTATATGTGAAAGATGGCGTCTGCTTCATCATCATTTTCAAATGGAACACATGCACTTACACATCCTCTTTTAGGTGGGAAGTATTTCACCGTTAAGGAACAATCGGGCGCGAAGCTCAAATGTGCGTGCAATTTATGTGGGCAGATTCTTTCAGCTGCTGCTATTGCTACAACAAATAAAGTAAGCAACTGTGTATCATTGTATGCTTAAATTTGTAAGATTGTATAATGTTAATGTATTATGCACATAGATCTGTTACTTCAACTTTTGAAACTTATGAAACTATTACGCATTTTTCCAGTTATTTTGTTAAATTATGTCGTTTATTTTTTTAGAGTTAATGTGACTTCCATGGGTGAAGAATGTGTCGTCTAAACAGTGCTTTTTTTACTTTTGCAAAACCATTCACATTTGTTTTACCCGCACCGCTAAAGTTTTTTTTTCAAATGAATTTTCAACCCATAACTAGCGTGGAATTATGTGTGCTCGTTGCGCAATTCATTTACTGTGAGATTCTCATAAATAGTAAAATGCAATACTAACACTACATTTTGTTTGGGATTCTACATCAATCTGTTGTTATTTCTAAACATTTGCTTCATGAAGATTATAAGGATGTTATTGGTTTTAAAGTACATAACAATGTTTTTATCAACAGCGACGGCATCATGGAATTCAGAATTCTGTGCGAGAGCACGTAAACTCAGTTCGGCAGAGCTGCAAATGGAAGACAATTATTGATAAGCCAGGATGCGGTGACAGCAATCTGAAACAGCCAAAGATATCAGAGGAAATTTCACCCAGTGGTCAGTCATCACAGTATGGGCAGCGCCATCGTGACTTCGTGTTGGCCGGGAGGATGAAGACAAGGCAGTCGTGCAATTTATTGTGCAAGGCATCCATCCTCTAGCAACAGTGGAGCAGCCTGCTTTCGTTTCTCTTATGCTTAGTGAGTTTTTTTTACATTTTGTACGTAATGCGTTCAGCAATAAAGTAATAAACATTATGTAATTTCCAATAAAAAATTACCTAAATTTCAATCATGATTGCGGCTAGACAGGAGAGAAAATATTGTAGTAATATATTAGCGTAATAAACGCTATTTGATTCTTTTTATATCAAATTTATGCATATTTATATTTTCAGCTCTGAATTCTGCGGTTTCGTGCATGTTTCGCCGAAAACTTTGCCGATCTAACGAACGATGAAGTCAATTTAAACTCTGAAAAAAGAAGAAACTGGGAAAAATTAAATTACGCATGCCTTATTACAGTCATCTGATCAACGCGGCATCACAGTTTTGGAGGAGTGACTTTTCACTGGGAAAGAAGCAGGGTTACGGAGTCGCAGTCGGGAGTTGGAGTCGCCGGAGTCGCATGTTTTAGGGTGGAGTCGGAGTCGTTTTTCCGAATGAGTGAGTCGGAATCGTTCATTCGAATATGGTGGATTCGAGGCCGGAATGGTTATTTTTAGATGCCTTCGCTTATAATTTTTGATAGAAATTAATAAATAATTATGTAAAACCGAATATAAACAAAACAGAATACTAAGAAATTAAAATTATGCAAGGTTTTTGTTGATTATTTATTTCAACCCCATTTAAAAATTCATGCCGTTTTTAGGTCGACAGGTAGCAGAACTCAGTGAAAGATGGCCGTTGAAGGTCAGAACGTTCCTCTGTCGGCCGCTCTCGACCGAAATTTGCCGTTCGACGGCTATCCGTTAGTCTCATTTAGACGGAAACAAGCCGGAAAAATCGAGCCCTTGCCCAAGGCCGGATTCAAGAAGAGAATGTTGGCTTGCGTTCGACCTATTTGATTAACAGTCGCGCAACATACCTGCCGGCTCATCTCTCTCAAGTGTTTATTCATAAATGTCGCTGGCGCTGAGCAAATCTATTACGCTGGCATGTTCACGTAATTATATGGAATTAACATATAAGTAATTTTCATACTAAACAACTAAAATTAAAATATGTTAAATAACCCCTTAATTTTTGAAATGAAATGAATAAAATAATAATGAAATGAAAAAAAAATAGCTTCTCTGAAATTGTGCATTTTTGCTTTACTAATTATAAAACCTTTCACACTGAGATATAAATTATTATATCCAGGCCTCTATGAATAGGATGTTTTATTCCAACCAAGCCTAATAGAATGTGTATGAATGTCAATAAAAATTATACGTGCAATTCTCATACAAGGAAAAACATTTCGTAAAGCAGGCGATGGAGAAGATCCAATTTAAAAACAAATTCATTAGAACGTTTCAAGCTCCTGGCTCATTTCAAAAAAGGCTAGCAGATAAATCGAAAATTAGTTCAATGCTCGCACAATTTGGACAGATCCATACTAGGCAAAAAATTTAACAAATAAATAAATTAAAAACTAGACGTAATGGCCCACAAACAGAAGGAAATTGTGACAGTGATAACACTATTAAAAGAAATGCAATAGTTTAATAAGAGGAATAACTGTTCATCGGTTTATTATTTAGATACCGTCTCAAAATAGTGAGAGATACCTACGATAAAAATCATAAAACGATCAATACATTGAATAAACCGATAATTATAAATTTGAATGACACATATGGCTTAAAAATTTTAACTTTTCATAGCACTTACAAGCAAAACTAACGAAATCAGACCAGCAGGCAACTTTAGATTTCAGTCTACCACTCGTAACATTTGAAATAATTCACCTATCGAATTTAAATTTCTCCGAAATAAAAGATAGAAACATTCTTAAAGGAAAATCGTATATGCCAACATTCTTGAGCTCTCTCAGACAGCAAAATTCGTTTGCCATGAAAATTACAGTTGGTAGCTGCCGAGGAAAACTTGCTAGTCGAAGCTGTCCTAATTTAAATTTACCCAAAACTTTAACTTGGGATAATTATGATGTAATAAGGTATTTAAATGTCAATTTAATCATTTTGTATAGTTTACATTAAATAATGCTATCCTGTTGTTCATCTGAGCCAAATTTTTATCGGCATTCGAGTTAGAGATGGCAACACTGCTCGCACACGTTGGCAAGCCTGACTCAAGCCTTTTCGCGGCAGTTTTTGACTGGTGTTGTGAGTCACAGGCGAGTGGTGGTTTCTCATTTATTAAAAAAGTTTTTTCAATCAATCTCAAAATGTATTTGAGTGCGAGTGTGTAGTACAGTGGAGTGTATCATATTTCTGAAAAAGTTTCTGCTCTATAAAGGTATGAGGTGTTCGCTCTCACACGAGTTTCTTATTCCATTGAAGACGTTAAGCTGGTATGGCATGTTGTCAAGTGCCTGATGAGGGATTGACCTTGTCGTCTCAATAATTTTTTAGTGTGAATGAATAGTAATATACATATATTAATGGAAGGAACAATTACGCACTTGAGGTCAATCAGGAATCAGGATTGCAGTACTGTACGGCCAATGTTGATTTCATATTTGGTAGTTCACGATTGTATATACTTCAAAATTTAAACTGTTGTTAAAAGAAGCAATAAAAGCAAAATATAATAGTGTATGTTTATTCACTATTAATTCCATTCTTATTTTAAAGTGAGTGTTAACACAATTTAGCTTCAAACTTCTAAGTTGCAGTATAATTACACTTGAGAAACCTTTGAAAAGCAACAATATGCAATGTTTTCAATTGAGATGTACCGATAGTATCGGTATCGGCCTTTTTCTATTATCTGTACATCACTAGTTTAAATTTTTTAGTAAGAAAATTAACTTCATAAATATTTGACGAGCTGCGTTAAAAAATTAAGGAATAACGATGATGAAAGAAGAAAAGGTCAATATCTTCTTAAATTCGTTCGCGGAAATTAAGAATTCTGTTTCAAAGAATCTCTAAAGGAACACATTTAAGAACGTTTTAAATGAATGACATTTTGCTTGCTGATGCGTAATTTTGAGTTATTAACCTATGAAGTTATGGGAACTTTGTATATAAAAGTGGAGAAACGGACGCCTAAATATGATGTCATACGGCATGACGTGATTCTAGGTTAAATAAGTTAGGTAACGTTAAATTAGCTGAATGAACTAACCTAAAATACCTTAACTTAGCCATACTGACACTGATGGTTACCGACGAAATACTGAGGGTGTTTCTAGAATGCAGGTACGATGCAGCCGATTATATAATGCTATTTTTACCTGAACGTAATTCATGTTATAGCTCGAAAATTACGTATCAGCGAGCAAAATGCCATTCGTGTAAAGCGTTCTTAGATGTCTTTTTTCAGTGATTCTTTACAACAGAGGTTGTGATTTCCGTGAACGCATTTAAGTAAATACTGACCGAAGAAAAATCCTTAATCACCTGATGAACATCAGCATTATTGATGAGTTAGGGTTCAATTATATTTTAAATTGAGGAGCGTCCTACTAGCAAACGTTAAGTGATTTTAGGCTAGTGATGTACGAGGCCTGTCGAAAAAGTATCCGACCTTAATTTTTCCCGCGCAAAGTAGTGATTCTAAGGCGGCGCCACTGTGCAAGGTGGAAGGAGGAATCTTAATGCGCATGCTTGAATTTTTTCACCGCATTCACTTGGGCCAGTCACTGGCTGGTGGTCGCCAAGTAAGGTGCTGTTCTAAGTGTTTGTCGGATTTAGTTTTCTTGCAAGATGACTGAACGAATTGAGCAAAGACACTGCATCAAATTTTGTCAAAAGCTTGGTGATTCTCAAATTGAAACAATTCGTAAGATTCAGCAGGTGTTTGGGGAAGATGCTATGGGTGTCTCCGGCGACTTCGTGATGCAGTTCGGCGCAAAAGACCAGACATGTGGACTGCGAACAACTGGCACTTGCATCACGACAACGCGCCCGCACATTCATCCCATTTGATCCGCAATTTCTTGGCCAAACATGGAATTACGACCGTTCGCCAACCTCCCTACTCTCCAGACCTGGCTCCTTGCGACTTCTGGTTGTTTCCAAAATTGAAGACACCACTGAAAGGATCCCGTTTTGAGAGTAGAGAAGAGATAATGCAAAACGCGACGACAGAGCTGAACACCATTCCAAAAGAAGACTTCCAGAGGTGTTTCCGGCAGTGGAAGGATCGGTGGGCTAAGTGTGTGGAAGCACAAGGAGCCTACTTTGAAGGGGATTAGGGTCCCAACCCCGTCAGGTTGTTGAAGTATTTTTTCTGGCCAAAGGTCGGATACTTTTTCGACAGGCCTCGTATATCGGTAGCGGCAAACTTTGGCCGATATTTTATCGATACTTTCCAATAATACGTATTTTATCGTGAAAATGAAGGTCATAAATCATGAAAGTAAAATTAAATAACGAGCCTATTCATTCCTAGTAAATTAGTTAGCTAACTGTTGAATTACAGCGTTTAATCAGGCCCGCTAAGTGAATATACTACGTTGAATTCCCAATGTCACGGACGGTTTGTAATTGAAAGCTTTGTAGCATAAATAGTTAAACACAGTGGGGAAATGATATTATTTTACTTATACAACTAAAACCTATATAGTTTGACCCAATTTCCATTTCTTATAGTATGTGACAGGCTAAAAAAATTCAAACTAATTAAATATAGTTAAGGTGCATTTTAAAGTTTTTATAAATTTAACATAGAAATAACTGAAAATTCTTTTTTAATTAAGCTTGTACTTCGTAAAATATTACAAAGCTGATTGTTTTATTTTTATTTAGCATAAAAATCGCCGTTCATTACGAATCTTGCATTTTTCTTTATTTTAAGAAGTTCGAAAAATTCACGAACAATCTTATAGTTAGTTGCGTGTTTGCGCATCTCTCCGGTTTCGGATCCTATCGATTTTTAATGTTTTCTTTTCGTCAATGTAAAGTATGTATTTTGATGTGAAAAACATGAAAATGATGACCATATTGTGAAGAAATTATTGTTTCGGTCACTTTTGAAAACAGTTGCTATCACAGCTAGTCTACCTACATTACGCTGCAATACGGTTAGAAACACTTATCTATCGAATGGATTTCATTTTGTTATTTTTTTGCAACAATATAGTTAACATAGCAAGAGCAGTTCTATTATTCCTAATCAAAAACTTCATTGACAATATTGATGTATTATATATATTAGTTAATAATTTTATTACATTACTCATGATGGGTTTTTAATGATTTAATTTTAATATAATTGTAAAAGTATCGGTATCGGATGTAGTATCGGTCAAAGTATCGGTTTTTCCAAGTATCGGAGTATCAGTATCGGCTAAAAATGGGTATCGGTATCAGTGTGGGCAAAAAAATTGTATCGGTACGTCACTAATCTTAGGCAGACGTCACGTGTTCCAGCGTGTGTTTGTGAACACGCGAATGGACACTCAAGCACCTTTTTTCTATGTAAATGAAATAGGTTGTGACAATAACTATTCATATTAAATTATTTATTGTACGAGATTAAATCCTACCTTTATTATTATATCTGATAAATAAGTTTATGCGATTAATGTGTGATATTAAGATTGTCTTCTGAAATTTTGCATTACCGGTCTCCTGAAGGAAGTATAGAAGTAAGAGAGTATCGGCTAAGATCCATTTTTTTTGGACGCCGGTACCAATACTCGAGAAAAAGGCTGATACTGTGAGTGAAATATACCGATACCGATACTATCGGTGGATACCTATTTTTTAGCATGAATATCCAAGTTCCGATATAATAGGATTTAATAATAAAACATTCTTTTATTTAATTATTGTGTAATTATTTAATGTAGTGATGTACCGATATCATTTTTTGGCCGATACCGATACCCTTTTTTTGGCCGATACCGATACCCATTTTTTTGACCGATACTCCGATACTTGGAAATACCGATACTTGACCGATACTACAACCGATACCGATACTTTTGCAATTATAGTAGAATAAAACCATTATCGGGCTTCCATGGGTGTTATAATAAAATTATTACCTAATATATCTAATAATGCAACAATATTGACAATAAAATTTTCGATTAGGAATAATAGAACTGCTCTCGCTATGATAACTGTATTATTGCCAAAAAAATAAAACAATGAAATTCATTCGATAAGTGTTTCTAATTATATTCCAACGTAATGTAGACTCGCTGTAATAGCAACCAGGGCTGGCACATAAAAACCCACCCAAAAAAGCCCAAAAAAACCCACGTAAAAAAACACTAAATAGTGTTTTGTTGGGCTTTTTTGGGTTTTATTAGTGTTATTTAAATTTCACTTGTTTTCAAGTTCATAGAATCAAAATGAGCTAAATATTTATATTGTCAAAAATTTGTCCAAGGCATTTGCATGACTTATGACAATAAATATTGAAAAACAAAAAAAAACACTATAAAAATAAAATAATAAAAACCCTAATCACAAAAAAAACTCGAGGGACTAGTATATTTCCATTAGTTCCATTTCCAAAGTAAAAAACAAAAACTAAGAAACAAATGCAGTTTGACTATTTGAGGGTATAGAGACTTCTGCATTCTTCCTCTGTCTTCTAGACTAGACTGCTACTACAGTACTACTGTATTTCTCTTTCTACATCCACTGCCATTTTATCGTTGTCATCCACATCATGATCATTCGTTTTGTGGCGTCATAATGAGACCAATTTCTGTGCGCGTTCCGATCCTAATCTATTTCTAAATTTATTCCACACAATTCCAAATGTTTAGAAAATTCTCTCAATGGATCCTGAACTTGCGAAACTGCTTATAAACTTGCAGAGACCCTCTTCCAGTGTTTTTTCAGGAATCTGCATTTTCTGCTGTTTCATGTCTTGATATCCCACCATGAACGAGGAGTCATTGTCTTAGTGATATTCTTGTAGAACATGTGTTTTGGGAAGATGTTGGAGTCCTTCAATTTATACAAATAAATCGCACCAATGAACTCCTGATTGTACTCAGCCAACCACTCCTCAATATGTGTCTCCTGTAAGAGCTTTGCCTGAAACAAGTCTAATAATTATAGTCAGATGGGGTAAGACACGACCGCAGCCATCATGGGGTAAGAAAGTAAAGAAACGGCTGGCCTATGGTGAGCATTCAAGCTGCACTGGAACAAATTTGACAATGGAATCTGTAAGAGCATTTATTTCTAATCATTTTAGTGTTTGTTGCTATCCTGAACAGCAAAAAGTGATTTTTTTTGTATATTTAAAAAAAAATTTGGCATGTCACTACATGTTGTAACATGTAACAGTGTGGTTGACTGACTTGGCTTGCGCTGCTAAGCCCTCCAGCTCACACAATACACATGTTAAGTTGTTAACAGCATGATTGTTAAGTGATGAGCAGCTGTCTTGCTTCAAGTTACTTATGGTGGTTACTTATGATCTGCCTGGTGCTTTCCTCTCACATGACTTGCGTCTGTGTCTGCTGCTAAAACAACTTACAATGAATTGACAAGCATAGCAATTCTCTTTGCACAGCTTATATCTTTACAGACTGCAGAGCTATGTCCCTATGCATATGGTAATTGGTAAATGGTAATTGTGATCGACAAACTCAACTCATATATTGTTCATATAATGAAATAATTCATATAATAATGTAATATAATGTTGGAAATAAAGTAATAAAATAACAATATTTACTCAATAAGTGTATACATATAAATCTGGAAAAGAGGCAACTGGAGCTGTGTGAAAAACTCTTTTAAACAAAAACAGGTATTACAAAAAAAACAATAAAACCCCCAAAAAAATTTAACCCGAAAAAACCCAAGTGGGTTGGATTTTTTTAAAAACCCCACATACTTTGGCGAAAAGAAAACATTAAAATTCGATAGGCCCCGAAACCAAAAAGATCCAAACACACGCAACCAACTATAAGATTGTTCGTGAATTTTTCAAACATCCTAAAATAGAAGAAAAATGCAATATTCCTAGTGTTCGGTGATTCACATGCTAAATTATAATAAAATTATTAGCTCTGTAGCATGACGATTTACAAGATAAATTAAAATCGAATTTTCAGCGTTTTCTATATTAAATTTCAAAAACTTTATAACACACCTTCAACTTTATTTACATAATTGGTTTGATTCTTGTTAGCCTGTTTATTGTAAAAGTATAATAATTTTATGTCACTTCCGTTTTCAACTATTCAAGCTACATAGCTTTCACTTAATGAACGTACGTGCCTCATCGCGAAGTCAAAGTAGTAAATTCAGTTAGCGGGCCTGATTAAACACTGTAATTCAACAGTTAGCTAACTAATTTACTAGGTATGAATAGGTTCTTTATTTGATAATACTTTTACTTTCATGATTTATGAACTTCATTTTTATGATAAAATACGTATTATTGGAAAGTATCGGCCGGATTTTCCCAATACTAGTAAAAATGACCGATACCGATACATTGGTACATCTATAACTTTATGACAGGATTTCATCAATATTTTTCAACGTTTTGATCCGAATTTCAACTGAAAAAGAAAACCGTTTACATTTTTGTGCAACGGCCAAAAAAAAAAGACCGTTGGCTGCATTGGCTACTCTGGCTGAAGCTTCATAAGAAAATGACGCTGGAACGCACAATGAGTCGTTTTCTTCTAACATTTTGCATGTAGTTGAGTTTGGACCCGTAACTTATGGTGAAGATTGCGATTCTTCAGAAGAAACAAGCGATGGAAGAGAAGTAGAATGCTGGTCTGCAGAGGCACTATTTCAAGAGCATGAAACGGAGTAAGGGCCCAACTTTAAGTTTCACCACATTGGCCAATTGATATTTATGACGATTCATCGTTGTGGTGGGGCTTGTAGTGAAGGCAAAAAATCAATGGGAGCATTGTAGAAACAACAAAATGTGGAAACCTAACCTGAATTTTCCCTCGTCAGTCTTCAGCAACCTCTTAATTGAAGGACGTTCTTGAAGGTGAACAACGATGTGATCAGATACATCTTTGTGTGTGTGGGAGGGGGGGGGGGGGGGTTATGGGTGTGTGGGTGGGTATGTGCGTGTGCGGGGGGGGAGGGGTGTGTGTATGGGTGTGGGTGTGTGTGTGTATATGAATAGCCAGTGTAATTAAGTTGGGGCAAGGTCGATTTGTTGCCGCGGGAGGCCTGTACAAGATCGAGTAAGGTCGGCAGAGAGCCGATACACATAATGGAGCAGCTTCGGAAGGTCGAATTGGGGCCGTGGAAAGTCGATATGTAGCCGATTAAGAAGGGAATTTTCGAACCGCTGCAAAGGGAATTCAATGGTTTTATAGCCGTTTTTTCCTGCCATAAAAAGGGAACATGGCGACCGAAAATCGGCTGCTTTTCCGAACAAAACACGGCTAGAAGTCTTGCCTACCGCGGCACAGAAACGACTTGAAAACGTCTTATTTTTTCAACTGGGATGTGCGAAACAGCAGATCTATTACCTAATACTGTCATTGGTATCTACGTAGTCATTTTTGGTTCGTATGCATACATACAAAGTTTCTCAAAAAATATTTTTACACTTTAATTAACGAGAAAACACTATTTATGAACATAGAATGAAATGGAAGGGCTTCGAATACAGATGATCAATTTAATAAATGAATAATTTTCGCCAAAGTTCAAATTGATAACCATTTTTGTTCAGACAACCATGATAACGCGCACCAAGGGATTTGCATACAACAAAACATGTCAGTAGGCTTATTGCGACATTGTCTTTCAATTTCTAATTTTAATGCAACGGTCTTTTAATAACATTTCAAGAGAAACTTCCTCTCTTCCAATCTGAATTGATTTCCTGCATGCTGTAATGAATTGAATACATCCGCAGTTTGAAAATACACCATGTTAGCGACAGTTAGAGTGTAAGTACATCTATTTGAGACACCCTGTATACATGATTCATACAAGAAAGAAATAAAATTTTCTTGCGCGAGTGATATGACATTTTACAGTTAAAAAGCAGGAATTCGTCATCAAATGCATCCCAAATCCATTCCTTTTCTCTTTGTCTAGTTCATTTCCCCATCGATAAATATATTGGGAGTAGAAACTAGTAATGAATGCGTTGTAAGTTACTTGCAGGGGAGCTCAGCTAATGAAACACATTTTACTCACACTCAGACTGACAATTTTGTAACACTCCTAAGCTCTAATACCAGTGGTTCCCTATAACGAAAATTTTTTGCTTTTATGTTAGGCTATGATGTATTGATTGATAATGAATGGCTCATCATTGCAGAAACTTGAATTTATGTTGTGATCATAAATATTTCTAGTCTTTAGGTTATGATACATTGATAATGACTAGTGTTTGTCAAAACCTATACGTTATGTTCTGATACATGAAAACTTCTAGTCATATAAGTAATGTCATTACTGTTGATAATGGAAACGTAATTAGCTTAATCTGATGTTAATAACTGGAATATTAGTTGATATATTTCAACAATACGTAGTATTTACAGCAATAAATAACAACAATTCAACAATACGTATTGATCTGTTTGTTTTGTTTTCTTCCTGCTCCATAGTTCAAGTTATTAGGTAATGATTATAGAAATTTCTAATGTTATACCTTGAATGTTTTTGTGTTCATCCAGAGGTACATTGTCCTTCACTATTTCATTATCGTATTTAATTATTTTCTTCTGATCACTTTTTATGTTTTAAGTACGCAAAGGAAGTTTTTATGAATATATTTTTATAAGTTCATACACTAGAATAGCACCTGCTTTTCGGCACCTGCTTCAATAACTTCTTCATAAGGAAGATTGGAAACCCTTTGAAGATAATCAATATCGATACTGAGATATATGAAAATATGAAACTACAATGCAAACTAGCTGCAGTGAAGAAATAACACAACCCTGGCAAAAACCGGGCTTAAGGGCCGTTTACACTAAGGGACATTTCTGCCGTGAGGCGCGACACATGTATACGAGGCTCATCACTTATTCTCATATTTGTGTGTGTTTACACGAAGTTTCCTATTCGCTCTGATCGAATTCGTAATCCGCGACACTCAAGAGCCTCGTAACTACCGTGGCGAATAGGGAACTTCAAATGAACACACAAAAATATGAAACTCAGTGGTGAGCCTCGTATACACGTGTCGCGCCTCACGGCTGAAATGTCCCCTAGAGTAAATGGCCATTTAGTCACACACATGTAATAACTGAGAGCAATGCACTGCCTCAGCTGCAATAGCTGTTGTATTACGCGTGAATACAAAATTTCTTGCTGAAGACGTTCCAAATTGCGTCAAAAATGCAAAATAAATAGAAAATTATCGTTTATTAAAATAAGATACCATCAAATACATGGTAAAAAGATATAATAGAAGACATGGGACCATATTACATACCAAAAAGCTAAAAGGGGCTTTTATTCGTACACGAAACATGCCAAAAACGTCAGTCCCGCTGAGATAGAAGGAGAACAACTTTTGCATATATTTATAATAGCTGTAACATAACACGGTGTTGAGCAATGATTTGTCGCCTATTCTGCATTGTTCCGTGCATAGTATGGAGGCAGAGAATATACCTGTAAGGTTGTGCAGTCGTGCCTACCTCAGCTACACATGTGCTAAAATTTTTAGTATTTCGATCATTTTAATTAGATCAACTCGTGTAATTTAGTTGAATTTGGTGGATACTTTGATACTTTGTCTTAGAAAGAAATTGTTGATGCTGATCTATACTTCTCAGGGTAGGCACTGCCTACCTACCTTGCCTACTCAGAGGACACGTGTCTATATAGTACATGTTTATACTGGGTGTCCCCCAAAAATGTCCCAGACTTTTTAATTGATTATATCTCCGCTTTAAATTAACATATTTGAATTGTCTTTCTCACTTTGTCGTAAATGTTGTGTCATTTTCGAATAAAATAAGTTTCTGAAAATCGGTTGAATAACCACTTTACAGTGATCGATTTACTGAAAGAGTTAGAAAACCAATTGTTCAGAAGAAAAATATTAAAAACAACACTGCTGTTCTTCATTTTTCAATAACTACTGTTAAAAATAATTTCACATTGATGTATCCTACATGCAACAAAGTATGTATCACCTCCTTAATTAATAATTCTTCGACAACGAATTAAAGAAGTGTTTCAAGAACTGAAAGAAAACGGTGAAATAATCCTCAAAACTCTTCATTCAATGGTGGCTAGAAGTAATACTTGCCTTGAGAGGAATGAAGGGTAAGTCGATGGATACTAAATTACTTTATTAATTTAAACTTTATTTAACATAATGACTTGTTATTCTTTTAAATTTTTCTACGTTTGGTTTTAAAAAAGTACATAATAAGGGAGAATATCAATATGGCTTATAACTTATCTTTTGAACAATTAGTTTTTCTACCCCTTTCTATAAATCGATCGTTGTAAAGTGGTTATGCACTCGATTTTAAATAACTTAAATTATTCGAAAAAAAAATTCACTACATTGTGAAAAAAGACAATTCAAAAATGTTTATATAAAGTGAAGGTATAATTAATTAAAAAGTCGGAGACATTTTTGTGGGACACCAGGTATAATAAAACTTAATTTTCAACATTCTGTTACTCCAGATTTTTAACTTTAATTTAAAAATGCTCAAGTTCAATTGGAAAAATCTCAAGTTCAATTTAAAAAAGTTCAAAATTAATTTTAAAAAGCTCAAGTTCAATTTAAAAAAGCTCAAGTTTAATTTAAAAAGCTCACGTTTGATTTAAAAAGGTCAAGTTCAATTTAAAAAAAGGTAGTGTTTAATTTATAAAAGATCAAGTTTAATTTAAAAAGTTGACTTTTAGATGAATCCATTACTGCCATAACACCCAGGCTATGACCACGCTCCTACAATCACATACAGAATCATTTTGCTGGAATACTTGCGTTAAAAGATTTAAAGAAGGGAGATAACGTATAAATGCACTTAGCTATGGTATAAAAGTGTATAAATTAAATTATTAGTTAAGAGATTAGCGTTAAATTTGGTATACATTTATGTGTAATACTATGTTATATAACATGATATAAAAAAACATTATTTGAGTAGTCTTATTGTTTAAATATAATTTTGAAGCTATGTAACGTTTAACTTTTCAGTCAGTACAGTTTGCTAATTGTTACACATTTACTAATTACATAAAATTTATTTGGATCGTTTTTGTCAATAGATATAGTTACCGATGATCGGTTTAGCAAATGATTTAGCAGATGATTCATAGGTAAAACTTGAAGAATGTAAAATTAAGTACAAAATCACAGCCGCTTGGTGTATCTGATAATCGATTTACTCTCTTTTCAGCGCCAGTACTTTCAAATAAATATGCATTCTTACAAATAAACTTTACTTATACTATTATTAAATAAGTATTTAGTTTTAGAAACACAAGCTTTTCAAAACTTGAGTTTTTTTAAATTACCTTGAACTTTTCAAAATTAAACTTGAGTATTTTAAATTGAACTTGACCATTCTTAAATTAAATTTGAGTTTTTTTTAAATTGATCTTGAGCTTTTGAAATTGAAGTTAAAAAGCTTTAGTTTAAATGCCATTTGTTAGTAACGAATATCAAAAACATAGATGAAGGTGGCAATACCTGAAATTATTTAAAAATAAAATGATGTTCTTGAAAAGTGAAAATATGAGTAGTTAGAATCGGTGTTGGAGTTGTAAAATTTTGAAAAGGAGGATTCGGAGTCAGAGTAACTAAATTATGAATAGTTAGAGTCGTATTCGAAATTTATTCCGCCGACTCCGCAACCCTGGTAAGCAGACAATCATTATTTTGCAGTCAGGAACTGTTTTTTGTACAATGTACATATAAAAAAGCAGGAACCGTAATATACAACTTCACATTTATTATTTTATTAGTACGACGATATTCTTTTCAAAATTTTATTGCATTTAGATATTATTTATGAATTGCCGTTAAGTTTACGTTCTAATTTTAAATTATTTGTGCCTCATTTATTTAGTTGAATAATATGTATTTAAATTATGAAGCATACAGTAGCCCAATAAAAGTCACAAGTTAGAAAATTAAGTGTGGGGGAAAAATACAAAAAATACAGAATATAAATTTGGAAGTAGTAACACGTAGTATACACAACTAATTTACTGAAGCTTTTCTGCATTTTTCAGATTGACAAGCGTTCATTGAAGCGCTCAAGTAGACCCTTGGCTTGTCGTCACTTCAAGCGTGAACACTCGCATGTTAGAATTGTAGAACTGCTAGACGACATCGTCAGCCACTACAACTTACCTGTGACAAAAATGGTCAGCACAATTACGTATAATGGATCTAATTTGGTTAAAGCCTTCGAAGAGTTGGGCGTTACTGTTAAATTTAACGAGTTAATGGACAGTAATGTGACTGAAAAAGAAGAAGAGGCATGTAAGAATGTATTACAACTAATATCTACTGACGAAGACACCGAAATTTCTAGCGATGTTAATAATGACGATAACGTTGATGCTTTTCAACCCAGCTTGTCGAAGCAAGCGCGTTACGTTTCCTATACATCGAGTTTAGTAGTCACAACTGATGCTAAAATTGCTCTTAAATATCCAAAGTTGGCGACCATAATTACTCAACAATGGGAAAGTGTTCAGATTTGTGGAACAAGGGCTGCCAGTAAAAAAAATGAAGTATTGATCAAAAATCTTCTCGGTTGTAGTTTTCGTATTCCTTGTCCAACACGTTGGAAGTCTCTGACTCACTTGTTGAGGAAAAATTAAACCAACTCGTGCAGATTCTCGATTTGCCGATTCTTAAAACTACAGAACTGGAATTTATTAAAGAGTGTGTCTTTGTTTTGGCCCCTATTGCTACAGCCCTGGGTCACCCGCAAGGAGAAGAAGCCATATAGTATGGTCATTACCTGCCAACTCTGCTAACTGCAGAAAAAGCTGAGAGAACTAAAATCAAAATCCTTGTAGCACTGCACTCCACTATTACAGGCAGTTACTCAAGGGTTCCAAAAAAGATTTAGAAAGTATCTCCAGTTGGATGACGATGACGAACCTGACGTCCGTGATACAATACTGTCAACCACCACACATCCATACTTTAAGTTGCGGTGGGTGGATCTAAATTAGGGTTGGGATGGCGAAAGCAAATTTAATGTCACTGAAGAATGAATTGATGCTTTCCGGGTCAGCATTTAGTGGCCTTCAAGAAGTTTCAATCTACCAGAGGATGCACGTTCATCCGGAGGGAATGAATGCTCTGAATTGGAAAAAAACACATCTATAGACATAACAGCAGAAATGCAAGTAATGAGCTTTCTCAACGATTGCGATAAAAGCCTTGAAAGTTTGAAGCGGTATCCTTTACACTTGATATTTTTCTTCGAAATAACAGCTTTCGCTCCAGTTGAAAGATTATTTTCTCCCTCCTGGCTCACATTAACGCCTCATAGGAATCGACTGAGCGATAGAACAGTTGAACAGTTGCTGTTACTGCGAGCTAATTCAAGTTCTCTCGAAAAGACTATTGTAAATTGTTATTTGATGATTTGTTGCTCGTATCAAGTTTACTTGTATCACCTGCTAATATGTGTTTAAAATATCGCGTTTCAAATGTTTGTATTTGATTTTCAAACACTGTTATCTACTATACCAGTGATATACAACTGTATGACGGTAAAAATGGGAAATGTATTTATTGATGTATTTAAATCATTTTCATGTACTCGGTATTTAGCACTTGAAGACATTTCAAAAAACTATTTAGTATCTAGTATTTAAATGCGTTTCAACGATGTATTTAGTACTTAGTTTTCAACTACGTATCAATGATGCATTTTGTACTTAAATACATTTAATGTATTTAGCACCCATCACTGGCTGATGTATTTCAAATGTAATAAATGTTATGTATTTTAAGTTTTGTCACTGAAAGCTAGCTATTACTTTTCTACTACTACTGCTAACAAATGCGTAATATCTTGTCTCTGCTAAAAAGTTGATTGTTTTCCTTCAGGAAAAGACAGTCATGTGAGCTCGTACCAACCCAATCCGAATTTTTTTGTCGGCGAACCGGTATTTGTAATCGATTTCCATCGTTTATCGTAAGATTTCCAAAAGTAGGTACATTACTGGTGATCACCGGTAATTTTAGACGTTATAAATGCCCACCGACAATGATGACCGTTACCTACCGTCGATTTTAAACGGTCATTTCGACCATAGAAAAACGCTGGTAAAAATGCGATCGTTTTTAACGCTATATTTTATAATTTTAAATTAACGGTAATGCTGGATGGCCCAAGCCTAAGTTTAATGGATTAAAAGTTACATAAAATTATGTGGTGTATTTCTGACAGTCAAATATTATATTACTTATCCTTTACATGCAATAGTCTGACCTTCAATTCTTCCAACATGAGAGTCAAAAACTTTCGTTCAAAATTAAGATATTGCAAGAGCTTATTTACATATTTCGCTATTTTTATACGTTATAATTTTTAAGACGTTAGAATATGAAATCCATTTTTTCTAATTTAGGCTTCCAATGTTGAAAATTTAACATGAAAAATTTGAATTTTAGCGCTTGATAATTTCTTTGCAAATAAAAGGATGAATTTAACAATACAGGATCATTATTGTTAAAATAAAAAATACGTGCACTTCATTTAAATAACGTTTTATATCTGAAGAAAAAATCCTGGATGTATATCATGCATTATTATATTTTGATGTCAACGGACAAAATGTATTTCTGACTTTATTCATTATTTAACTAACGCTTCAAAACGTTTCAAAGGATATAAAAGGTACCAGCTCATTAAATCGTGACCGCTTCAATGAGTTGGAATATCAGTGTCAAGTTCTTAGGTACGGTTGATGAGATTGCGATCCTAAACCAGGAGGACTAAATTTTAAATACTACAATTTTATGTGAATTCGTTAAGTTTTACATGTTCAAAAGATGGACGACCCTATACATTCACAGCATCAATTAATGAGAATGTTTTAAAGTATGTTAATTTTTTTTAACGAAATAATTTCTTTATCAAATCAGAGAAAAAATACAAGAAAAATCACTCGAACCTTCGCGTACAGTACACGAAGTTCCAAACGTTTATGTAGGCTTGAGTTCGAAAATTGAGCACATATTTGCGATTCAAGCTGTAAAATAGCTAGATCTAGATAGTTTTCGTTCCATCTAGATATCGAATTTGGTATTCCTGCTAATAGCTGTAAATCTAGATAGTTTAAACATATCCTAGATAGTTTTCTAGCTAAAAGCATCACTAATGAGTTGGAAGCTGAAATACGTTAAATTTGAAATCATTTGAAACCATATATTCCTTGTTTGAAAGGCGTTCAAGCTTTGTTTGAGTGTCGATCGTTCCTCGTTTAGTCACGGGAGTCTGTGTGAGAGATTCCGCGGGAAGTTAGTTGAACTTGGGATTAATCGGGAGTCGGTACTCGGGAACATGAGTGATCAGTTTCTCAATTGTTGTGTGTGTGGATACTCGTTTGTGATACTGTGACTCCCGTGAAAATACCGAAATTTAGCCTGTCACTGTACTCAAGACATGGAAATTGGGTCAAACTATGTAGGTTTTAGCTGAAAGTATAGAAATTTCGTTAACTATTCATGCTACATAGCTTTCACTTGCAGACCGTGCGTGACTCATCGAGAATTCAAATTGGTAAATTCAGTTAACGGGCCTGATTGAACGCTGTAATTCCACAGTTCGCTACTAATTTACAGGTATGAATAGGCTCTTTATTTGATTATATTTTCACTTTCATAATTTATGACCTTCATTTTTAAGATATAATACGTATTATTGGAAAGTTTTTTTATTGCTTCAAGATATGAAGTCGAAATCATGAAATAGCTCATCTGGTAACATGAATGACTAACAAGTAGCATGCTTTTTGAGCAGTCTTTTGTAACATATAACTCATTCTCTAGGTTTGAAAATAATATCTTGAACTGTGAAAGATTTGATTCTCATTAATTACAAATTTATGCAATACATGACATAGAACTTAGATCTAACTCTTGAATACCATTGTTGGTATTTAATTTTTTTTCAATTTCTACACTGCTGATGTAAGATTTCAAAAATTGATTGAACGGTTAAAGCTCACCGTAGTGCATTCACATGAGAAATGCATATGTTTTATAATTATATATGTATCCATTACAAATAAGACATGACTGTACCATGTTAAACTGTGTACAGTCATGAACAAGGATTTCTCAATATAACAGCTGACTGATGCTAACAAAATCCCAGTTTGACCAAAAATTATAGTAAAATATCATTTTACACTCAAACTCATTTGTGCTGAGGGGTAATTTCTGAAAATTTAGTTAACTTATCCTTACCAATTTAAATAATCTTTGCTTTTAGTAGTGTAAATTGTTTATGGGATGAATAATGTACTAAAATAGGTATGTATAAAATTTCAAAATATTAATCTAGAATCTGTCTCTGAAAGATGCTGTCCAGGAAATGAGAAGCATTCAACTCTCATTCATTGGATACTATAGCAATGTTTCTCTTTGAATCCTATTATTTGTACAATGTTGGTATAGAAATTATTCGATTGGTTTCAGTGCAAATGTAAAGTTTGTTAATCAATTTCCTTCTGATGAGACACATTGCTCTGTCTATTCACTATAGGAAACTCCTTTCTAGTAAAAATTTGTGCATGGAAAATATAGGAACCTATATGTGAATGCCTATTTTCTTCGTATAAAGATAGACATAGAAATTCATTCCAGATGTGTGGGAGGTAGGCCTACCAGTTTCCAAACAAAAAATGATTGAGTTGATATGGCCTTGTTTTAACCGTGTGGTAACATAATTCCTATTCAGATTTAATCACTGTGTTCAAGCACTGTGTATTTATGAAAAAACTATTGGTAAATGTTAATTGACACCCGAAATATTATTTGTGAAAAATTTTATGAAATATTCTCACATTATGACTCATATGTACGGATAGACACTTTCTGAGAAACTTTTGCTAACTTGTCTCTACAAATCTACTATATCAAAGGAGAGCTTGAGTTTGAGGATTGTAAAATGAGTTCATCCGGAAGATTTTTCTCAATCTAATGATAATAGACATGAATTAGTTTTTCATACTTGCCCAAGCAAACTTGATTGACTTCAAACTTTGTGGGTACAATAAATTGATCTCAGAGTCATCCAGTAATGCAAATGAAAGCTTAGTCAGTGATATCCCTCTAGATTTGCTTGAGACCCTGACCTAGAGATAGAAGTTCATCTCATATCAATTCTTCCTTTGATGCTTCTATTAGTACCTCACAATAAATATTACTTCAGGTTTCCAAGACCTATCTTGGTGAATTGTGAAGTATTTAGACCTTATTAAGTGAATGCTATAATGCAATACTCATTGGGCAATACTTTCATTCCAATAATTTTAGTATTTGATATGTTTTGATGGTTCAGTGTGAAAATGGAACTTCAAAATGATTTTTCTTCTGATTAAAATTATTATAATTATTGTTCAAAACAGGAAATTACTTTCCAGGAATATTTTTGTTTGTGAAATATATATGTGAGTTCAAATTCCTTACATATATAAAGATACATAAAACTTATTATAGATATGACATCAAAGTTTCCAGGTTCCAACTACAGTCAATAATAAGGATTAAGGGGGACAACAAACTAAATTTTAATTTGTGCACAGATTGCTCTGAAATTTGCCCAGTATATGCAGTTTTTGAAACGAATAACATTTTCCTCCATGTAAATTGCGTGATTTTGGCCATAGTTTTTGAGAAAATGAGAAATATTTTTCATAATTCATGCATTTTTCTTGGACATTTCATAGGAATGTAAGTCTGAGTTTTTACATTCTAGAACAAAACCTAAGACAGTTTTAGAATCTTTGTAACATTGCCAGCAAAGTTACAAAACTGGATTTTTCTTTTTCCTTTCGTTTTCTATTGAAATGTTGGTCAAAAAATCATGGTTTTTTACCCCCACCATCTATATTTAGACCCCTCTTCGGGGGGCTCTAGTACCCGTAACCATAATTAATTTTAGGACACAACAGCCCCTTCGACCTAACGACCCTTTCTCAGCAAAATTTTTAATTTTTGATCAAATCACACAGTTGTCCCCCTCAAGTTATTAAGAACTTGTTCAAACATGTGGTAACAATACAAGTTCTATTGTGATTTACTTTAACTGTATATTTTGATATGAGATGTAGAATTTTGGGATCAAACTGATTAATACAAGCAAAATCATTGCTTGTAAAATGATTCAATGTGAATATTTTTTTAACCTTCATAGTCATTCACCCTGAAAGTTACTTTCCGAAAAACCTTCGTCAGTTTGCTACTGGTAATCTACCATGCCTTCACAGAAACGCAAATTATGTTCTGAATTATCGACGCGGCAGAAGCATCGAAAGATTGTTGAAATAATTTTTTCAGAGGATGATTCAGATGAAGCAGTTTCTCATACTTTCCCAGATGGAAATGGGTGTGATTCGAAATCTAGTTTCTATGATGAACTTATCCCAGAATCCAATACTGCTATTGAAGGGAACTGCTAAGAGTTGTCGAGTGATACTCTTCCTGATAACAGATCAGACATGTTCAATGAAGACATTGCTCCATTGAACAATCAAAATTCAATACGTGATGTTCCTAACCGCATAGGGTCAATCAAAGAACCTTTAGAAGAATTTCTGAGCTCAATCAGTGATGCTCCTGAGCATAGTGACACATCTTCATTTCATAGCGATACCTCAAGTGATGTCTTCAGTGATGGTTCAAGCAATTGTGTCCGAGATTGCAATTTTAGCGTTACTTCACCAACTACATCGGACAATCGTGAAGAATTATTGGGTGAGATCTTAGCTAAATGGGCCACCTCTGAAAAACAATTGTCAAGTGATTGTTCAAGTTGACTGTTATGCGATTTAAATGTGATATACTTATCCATTCCGAAGACTGCCAAAGCTCCAGAAAAATCGTATAAAGGTGTGAACGTCGAAAAAATGAGTGAATTTGGAGAGTATGTTCATTTTGAAGACTATATTAGATGTGCAGAATTAGTGAACAACTCTTCAATGCCTAATTTGCCAAATTGAATTTGTGTGTTAATATTGACGGTAGTCCTCTGTACACAAATTCAGGAAAATATTGTGCATATCAAATTTTAGTGAAGTTGATGCACATTGAAAAGGTAGTGTGTGCAGGTTTGTATTGCACAAACACTCCTGACAAGTTGCTTCCACCACCAGCAATATTTCTTGACCAGTTCATCAAAGACTTGATGACTTTGAAAACAAGAGGGCTATGCTCAGAGTTGGGCAGTGTGCCTATTGAGATTGGCCCTTTTATTCGTGATGCTCCAATGAGGAGCTATTTGAAGTAGATATTTGGACACTCCGGCTACAATAGTTGTGAACGATGTGTGCAAAAAGGAGAGTATTGGGGTGGGCATGTTGCTCTCCTTGAAACTGAATGTGATGTAAGAACAAACGACTCATTCAAACCTAAAGCTGACCGTGATCGTCATCTCAAAGATAAGGCATCTCCTCTTCTGTCATTATTTGATTTTCCAATGGTTTCCTATTTTTTTCTTGATTATATGCACCTTGCATGTATTGGGGTTATGAAACGTTTGCTGACAAGGTGGAAGTTGAGCAAAAGGAAAGAAAAAAAGTGTCACATTGGACAAACACAGCAAGTTTTGTTGGAAAATAAACTTTCAGTTACTTAGAGACACATCCCATCCGATTTTCCTAGAAAATTTGATAGCCAATTCAGGCATCTTTCTCATTGGAAAGCATCAGAAATGAGGCTAATGATGCTCTATGTTGGAGCAATTTTTTTTGCACATGACTTTTTCCCTTCTAATTACTATTCTCATTTTCTTTTGTTACTAGCATCATTAAGAATCCTTATCTCGAATGATATGGGTGCAAAAATGGTGGTCGTTAAAAATATGCTAACAACCTTCATTCACGATGGTTCATCAATATATGGCAAAGCATTCGTAAGCTTCAATGTTCACTCGTTGTTGCATTTGCCTGATGATTACAGTGCATTTGGGAATATAGAAAAAATTTCAGCTTTCCCTTTCGAGTCATTTTTAGGAGCACACATAAAAGGTTCTGTGCGGTCTGGATACAAGCCATTGAACCAGATTAGTCGACATATCCTCGTTCAGAATGAGAAGTTCCTCATTGCCACTGCTTCTGACTATCCTAAATTGTTGCAAATCATAAAGAAAATTTCTAGTGCCCACGTGCAATGTTACAAGAAAATTGAACTGAAACCAGGTGTCATGATAGGAACAGGAGAGCTGGGCTCAAGGGACAACACAGTTTTGCTATGCGATAACTCGGTTGCTATAATTCGATCAATATTTAGCCGGGAAAATATCTATGTGCAAGTTCAAAAGTTTTCGTCTGTGCTTCCTTTTTTTGACACTCCTGTAGACTCAACCTCAATTGGAATATTCCGAGTTGATAAGCTCCGATCAAAGTGCACGATCCCGATCTCTGACTTGTCATGTAAAATGACGCTCCTTCCTTTCAAGTCTAATTATGTGGCTTTATCTCTTCTTCACAGCGTAAATTCCAACTAAATTGCCGTGAAGAAAAATTATCGAGCAAGTTATCTGTTTCTACAGTCTAATTATAAGAATGCCATCTTTCACGAACTATGTTGCAGTCCAGTTCATCAATAATACCCATGCAGTTGTGCCAAATCATTGGGTGCAAACATTAAATGGAGCACTTCATTGCAAATGGCCCCCTGTTGATGATGTCGATTCCCTAAGTGAAAATATTGCACAACCTGAAGAGAACTGGACTACATCTCGAGTGAAGAAAATTCTTGCACAGTCAAGTAAGTATTTTCTTACTTATCCTTACTTATGATTTGTGCATTGATCGTTCTAAAATTTACAAAATTATAATCTTTACAAGAAACCTTCAGAGTTTTAGAGGAAGTGTCACTTCTTCTAACGTTGAATCTTTTGAATTTTATAATGATATATATACACGAGAAGTATTTAAATTGGTAGCAAATCAAGAATGAGCTGTTGCAATCAATAATTTGAGAAGCAATGACTCAAACTATTTGCTTCTATTATGCGTGTACTAAGTATTTCATTTCTTTGTATGTGATATTGTATAACAATGGATTTTATGTGCAGATGAGCAAAATACTTTCTTGGTATAGCTGTGGGCCTGAGAGAAATTTCGGACTGGGATTATGACCCTATCAAACCTTCTTTTGTCTCCCTTTTCTTTGGCACTGATAACCCTTGTTTGACTGGTGCACTGCATCTCACATCCCTCAACAAATGTTACAGTAAGTGAACAGTTTCAATTCACGAAGTTATGACAAATGCATGAGTCAGGTTTAGTTGGCTCACACAACAGCTTCGTTTAAAGTAGTGTTACTTATATGAATTTTTTATTCTATTCTGCACTTGAGCTTTTTAAATACTAAACAAACTTTCGTAAATTCATGTAAATGTTCAGTAATAAAATTGCTTCTGTAATTAATGCGATACCATTTTTTCATTCATGCATTCAGGTACATTTAGAGGTGCTGAACTGAAGCTGTACACTCCTGGAGGCTATGAGACTGACACAGTTAAACAACCTGAGTGTTCATCTTTTGCGTCATCGTCTGGAGCTTCAGCTCAGTATACTACTTCTTCTCCTGCTTCAACTCGGTCTATTGCTTCCTCAGCTGCTTCGACTCAGTCAGTTGTTTCATCTGCAGTTACCTGTGTGGCACCCTCACCAAGTGTTTTCAAGTTACACAAGCCCATTGCTCCTACACCCGTTTCAATTACAAACCCATGTAGGTAATGCTGTAAAATGTAGCAGTCAATTATTATGTTTTAGAATCCATGATAACAGATATTGTCGTGAATTGTTCTACATCTTGTTGATTGGTCATTTATAGGCAAGAGAATGCATGCACTACATATTTGGAATGTACAAATTATTCTATTTAATTTCGTCTTGGAATTTGTTTTTCCCCTACACATTTTCACTTATTTTCGGAAACATAAATTAGGCAAAAATGTATAACATGTATGTGTACTTCTTTTCTCTATATCATATTTAAATTGGAAAAAATAAACATTCATATTTCTTGGAGTTACTTGAATTTCATTTTTAAATCGTGACTTAGGCCTCTAACTTTTGAGGGACGTTACCTGGGTTGGTTGCTCTCAATTACCTGGAATAACTTACTCAAGTTAAAGTTTAGCGTACTTTGAAATGTTAGGTGATAAAAATTTTTCGAATACTTCTGTGACTAACTATATTTTAATCAAATCTCCATAATAGACCTCTCTTCATTTTTTGGTTTTTATTTCAGGAAGGGCTGTACTGCGATTGAGAAGATCAACAATAAGATTGATGTTCTGCTCGACATGTCTCGCTCAAACAGACGAGACATCAAGAAAATTTTGGCCATTATTGAACCTCAGAAGCCTTCTGACACCTGTGCTCAGCCTGTCTCAACATTTCATCGAGCAACGTCAATGGAGGAGCTTGACCAAATAGCAACCAATCAAACAGTGGTGAGGAAACACAATAGCTATTAATAATTCAATACCACATAAACAAACCTGAGGTTGAGTAACTCATTCTAATTTTTATGTGGATAAGATTAGTTGTTCATTATGCATATGCTCCAGGCTGTCACAATACGTACATCCATACTTAGTGATTGCTCTTACGTTAATAGATGCCCCATCAGCTACAGCAGTTATCGTAGTGTAGGGCTCAATATCCCGTGTAAATTGGAAGATTAAATCTAAACTATCATTTTAGAGAAGCTAATATATTTGGTATACAAGACTTCAGGACTAAAATGTCCGAGACAAATTACCTTCTGTTGGGGATTTAGCAACTCTTGAATCCGTTAATGACAATCGTTAACTTTTTATGCCAGTTCAAGAGAAAATCTTGTTCGAGTAAAATGGCATTTAATAATAAATTATCAGACCGTACAGATTAATGGATGTTTTATTCCTGTCACGTACAATGATTATACTTCTAAGTTCCGGAAGCTATGTTCTACTGATAAGTAAAGTCAAATCTGAAAATGATCTTCGGAAAATTATTATTGGGTTCAACAGCCGCCCTCCTAATCTTAAGATGCATAAGTATGAAAGTATATAATTTTGACATGGAAAAAACATGAGTTGGTCAGTGATCGCACACATTAAATTGATCATTACCTTGAAAGTAATTCATAGTTAAGGCTATGATTACTGTTTTTGGAACAACTGCTCGCAGATGTAGTGAATTATCTCAAACAAACTGAACTGACAGAGTTATTCACCATTTGTAGAGAATATAGCACTCCATAGTAACTCTTCCGAAGGAAGTAGAAACTGTATGAATTTCGATTCTACTTGGTTGTTATATATCCAATCATCGAAGTTCCGCAATTGTTTCATTCGCTTCGCTTGTACTTCCGATTTGGTGAATAAAGTGTCGTTTTAATTAACTGTCGTTAGTTTAAGAGCGCGTATGTTTATGGCTTCTTTATTTCTTGTTCTCAAATGAGCGTTGATTATAAAGGCAAATTCAACTGAATGCGTCCTGGTCATTCAGCATGATACGGTGTTGATAAGATATTTCAATGCGATTAGAGTTTCATCCGTACACTTAGGCCATTCCTCACATGAAGTGCGTATTTGATTTCGATTTACCACACACAATAACATTGCATCTTCTATCACTAGATGTCGGAGCTCCAGCGATGCGTTGGCGTCGGTTTGCGAGACACCACGCGGCGAATGATGCAGCGCATCATGACGGCTGATGTAGCTAAAGAAATTTCCCACTCGGGATTAGGACAGGCTCGCCAACGGACGAAGATCAGTTTCAGGGAGCTACCAGCCTGCCAGTTGATATGAGGTTCGTGTAAGCTCATACTTATTTTTGTTCATAGAGGACCAACATAGACGACTGTTGTCTATTGCAATTACACTACGATCAAATCCAGTACGCATAATCGGTAATTTAATGCTGTAACAAATGAAAAAATGCACTATTTTTTCTTTATAGAATTGGTTATTCTTAAATGTATTTGATCGTAGTGTAATTGCACAATAGACAACATTCCTCTATGTTGGGTTGTAATATCAGTTCCCCTCAGGGAAAATACAACTATTATATCTATGGGAATTGGCATTTCCAAGGGAAAATTTGAGAGCCCGACCAGATAGATAAGTGAGCCTTTTTCTTAAATAAGATGTTTTTGTTTGGTCAAGGACCAGCTTTTTTCTGCCCACTTCCGTCCTGTTTTTCAGCCTCTCAGACTCTTTTTCAACTTTTGTCATTGTTTCATAACCTTCCTACGTGACTTTCTGTTTCTGTGTGCGCGGAATCCTATACGGGAACACCTCTTGTGCATAGATTTCACTTTCCCTTGACTCGACAGGGTGTCCCAAATGAACGATACCTAATTTCACTGGCTGTAATTCAAAAACCAGTAAGAAATTGGAAAGTCACATTAGTTTCCTAGCATTTGCTCCATCTCTGTACCAAATTCCGGAATTGATCCAGCCGTTTTTTGTAAGCCGTAGCTTTAGTGACCGATGCTGAAAACCTGTTTGCACTTTTTTGGTAAATTTCGAATGTTATGTTATTAAAAAGATGTTTTTGAAAGTTATAAACCGTTTATTAATTGGAAAATGCCAATAAAATAAAAAAAGAAATTTTACTCCTTGTGTTCGTTTCCTCCGTTTCTCTCAACATACAGTTGCATTCGCCTCCTCATTCTCGCCATCACTCGTCTAACGTGAGCATCTCTTTGCAGCATATTGGCGGATGATGTAAATTGATGATTGCAGCAAATGTTGCAAATCTCCTTGCAGCAAACGAACAATAGGAGGAACATTTCGTTGGTATTCCTTCTTTTAGGGGTATTTTATATTTAATAAATGAGTAAAAGTTAATAATAACATGGTTTTAATACCATAAAATTCTAATTTTACCGAAAGTGTGCGAACAGGCTTTCAGCATCGGTTGCTAAACTCCTTAATAAAACGGTTGAATGAATTCATCTGGAATTTTGTACAGAAATGGAACATATGTTAGGAAACCAAATGTTACTTCGCAATTTTTTCCAGTTCAATAGTTTCTGAATTTCAGCCCTGGAAAATTAGGCAAAGGTTTTTTTGGGACACCCGGTGAACTTAATGGTGCTTTCATCCTTTCTCTCTTTGAACATCTTTGAAGTGGTGAGGAAGGCTATGACTAATTTATAGGCAATATAATTGTTTTTTATTCGAATAAAATAATTCGGTTCAGATCTGACCGCCTAGATTATACTCAAAGTTACCTTATAAATAAATTATCAATAACTTTACCGCTCAGTTGTGCAATAGGATACAGATATCAAGTGTTGTATTCAGATTTAGGTTAATCGACTTGTTCTCTGATAGCAGCCAAAATTTTCAATGTTGCGATCACAAGTAGAGCTAGTTTGGCTTGCTCCAAACACAGTGGTAGCTAAAACAGTCATTGGGCAAACGGTAATTTAATTTATTTTGTTTTTATTCGCACAGTTAATATAGCTAATGTATTCCAATATATCAGATGATTTAGCTGCAGTCGGGCGTAAAGAAGATCAGAGACTGAAGGCGTCAGCCATCCAAGAGGTCCTGCGTCACTGCAAAGGTTGGGCTGGCTCAAAGAGACGACGGATTGAGTCAGAAGTGTCTCCGGCGGAAACGAGTACACTTCCTCGAAGTCTGCTTGCTTCTCCATCTCTTGTTTTGACCGCCTCTCAGTCGCTTCATTTGCTTGGACCGTCGACATCAGCAGATCATGCTCCTCCCTTACCAGGAGTGGATGAAGTTCAAGTTGACTCTGAAAATCCTACAATTATTTTTTTTTCTACGGGTGATATGAGTGGGGGTGTATAACTTGGCGAACGTTGTGCCTTTAAAAATCCCTGCAGGGGCATACAAATATTGTATCTATGAGAATTAGTACTCCCAGGGGGAAGATATGAGGGCCCGAGCTGAGAGTTAGGTAGGCCTTCTTTTTGTTGAAATGATATGTTGTTTGTTTTGTGGAAGACCATCTTTTTTCTTTTCTTACCGGTTCACTGCTGTCCTGTTTTTTAGGATCTATGACTTTCTTCGTTAAATTTATCTTGTTTCATGAACTTCTTTCCCAACTTGCTGTTTCTATGCCCCATCTACATAGATTCCGCATTCCCTAATAACCATACTAAATGGTGCTTTCTTCATTCCTCTCTTCGATACGTTCTTTTTTCGAATTTTCAACAAAAAAGAGAGAACCAGGAAAATGGTATAAAACATTTTTCATTAAAATGTATTCTCGAGACTGTGAAAAGACTCGTAAAAAATAGGACGAGGATCATCAGCAATAGGTATAAATTCGAACAAAAATTCATCTGTAAAATAGGATACAGATGCGACACAGCAGTCAGTAAAATGCGACACAGCAATGCGACACAGCAGTCAATAAAAATAGCTTCAAAGTCATAGCCATGGCAAAGTAGTGTTCAGAATTGCGGATTTTAGAGTCTCTGTTCATTTTTAAAACGAAACCTGTTTTAAATAATCATCTTAGCTCATTTCCTTTATCCCTAGTCAATAAGTAATGTCATGCATTTTTTGAGTTGTTTTCTTTTTGTATTTTACAGATGACTTTTTGTTCGAATTTGTACATATTGCTGATGATGAGCGAAGGCCCGAAACGTCCTATTTTTTACGAGTCTTTTCACAGTCTCGAGAATACATTTTAATGAAAAATGTTTTATACCATTTTCCTGGTTCTCTCTTTTTTATTGAAAATTCGAAAACACCGAAATAGCTGCTTCGACCGTTCTTTTTTTGTAGCGGTTAGGGAGGCTCAACCCTTTAACGCCCATCAGGACTTAACCGTTCTCTTTCAAGAAAAGCCTCAATATATTATATTTCTTTCAAATTTGTTTTCTAATGTGTACTTCGGAATTCAATGCCGAGGGGTAGCTGGTAGTTATGTTTACGATCATTTGAGGAGTAAAATGCTGACGTTGAAGGGTTAAACTAATCTATAACCTAATCTAATCTAATCTTGACACCATTCGTTACTGATAGTACTAACTTGATGTCGGATTTGTTCATCTATTTTTGGTACCAAAAAGGACTCAATGTACGTATATTTGTTTCTCTGTGAATTTTTTTTTCGTTCCCCTCATGGGAATACAATTATTGTATCTATGGGAATTAGCGCTCCCAAGGGGACAATGTCAGGGCCCGAGCTGTGAGTAAGGTAGGCTTTCTTTTCGTTGCAATAAAATGTTTTTGTTATGTTAAGGACCACTTTTTTTCGGTTCACTGCTGTCCTGTTTTTCAGCACCTACTACTTCCTTCTTCAACTTTGGTCTCGTTTCCTAATCTTTTTTCACAACTTACCGTTTCTATGACCTTTCTGCGTAGATTTCGCGTTTCCTTAGCTTCATACTAAATGATGCCTTTCTCCTTTACCTCTTTGGATCTCATTTATTGCTGCGGGCAAGGAGGCTAAAACTAACAGCTAATCTAATCTAATCTTTCATTTTCGTTTAATCGAACAGGAGGTATTGGCATTGCAAAAATTTCTGTGCTGTAGCACCAGTTGTATGGGAAAGTTGTATTTGAAAAATTTTGAGTTGTTTATTTGCTTATGATGTGTATATCTGGTAAATTAGGAATTCTGTAGAAATTACGAACGTTTGAGCCGCACAGAAGCGGGAGGTGGAGAGTAACTTCTTCTGAAGAGGTGTAGCTGTGGAGGATAACCTCGCTCTCTGCTACTTGCGACTCGATAGCGTTAGTGCGGGCCCTGTCGTCACCTCATCCCAATTAAAGGACTAAGAAGTGTAGTGGTTATAAAAGTTGGTCATAGTAGATATCTGATGTCTAAGAATGGAAGTGCGCAAATTTAATTCAAAATTGTTAAAATTTTCTTAGTAATCGGTTACTTGATGAGTCCTTATGTGGTGGTGGTGGTTAATTTTAAATGAAAGTTATAATCGTAGTGTTTGTAGTGATGAATCTTACGAACAACCTGTGATGAAATTCTATGCGTGCCGAAGATATTTTTGTAAGAATATATTTCAATAGTTGAATGATGGCTACTGAACATGAAATAAATATACTTGTTGAACATCTGTAATGTTTTAACCTGTTTATAAATCACTGGCAATTTAAAATGACTTTATATTTTTTGTAAGACTTATCGTAATAGTCTCGTGTTCTACGATGAAGATGACAATTTGAGCCTTCTACTGTAGCATTCATCAGCATCGCAGGTATTTTTTCTAATAATGCATTGTTACTTCTTACAATAGGCCTCAACCTGTAATACTAATCAGTTAAATTATCGCAATTTGCAAGAAACTTGCCGAAATGTATAGACAGTGTTAAACATATTTGTTGAATTTATAAATAAGTAATTTCGGAATTTTTGTGCAGTCTTCTATTTCCCGGTAATTGGACAGACGCATTTCACGAGGTTTGGCCTATTGTTTTTGGGAGCAATTCGCTATTTTTGGGACAAATCGTTGCACTGCGTATGAATCTCCCGGAATTAGTGGTTAGAGTACCTATTTATAACGTTAAATTAACGGTAATTATCGTAAGTTTTGAACGAAGACCGACTATAATAACCGTTCAACTACCGGTATTTGACTGGTTAATATCTTCGGTCGTCGTCCAAAATTCACGATAAAAAAAGGTAATTTAACGTAAATCGGACGATAATATGAGACATTCGCGACACTAATTCCGACGATATATCGTCGGTTTATAGGGAGAAGAAGATGATAATTACTGGTAAATTCAGACGTAAATTATCGTCGGTCAGACGATAAATTTCTGACTGGGAAATGGCTTTTTTAAAAGCTTGCAGCTCTCTTGTATGGTTCAAGAATTTATTCACCATGTAACTTAGTTTTTGCGTTTCATTAGTTAGAGAAATTCAGGACAAGTTTCATTGCGTCTTCATAACTGTTGAAATATGAAAGTCATTCCATAGATCAATCCGTAGACGTACATGTGAAAGGCCCATCCCAGTCAGAAATTTATCGTCTGTCCGACGATAATTTACGTCTGAATTTTCCGGTAATTATCATCTTTTTTCTATATACTGATGATATATCGTCGGAATAAGTGTTGCGAATGTCTCATGTTATCGTCCGATTAACGTTAAATTACCGATTTTTATCGTAAATTTTGGACGAAGACCGACGATATTAACCAGTTAATTACCGGTAGTTGAACGGCTGTTGTAGTCGGTCTTCGTTCAATACTTACGTTAACTACCGGTAATATAACGTTAAAAATGGCTACTCTAACCACTATATTCCGGTAGATTCATAAGCAGTGCAACGATTTCTCCCAAAAATTGCGAATTGCTCCTAAAAAAAATAAGCCACACCTCGTGGAACGCATTTGTCAAATTACCGCGAATTTAAAGACTGCACAAAAATTACCGAAATTACTTGTTTACATTCAACAAATTTGTTTCATACTGTCTTTATATTTCGTCAAGTTTTTTTTACAAATTGCGATAATTGAACAAATTAGTATTACAGGGTGAGGCCTGTTGTAACAAGTAACAATGCATTATTAGAAAAAATAGTTGCGATGCTGATGAATGCTACAGCCAGAGTGTTCAATTGTCACCATCATCGTAGAACACGAGACTATTACGAAAGTCTCACAGTACAATATAAGGTTATTCCGAATCACCACTGATTTATGAATAGGTTAAAACATTACAGATGTTTAAAATATATTTTTAGTTCATTTCCATCAGCCGACATTTGACTATTGAAATAAATTCTTACAAAAAATCTTCGGCACGCAAAAAATTCCATCACAGGTTGTAAGATTCACCATTGCAAACACTACGTATATAACTTTCCTTTAAAATTAACCACCATCACAAAAGGACTCGGCAAGCAATCGATTACTAAGAAAATTTTACCAATTTTAAATCAAATTTGCACACTTCCATTCTTAGACATCAAAAGTCTAGGATGACCAGCCCTCTCAATCACTACACATCTTCGTCCTTTTAAATGGGATGAGGAGACGACAGGGCCCGCACTAATGCTATCGAGTCGCAAATAGCAGAGAGCGGAAGTATCCTCCAAAGCTATACCTCTTTAGAAGAAGTTACCCTCCACCTCCCGCTTCTATGCGGCTCCGACGTTTGTACTCTCTATAGGATTTTTAATTTACAAGATATTCACATCAGAAACAAATGAAATCAAATTTTTCAAACGGAACTTTTTCATAAAACTGGTGCTATTAGGCACAGAAATGTAATGCCGATACATCCTGTTCGATTAAACGAAAGTAAAATCCGTAGAAAAAATACAACATACCTAGGGTTTTTTTTATAGCAAAAATAGATGAACTGATGTCAAATCAAATTAGTACGATCAGTAAGTGCTAGTATCGAATGAACCCGTTAATTCGTGGATGAAAATATTTTCACATCCGTTTTTTGACATCCCAGCCACTGAAGTTTTCTTAATGCTTATGTTCAATAAAACAAAAATGAAATCCAAAGATACAAGCGACACAGAGTGGGGTTCTTTTTGGTACCAAAAATAGATGAACAGATCCGACATCAAGTTAGTACAATCATCAAAGATTAGTTTCAAGACTAGATTTGATAATAGTTTAGTTTTAGCCTCCCTAGCCGCTACAAAAAAAGCGTATCGATGAGGGAAAAGAGGAAGGCACCATTTAGTATGGATATTAGGGAATGCGGAATCTATGTAGAAGGGGCATAGAAAAAGTAAATTTGGGAAGAAGTTCAAGAAACAAGATGAAAGTTGACGAAGAAAGTAGTACGTGCTGAAAAACAGGACAGCAGTGAACCGAAAGAGGTCGTCCTCAACAGAGCGAAAAAAACTTATTTCAACAAAAAGAAGGCCCACCTAACTCTTCACTCGGGCCCTCACATTTTCCCCCTAGGAGCGCTAATTCCCATAGATACAATGATTGTATCCTCCGGAGGGAACGACTAGTTCCAAATGAACTCAATTCGTTGATGCATATGTTATTTCGGCATCCGTTTTTTTGACATTCCAGTCCCAGAAATTTTTGTAATGCCGATAATACCTCATGTTATTAACCTGCAAACTATTCCACAAGAACGTCAACGGATTCGCGAAGAATTCAAGAAAAACAGAAATAAGTTACACAAATTATATCCAAGTTCTTTCACGAGTCATCCTGTCTTAATAAGTGTGAAGAACCTTTGAAGTTAAGGATTCAATTTGGAACCAACTTTATTTGCAATAAAGTATTTCTAGGTTTAAGTTGAATTCTGATGGATACATAAAAATGATTGCGTACCACTCCAGCACCATGGGTGACATTCATGTAGTTAGCCGACATGTCGTTGCCTGAATACAACCTGCCTTAAACAGCAGAGGTTACTTTAACTCGTCTCGGAGCTGTCTGGGCAGTTCACTCCTGCTCTCCGAGCTGGCACCACTGCATACGCACTCTGAGGTCTAACGTGACGTCATCCGTGACGCCTCCCCGCATCCAGCTGCTTTGCAAACTTCCGACTGTGCTTCCTGCACCTTCTGTCCTGGGGGAGTTTCTGGCGACCCTTTCGTCATGTTCTCCACGGCTGGGGATGTGGTGATGGGCTGAGTGTGCCACCAGCTGCTGCGACGTCTACGCCTGCCTACCTCTGCTCTGCTCACTCGCTGAGGCTCACGGACTTGTGGAGGTTGGTGACTATTGACGTTAACTATGTGAATGTCCATTCCGTGAGCTGGTTTTAGGTGTGCGCAATCCAGGCCTCGTATCTATTCCAATCTCTACCATAACCTGTAAGCCCTATAACTATGATTACGTAAAACTGCAACGGCTTCATAACTACTTTAGAACTATAACTAAAATACCTAATAACTATAACTATAACGGTTACTATGACCATCTTATAACTACTGTCTGTAAGACAACGAACGATAACTAAAAGGAGGCATTATTATGCTCTGAACCTCAACGCAAACTAAATTGCATTTCTTTATCCCCTTGCAATTCCTTCGCGGCTTAATTGAGTGCAAGGTGTGACGGTCCGCTTCTTCAGCCAGTCACCCTGCTCGTGTGGAGCTTGAATCTCCCTGCTACGCACTTATTATAAATTTTCCTGTTTATCTTTGTCTGGTCAACCTTGTATAAAGTTGTAACTTTCAATATACGGATAAACGCTTCAACATTATTTTTTCTCCCCATAAATATTTATTTTCTGTATGGCGCCCAACGTGGGGCCTGCGTTTGTGTTTCAGGAGTCAGAGGTCGTGGGCTGGAATACCGCGGCATTGCTGTGTTCCATTAACACTTTCTACTAACTTCTAATAACTTCAACTATTGTTTTCAGCAGCAATGGCGTCTGTAAAACCTAAAGAACCTCAGTTGCAGGCCGGAGGCGGAAGTGATCTCACCATTTTAACCAAAACTCGTAAGTACTTAAGACAACGTGTGACTAAACTGCACAATTCTATCTCTGCTGTGGGGTCAGATTACTCTGAACAGCAAAGGGCCTTAAATATGGCGAAAGTAACCTCTCTACAGACGGAGCTAAAGGACCTCGACAAATCCATCTTTGAGTTGCTCATTCGCAGCGAAGCTGCAGACGATGTACTCGCCGCTGCCGCTGATGAGCAGGAGTCCTACGAGGAGCAGTTGTTTGACTGCCTGGCCCTCCTGCAGCCTCAGCCCTTGGCGGTGGCTTCTGAGGCTACGACTAACTCTGCTTCAGCAACATCAGGTATGGATCAGGCTAAGCAAAAATTAAGGCTGCCCGATATACCTCTTCCTAAGTTTAGCAACGCAAAGACTGAGTGTTTTGAAAAATTCATTACTAATTTCGAAGCATTTTTTGATAAGCACGCTTTGTCTTCCTACGAAAAATTTGTTTACCTGTATAATCAGGTGTCTGGCGCTCCTAAAATCTTGCTAGATTCCCTCGATACGTCAGAACAAAAATACGAATCGGCTAAAGACTTGCTACAGAAGGCTTTTGCCTCAGAAATTGTGCAAAAATACAATGCCATCGAAAAACTAGCTGCCATGAAGCTGGCTATTTCTGACGATCCCATTGTTTACATTGGAGAAATGAAGGCAGTTATTGCTTCGTTCCGTAAGCTAAAAATTGACGTCGATACGGTTTTAGCGTACTTTTTATGGAGTGCCCTAAATGATAAATTTCAGAGTAGTTTGATTCAAATCACGAATGTGAATCGCCCCTCATTGTTTCAAATAGAAGAGTACGTATTCGAAGCCAACGAACGCTACCAAAAGCAGCTTTAGATTTCCAGCCATTCAGGTAGGAAGGAAAAGGCTCACAAATTTGAGCCTACCGCTGCATTTGCCATAAACGTAAACCGAAAAACTGAAACTTGTGGCTTGTGCCTGAGCGATGGTAGAAACCCTGAGCACCATCTGAGTAAATGTCCTAACTACGATACTGCAGTCAAAAAATTTGATAAATTAAAAGCCATTAACGCCTGCACAAAATGTTCTTTCCAGAACCACAGCACTGCGAACTGCAGGTTTAAATTTTCTTCACGTTGTCGTGTTTGCAATGGCGAACATATGACCTATTTGTGTCGCAAGGCGAGACTTCCTCGAGAGGGCACTCGGCGGAGCACTACTTCATCAGCGCAACCGGTAACGAGCGCCTTGACGCTGACACGGTATGTTTTCACAGGGTCTGTGGGCGCTGCTAATATTTTGCCTACTCTCACTGCTGGTATCGGAAACTCAAATATTAGGATATTGAAAGGTGGCGGAAGTCAGAAAAATTTCATTACTAGCTCTCTTGCCGATGAGCTGGATTTGCCAGTTCTGAAGGAAAATGAAACTGTGAATATCCAGGGTTTTAATTCGAGTAAGAAGATTGAAACAAAAATAGTGAAAGTTCCTCTAATTTTGAAGCATAAAAAACTAGTTGTTGAGGCGATATGCGTTCCTAAAATAAATATTGCTTTACCGTACAGGGATCTGGAGCAGGTGGTTTTTGCATTTGAGAACGCTGGTTACGAGTTAGCGGACCGGTCCCTCGTAGATAGCGAAAATTACCCCTCTGAGATATCTCTCATATTAGGCGCAGAATCCGATCCGGACTTCAAAATGAGTTACATCAATTTTGGTGGGACTAAGCAGCAGTCCTGCTTCATCGATTCCACTGTGGGAGTGATGTTAACGGGAAATCTGCAACTCATGAAAGACAATATAAGGTGTCTCCCTCCTTCCCAACCCGATGCTCGTCCAGTACGCGTGGCACCTGCGGTCTCTGTCCCCAGACGTGTGGTCGGCGCTGCTACCGTGTCAGACTGCGCGGACTCAGAGCTCGCGTCCGGTGAGATGGGGGAACCACACGAGCTTGTCCTCCCTTCTCTTGATGGGGCACCTCCAGCAGATTTAGGTGAGCGTTGTGCTGATCTCTTGGGTATAGACCGTCAAGAGGAGCCTGAGGAGACAGAATTAAATGATAAATTAGTAAATTATGTACTGAGCAACACTAACAGAAATACAGATGGAAGGCTGGTAATGCCCATCATGTGGAATCATAGAATTTCTCACAGACTTGCTAAAAACTATACCTTGTCGAGGCAAATTCTGCAGAGCAACTATAAAAAGCTGTCGCTTGATCCCGATCGCCTAAGCATGTACGATAAAGTAATCAAAGATCAAGAAAACAATAATATCATTGAGAGAATCGATAACATTGAGTCATTCATGAACTGCCATCCTGAGTGTAGTTTTCTTCCTCACATGGGAGTTTTCCGCTTGGGTAATGACACGACAAAATGTCGCGTCGTGTTCCTGGCTAACCTCTGCGATAAGATAAATGGCGCGGTTAGTCACAATCAAGCCACTCTTCCAGGCCCTTGTCTAAATCCCAAGCCGGATGTTGCTCTCGCTTCCCTGAGATTTGATAAATACTTGCTGACTTTTGACTTGGAAAAAGCGTTTCTAAATATTCAACTGAGGGAAGTCGATCAAAGTAGATTCTGTTTCTTGTGGTACAGGAACGTACTAAAAGGAGACCTGACTGTTGTCGCATACAAATGTCTTAGGCTTTTGTTTGGCATAAGGCCTAGTCCAACTACCTTAATGTTAGCATTATACAAGTTGCTAATATCCGATGATCCTCAAAATGATCCTGTTCAGTCTAAATTGCGGAAGGTAGTGTATAGCTTAATGTACATGGATAACGGTGGATACTCGACTAACAACTCCAATGGACTTTATCAGGCTTATAGCCTATTACCTTGCTTATTTGAAGACTACCAATTCCCATTGCAGAAGTTTTATACCAATGACCAATCTCTGCAGAACAGCATCGATAAAGATTTTCATATAGACTCTTCTAGGAAAGTTAAGTTGTTGGGCATGACCTGGGATAAAGAGAATGACACTCTAGAGCCCTGTGCGCTTAAACTCGACGTAAAGGCAGATACGAAGCGGAAAATTCTCTCCTCTATTCATGAAATCTATGACGTGTTCAATATATTTTGTCCCATCCTCAACAGGGCTAAGGTGTTCCTCCATAAATTGCAGTCTGATCAATCTATGAAATGGGATGTAAGGCTACCGAAAGAACTATTAAGAGAGTGGAGACTGATCGCAAAACAAGTAAATTCTTCAAAATGCCCTCCGATCCCTAGATCATTGGGAAGCAGAGACGGACGGTACTCTCTACTTGCTTTCACTGACGCCTCAAAGATGTTGTACGGCTATGTCATTTACATGAGAGACAATGAATCAAATACTCTCGGCCTACTCTCTAGTAAATCTAAAGTGGTCAGTAAGAAATTGAAAACTAAAACAATTCCAGTTCTCGAACTTGCCGCAATACACTTGGGTGTTGCAGCTTTGATAGACTGGTACCGTAACCTTAGTGGCACTAAAAACGTGGTCCCTCTGAACATAGAGTCTCTATTGCTGTACACCGATAGCATGGTCGCCCTTCATTGGATTCAATCATATGCAGTAGATTTTGATAAAATGCAGAAGCGAAACGTTTTTACTATGAATAAGCTTAATGACATAGAAACATTGTGTGGACAAAAACAAGTGAAATTTTGTTTCACGGCAGGTAGAGGAAACCCCGCTGACTTAGTTAGCCGTTGCTCTAGCGTAAAACAACTAAAAAACTCTCGGTATTTCATTGGACCTACCTTTCTTCAGGAGGATGCAGTTTCTTCCGCTGACTGCGATCTCGGTGGTGTTGCCCAGCCTCGGCGTGCGTCCTTCCGCCGCCGCGGGAGAAATCCTTAGCGGTGGGGTTACCTGTGGGGTGGCATTAGACAGGAGTGTCAGCAAGGAGGTGGAAAGTGGCTCGGGAGAGGTTCCTGAAAGAAAAGGACATTTGATTCCCCTGAACAAATATTCATCTCTTTCTAAACTTGTAAATGTTCACAAGTACGTACTAAAGTTTGTAGAAAGATTAAAATCACACTCTGAAGCGTCTGACGATCGGAAACCTAATTATTATGCTGCGGCACTCAGAAACATTTTGCTCACGGAGCAGACAGACGCTTTTCAGCAGATTTTCACCTATTTTAGCTGTCGGGACAAAACTCTTAATAAATTACCGCCTCTAATCAAACGTTTGAATGTGATAGTGTCTTCGGATGGTCTATTAAGAGTCAAATCTAAGTTCATGAAGGAGAAGTCTAGCTCCTATCCGATACTATTACCCGACTTGCTAACCCGACTGATCATCGAAGATGCCCATATTAAGACAGGCCATGCCGGTATTTATTCAGTGTTACATGAATTGCGGAAAAACTATTTTTTCCTTCACCCTTACTCAGAAGTGCGCAAAGTGCTTAGGCAATGTATAACTTGTCGCAGAGTAAATCAAAGACCCGTGATCTTGAGCCAGAACGTCTATCGTGATTTTAGGATTTCTCCTCCTGCGAAGCCGTTCAGATCGATATTTCTGGACTACATGGGTCCTTGGACCGTGACTATCAACGACAAAAAACAAAAAGTGTGGATCTTGGTATTGACCTGCCTCTGGAGTAGAGCGGTTAATATGAAGCTTTGCTTGAGCGCGGATGCAAAAGACTTTCTTAGAGCGTTACAGCTTCACGTTTATGACTATGGAATATTTAAAAATTGTGTGGCCGATCTGGGAAGCCAGATATCGGCCGGGTTCAACACTTTGAGATCATTTCTGGACGATCATGAGACCCGCAGCTACTTAGAGAAATTTGGTATCAAAGAACTCTCAATGTCTCAATATTGCAAAGGGAACAGTGCATTGGGATCTCTTGTTGAATGCTGTGTGAAGGCTTGTAAACGGCTAATTTGGAAGTCAATTGGGAAAAGGATCTTGCCAATATTTGACTTTCAGTTTCTGATAGCTAAAGCAATACATTTAATAAACAGACGGCCAATCACGTTCAAGGAATCCCTGCGTACAAATCATATTGAACCAGTAGTTCCTATTACACCAGAGATGTTGATTTACGGTCAGGAGCTGCCGTCCGTAAATTTGATTCCTAGCCTTCAACCGGTACAGCTAGAAGATGCTGATTACCAACCTAGCTCCGGAAGGGAAATCAGAGAGCATTACTCTAAATTGGTAGCTAGTAACAACAAATTGAATGAAGTTTATCATTCTGAGTTCTTGGCTACATTGATACACCAAGCTACCAACCAGAAGGAACGTTATAAGCCTGTTAAGCATGTACCATTAAAGGTTGGAGACGTCGTCCTACTAGTGGACAAGTTCCTTAAACAATCGTCTTACCCGTTAGGTGTCGTCGTCAAAACGGTGGCCAATTCCATGGGTGAAGTGACGGCGGCCTTCGTTCGTAAGAGTTCCGGCGAGGAGGTATACCGTCACGCTACTTCTCTCATTCTTCTGATTCCAGGAGAAGCTGGCGTCCGGGCTGCGCAAACTTTGCCGGATGACGTGCGCTCCAACTCCGAAGAAAGACGTCGTGGTTGACGTGGAGCTGCGGTCTTGGCGGAGCAAAGAATACGCTCTTTAATGATGAGCGATTGTATATAGATGTATAACCTTGTTCTGTTTTTTAATTACTAATCTCTTGAATCTTCATCTTCACCTTCACTTTCACTGCAGGTGAATTCTCGGGGGGGGAGTGTGAAGAACCTTTGAAGTTAAGGATTCAATTTGGAACCAACTTTATTTGCAATAAAGTATTTCTAGGTTTAAGTTGAATTCTGATGGATACATAAAAATGATTGCGTACCACTCCAGCACCATGGGTGACATTCATGTAGTTAGCCGACATGTCGTTGCCTGAATACAACCTGCCTTAAACAGCAGAGGTTACTTTAACTCGTCTCGGAGCTGTCTGAGCAGTTCTCTCCTGCTCTCCGAGCTGGCACCACTGCATACGCACTCTGAGGTCTAACGTGACGTCATCCGTGACGCCTCCCCGCATCCAGTTGCTTTGCAAACTTCCGACTGTGCTTCCTGCACCTTCTGTCCTGGGGGAGTTTCTGGCGACCCTTTCGTCATGTTCTCCACGGCTGGGGATGTGATGATGGGCTGAGTGTGCCACCAGCTGCTGCGACGTCTACGCCTGCCTACCTCTGCTCTGCTCACTCGCTGAGGCTCACGGACTTGTGGAGGTTGGTGACTATTGTCGTTAACTATGTGAATGTCCATTCCGTGAGCTGGTTTTAGGTGTGCGCAATCCAGGCCTCGTATCTATTCCAATCTCTACCATAACCTGTAAGCCCTATAACTATGATTACGTAAAACTGCAACGGCTTCATAACTACTTTAGAACTATAACTAAAATACTTAGTAACTATAACTATAACGGTTACTATGACCATCTTATAACTACTGTCTGTAAGTCAACGAACGATAACTAAAAGGAGGCATTATTATGCTCTGAACCTCAACGCAAACTAAATTGCATTTCTTTATCCCCTTGCAGTTCCTTCGCGGCTTAATTGAGTGCAAGGTGTGACGGTCCGCTTCTTCAGCCAGTCACCCTGCTCGTGTGGAGCTTGAATCTCCCTGCTATATACGCACTTATTATACATTTTCCTGTTTATCTTTGTCTGATCAACCTTGGATAAAGTTGGAACTTTCAATATACGGATAAACGTTTCAACATTAATTTTTCTCCCCATAAATATTTATTTTCTGTAATAAGAGCATAACAGCGAAAACTATGTGTTACGATTGTTAACAGGTACGTACTTTTGAAATAAATGAACAACTGACAGATACACCCTACTTTTAAGACTGCCAAGTCAGTCGCAGTGTTGCCAACTCTATAGCACAGCAAGGACTAGATTTCTAACAGAAATCCGCTAGATAATTGTTGAATGATATATTTTGTTTAGACAGTAAATTACAAAAAATATTAAGTCAGCATAGCACGTGACACATATTAAAAGTGACTTACAAGTATGGACTAATTTGATTTAATAAAAAAGTGTTTCTTCATCGGCGATTGAGCGTGGCGATGCTAATAAATTCATTGCTATGAAAGAAACGTGATAAAATGCATTGTTGCCTGCAGCATTTTTAGATTCAGTTACTTCTACCTACTTTAATGCATTTACTTTTCCTGTTTTGCAGTTGTGGCAGAATAAGGCGTTTGTCTTTTAGCTGATTGAGGGAATCAATTATAGGTTTATTAGATTAGATTATAAGTTAGTTCAAACAAAAATAGAGCGTATCGAAGAGAGGAAGGAGGAAGGCACCATTTACTATGGAGATGAGAAAATGAGGAATCTATGCAGAAGGGGCATAGAAACAGTACGATGAGAAAGAAGTTCATGAAATAAGATAAAAGTTGAAGAAGAAAGTAGTATGTGCTGAAAAACAGGACAGCAGTGAACCGGAAAAGGTGGTCCTTGACATAGAAAAAAAAACATTTTATTTCAACAAAAAGAAGGCCTACCTAACTCTCTGCTCGGGCCCTCACATTGTCCCCCTGGGAGCGCTAATTCCCATAGATACAATAGTTGTATCTCCCTGAGGGAGCTATAGGTTTATTTAACAATAAAATCTACATTTCTGAGCGGTGCTTCGTCTCAAGCCTTAGATACTGACCATTGAATTGATTGGCATAAGCATCAGACCTAGCTGTGTCGAAACATCTTTTCTCAATGATTTGCTAAAATATCTCGCCAAGTAACTTATCATCTGATGTATCAGTGCTTTCAGCAATTAGTATGTTTAACTTTTCTTAGATATATCAGCACACAGGTTACTGACAAAATAAAGTGCAAGAACATTCACAACTTCCTTGTACTTGGTGAAATGAAGTTTGATACCCGGTTCTGTTTTACAATCAGTATGCTGAGATATCAGCACATAGTTTACTTACAAAATTAAGCGCAAGAAAATTCTCAAACATTTCCATGCACTTCGTGAAATGAAGTTTTATACCCTGTCCCGTTTTACAGTCAGTAAATGAACTGCAAGACACTCACGGCAGATGGTCAGCAATTGCAATGGAACTATATTCTGCAATATGCAAACAAAATTTACCCTCTGCTGCACTCTGTAGCGTCTTTATCAAAAGCTGTGATTTTTGGCTGACGAACACTCCCGGCAACATGCGAAAAATTGTTCGTATTTTTGGCTCACATCAAATTTTTTCGGGCACACAATTTTGGGTCTATGGTACATTTACAATAGTCCCAATATGCCTTTGCATTGGCAGCATTGTTAGGGAGTAGGCAGCCTCTTCATTCAGGAAAAGACTTTCAACTTTAATGGAAGTATTGCGTGTACTGCTTAGGCATGGTAAGTGATTACGCCACACTTTCTAACACACGCTAATCACCGCAACCAACACATGACTGGCTGCCGCTGGCATGGAATGATGTGTCGCTAAAAAAACGTTTCATGTACTGAACTTGACTGCTAGAAATTATTACATCATTAGTTAAACACTTTTCCCTTTAAATAAAAATAATTGCGCCTAAAATATGAAAGTAGGTATATAATAGTCGAACTGTACTTCAAATACTCTGGATTTTCCGCCAAGAGCTAGATCCTGATTTTTAGGAGCTAAATGGAATCTCAATACTCTAGAACTAGCTGAAAATACGCTAAATAGGCAACACCGGTCAGTTGCCCCTGAGTTTTTCCAGCATGAGGGTTGGCAGCAACGACACGCATGGGGAACGGGTTGGAGGCATTATATCGGGGGTTCAGGTTTTTTTCGAAGAGGCGGGGAGGGAGAAGGGGCGTTGTCCCGAGGAAAGCACCGTCCATCTAAGCCCAGCGTAAGGGAGGAGCATCATAACCTGATGAAGACGGAGATAGCAAATAAGGTGACTGAGAGGCGGTCATAGTAAGCGATGAAGTAGCAAGTAGACTGAGGAAGTGCACTGGTTTCGTCCGGCCACTTTTTTGATTCAATCCGTCGTCTCTGAGCCAGCCCAATCGTTGCAACGATGCAGGACCCATTGGATGGCTGACGCCTTCAGTTTCTTATCTTCATCATACCCGACTCCAGCTAATGCATCTGTTAAATTGAAATACATTAGTAAATATTAACTGCGCTTAATGAAAACCAAATAAAATAAATTACCATTTGCTGAATGACTGTGTTCGGAGCAAGCCAGGCAAGCTCTACTTGTGATAGCAATATTTGGCCCATCTGGCTTTGGCTGCCATCAGAGAATAAGTCGGTTAACCTAACCCTGAATACAACACTTGATATCGATAGCCTATTAGACAGCTAGGCGTTAAGTTATTGATAATTTATCTTTATGGGAAACTTTGAACCCATTTGACTTGTTGAATTTGAATCAAATGATGTTGTGTAAATAAAACAAACTGATATTAAAACGTAACATTGTGGACTGACGTCCATGCTATCCTCATATATACTGAAGAATATCCAATTGTTGAACGAAAAACAGATTATTCATGATCGCATTTAATTACCGATTCTGCCCACTGCAATGCTAATACGTTTTCAAATGTTTCAACCGATCGGGCAGTATTTGTTACAAAAAAATAGTATCAATAAATTCCTTTATTTGCATTACTATGAAGAAAGATGATTATGAGTTAGTTTAAGCCTTCCTATCCGCAGCCAAATATATGCGATGCAGAGAGAGGATGGAAGAAGGCACCATTTAGTATGGAGTTAAGGGAACGCGGAATCATGCCGAAGGGACATAGAAACAATAAGTTGAGTAAGAAGTTCATGAGAAAAGATCGAAGTTCAAGAAGAGAGTAGTAGGAGAAGAAAAATAGAACAACAGTGAACCGAAAAAAGAAGGTCCTTAACATAACAAAAGCATTTTAGTTCAACAAACAGAAGGTCTAACTAGCTTTTAGCTCGGGCCCTCACATTTTCCCCCTGGGAGAGCTAATTCTCATAGATACAATAGTAGTCTCCCCCGGCGGGATATTACTATAATGGAATGCTATATAAGATATTAGTTTGATAGCATGTTAGTTTAAGCCTCCCCAACCGCTAAAAGTGCTTTTCGATTTAGTATTTTAGTATATTTAGGCACCATTTAGTATTGAGATAAGGGAACCCGGAATCTATGCAGAAGGGGCATGGAAACAGAAAGTTGAAAAAGAAGTTCATGAAACAAGATAAAAGTTGAAGATGACAGTGGTAGGTGCAGAAAAACAGGACAGCAGTGAACCAAAAACTGGTGGTCCTTAAAATAACAAAAACATTCTATTCCAATAAATAAAGGCCTACATAACTCTCAGCTCGGGTCCTCACACATTTTCCCAATGGGAGTGCTAATTCTCATAGATACAATGGTTGCATCTCCCTGAGGGAAAAGATAATAGTTAATGAACGAAAAGAAGTGTGTGAGCTTACACGAACCTTATATGGACTGACATATGGAATGCTCCTAGAAAGAGATTTTCGTCTGTAGACGAGCTTGTCCTAACCCAGAATATGACATTTCCCAGGCAACACTACCGTCATGACGTCATGGTGAGCTGGTGACGTGCAGACTGACACCCACACATCGCTGAAGCTCCGTTATCTAGAAATTAAATAGAGAATGTAATTGTGTGTGATAAATCAAAATCAAACGCGCTCCCCATTTTGGAAACTGACTAATTGGAAGAAGAATGAAGCTTTGTTTTTAAAAACCTGTACCACACCGTATCATATTAAATAATAAATGACCAAGTCATTTAGGCATCTAAATAGGATCGAGATTCATGTCGCTTTTACCTCCGCAGGAAAGTTTTCATGCATTGTTAAATTCTGAATAAACGGTGGATATGCCAGTCAGTCCAGCCTTTGTATGATAATTCGTAGCCTCTGAGGGTAGGTACTGCAATATCACAGCGTAATATGTGTTATTCATTCTGGTAATGAAAAGTTTTATGTGTGCAATCACTGACCAGCATCACATTTTCACAGTACTTTTCAACAACTTAATCCTTTTTCCCTACTGAATGCAGTTGGAAACTGGTATCTTTGATGTCATTTCTGTAATGAGTTTTTATGTTTATCCTTATTCAGAAACAAAATTAGAATTTTCAAATTTATTCCACGCACAATAATCGTGGGAAGTAATTTCTGGTTATAAGTATAGTGTTATATGTTACTCATTGGAAAAAAATCATTTCAAAATTTTACATTTACCCAGAAACATCAAAACAATTCAAACAAACATTGTGCAGGGTGTCTCCTGAAATTTCATTTCCAAATTTTACTACTTTTTCGACCTTCAACAGCAAAAAATCACTTCCGAATTTTTACACAATGAATTTTGTCCAAATGTGCAGGATGTAAGAAATCATCCTATAATGAGTAGTTTGAGTCAATAATACATGCCATAGCATGTGTTCAAAAAAATTTCAAGCTGATTAATACATAAAATAATTAATTAGAAATTTATTGCTAAATGAAGCATCCAATGCATAATTGCAAAAAATACCCAATTTTTTATGTACCCCTTCCCAAACAGACCCTAACAAATGTTTGGAAAAGACCCTGTCTTATTTTTCAACAATGAGAACAGCTCATCATATGCAAAAAATAAACTAACTGGAAATTAGTAGACAATGGGGAATTGTCCAATCCCCTTACAGGAATATTTTCCATAAACTGCAGCAAATATCTGATTCTGGGAGAATTTAATTTATGAAAATCTTCAAACTCTATATGCATATTTACTTTACTTTCCATTTGCAGTGAATTATCCCACTTCACAATTTTTTACAACCTTGACAGGTAAAATAGGCCCCCGAGGCAAATTTCACTACTACATTCTTTTTTGCTGCTTTTCAAATTTTTCTACTTTTTACTACTTTACTACCTAGTAGACACACCGTTGTGGGAATGAAAGGAATGTCCGATAATCAATACAAGGCATTAGTCCTGAATCATACGAATTAAATACTTCACATTTCATCATGACAAGTCCTAATTTACTTTAGGTATCAGCAAAGGCTTCATTGGAGGAATTGCATGAAAAGAACTATTGTCTCCAGCGACTCAAGCATATCTAGATGGATTTCACTTACTGAATTTCCAAAGTTTTATTGACAAAGTTTTCAATGGGAGTATCACATTGAATTTTGACTGTTTGAAACATATTTACTGGACAAGTCTAAGCGTTAATCGGGATGTGACTAAGAATTAGAGGGAATTAAGAGCTGTTCATCCATTTCCATTATTGGATTATTCTGAAATTAATCAATCATTAAAACAAGGTTTGGAGACATTACCAAGTACATCAGGGCAAGTGTGAAAAACTATATTTATTTTTTAACTTTTCTACATACAAAATCTTTCCAGAACATCATGGTGAGAACAGTGGTAAGAAATTCACTTTGTATATTTTTATTGATTCATTGTCAATAGTTGAAAAATTCACTAACTCTGTAGTCTATAAAAAGCAATATTTTAATGTACAAACATCATCTTCAGGCTGAAAATACAAATAAAAACACATAGTCGCAATGATGAAATGCAAATCTAATACCCAAAGCTACATCAGACAGAGTGATAATTTTGAAAATGACAGCACTAGAAAATGATTAGAAGCACAATTTGTATAACGGTAATCAGTACTGGTGAGACTACATCTTTTTACTTTTAATTTAAAAAACTCTGATTTCATTTCAAAAAGCTCGGATTTCATTTCAAAAAGCCCATATTTTATAACTAGGTCACATATTATTTTGAAAAATCTCAAGTTCAATATGAAAAAGCTAAGTTCAATATGAAAAGCTAAGTTCAATATAAAAAGCTAAGTTCAATATGAAAAAGCTAAGTTCAATATGAAAAAGCTAAGTTCAATATGAAAAGCTAAGTTCAATATAAAAAGCTAAGTTCAATATGAAAAAGCTAAGTTCAATATGAAAAAGCTAAGTTCAATTTGAAAAAGCTAAGTTCAATATATACTAAGTTCAATATGAAAAAGCTAAGTTCAATATGAAAAAGCAAAGTTCAATATGAAAAAGCTAAGTTCAATTTGAAAAAGCTACGTTCAGTATATAAAGCCTATGTTCAATTTGAAAAACCTAAGTTAAATTTGAAAAACCTAAGTTCAATTTGAAAAACCTAAGTTCAATTCGAACAACCTAAGTTCAATTTGAAAAACCTAAGTTCAATTTGAAAAACCTAAGTTCAATTTGAAAAACCTAAGTTCAATCTGAAAAACCGAAGTTCAATTTGAAAAACCTCAGTTCAATTAGAAAAACCTCAAGTTCAATTTAAAAAACCCCAAGATCAATTTAAAAAATGTCAGGTTCAATGTAAAAAATGTCAGGTTCGATGTAAAAAATGTCAGGTTCGATGTAAAAAATGTCAGGTTTAATGTAAAAAATGTAAGGTTCAATGTAAAAAAGTCAGGTTCAATGTAAAAAATGTCAGGTTCAATGTAAAAAATGTCAGGTTCATGTAAAAAATGTCACGTTCAATGTAAAAATGTCAGGTTAAACGTAAAAAAGTTCAAGTTCAATGTAAAAAAGTTCAAGTTCAATGTAAAAAAGCTCAAGTTCAATGTAAATGAGCTCAAGTTCAATGTAAAAAAGCTCAAGTTCAATGTAAAAAACCTCAAGTTTGTTTTTTAAATGCTCAAGTGTAATTTTAAAATGCTCAAGCTTAATTTCAAAATGCTGAAGTTTAATTTTAAAATGCTCAATTTTATTTAAAAAAAAGCTTAAGTTCAATTTAAAGCACCCAATTTTGACATAAAAAAGGTCAAGTGTTATTCATAAAAGGTCAAGTACATAGGTATAGGTAAACAATTTTAGAAACATATAAGATTTTCCAAATAATTTGATCTGTTCTACAATATACTTGACATATTTTATATTATGACCTGTTTTGAATTAAACTTGAGCTTTTTAAAATAGAACCTAAGCTTTTTATAAGCATAAATGAAAAGGTGTAACAGTACTGCGCTAGGTGTAAATCTAAAAAATATGTTTATACTGTTACCTAATCTTCCTAAAGTAGTACATATTGCTGTGGTACAAATTTAGTTTCTAGTAATTTTCTTATACTGTCATTTCCAACATTCTTACTCTGTCTGATGTAGCTTTGAGTATTAGATTTGCATTTTATCGATCACTGAAAATATTTTTCTGTATAATTTTAGTCTGAACATGATGTTCGTATATTAAAACGTCGCTTTTTATAGACTACAGAGTTAGAGAATTTTTTATTAATTGACATTGTGTCAATGAAAATATGTTGAGCAAATTTATTACTACTTTAAGGACATCGTCCCAGGCCCCTGTCGCTCCGATGGTCATTTTTCAAGTTTTGTGTTGGAAAAGGACCCTTAGGGGGGGGGGACAATTCGATCCTAAAATTTTATGGCGCTACGGACAATAGATCACCCCAAGGGGGGTTAAGGGGACCAAAATCTTTAATTTTCGAGCCCATTTCAACCCCATATAAAAAGACAACAAAACGGGAAATGAAAAATTTGGCTATTTGATTTTGTTAGAAATGTTCCATGGATTCTAAAGCTGTCTTTGTTTTTGTTCTAGCATCAAAAATGAATGAGGAGATACATCAAAAAAATTAATGAAATAAATTGTGTTCTTTTGAAAGGTTACATATCATAGTCAAATTTCATAAGAATCAGACTGAAAATAAAAAAAAATCATATTTTTGAAAAAAAAGTTTTTTTTGGGTGGGGGAGGGTTGGAAATCACAATTCACTTTGTGAATATGATGTTATGTATGGAAATTATCAAAATAAAATTAAAACTGCATTCAATTACATAAATTGTTCATTATATTACACTTCAATAAAAAAAATTGTTTATGGCTTACACCCAGCATTAACTTTCAACATTGAAAACGGGACTCCTCATTGAGTTTTGATGCTAGAACAAAACCAAAGTCAGTTTTAGAATCCTTGAAACATTTCTAACGAACTCAAATGAGCTTTTTTCAAATTCAAATTTTTCGAAAAAATACATAGCTCTAAACCCAAAAGAATATTGTTGGGTTTAAAAATTTAAAAAAAAAATGAAAAAATTGGAAAAAATATGAAAATGAAAAAAACCCATTTGAGTTTGTTAGTAATGTTCCAAAGATTCTAAAACTGTCTTTGGTTTTGTTCTAGCATCAAAACTCGATGACGAGTCCCATTTTGAAATATCCCTATAAATGTACCAAAAAACTAATTTTTCGTAGAAAAAATAAAACTAAGGCCTAAATCTAAAATGTTACAGAAGTAAAAACGAAGGTTAACTTTCACACAATACATGAACTGGCCAATTTTCCAACGAATCAGACAAAAAAAGTTGAAAAAGTGGGACGATCTCCCTAACACATGATGAAGTGGAATGATTTGGTAAAGTTGAAAACTATGCCGAACTAATTCAAAATTGTCATTAGGTTGAGAACGATTTTCCGAAATAGTAATGCTCATGACAATCCTCAAATGATAAATAAAAGAGCAAAGAAAGTCGCTTTTATATTCAACATTATTATTATTACAGTCTAATACTAAAAGAAGAACGTTTCGACCTGTTAGGTCATTTTCAACTTCTGTCGATAGAAAATCACAAAATCCAATAAAATTTCAAGTAAAATTGCAGACAATGAGGAAAAAATATAAATAAAAAACATCATACTAAAAAACAACAAATACAACCTAAACTAGCTGAAGAGGGAATGCAGACTGACTATCATTCAAAACCGGTATTGCCGTTAAAATATACAAGGATTCTAAAATACGAACTTTAATAATACCGGATGCGGATGCAATTATTTTAAAATCGTTTAAGCGCACTGGAAGATCACATTTCTCTGCATGGGAACGGATGGCAGAATGAGGTGGCGTAGAGAGAAGGAGGCCTGTTCTAAACTCCTACCAGCATGCTCAGCAACGCGAATACTGAGGGCCCGTTTTGTTGAGCCCACGTACTCAGACGCACAACATGCGCACGTTGCGCACGTTGTACTCAGACGCACAACGTGCGCAACAATATTTGTAGATAACAGATGAGAGCATGCCTTTGGGAGTTTTATCCTTATAATTGAAATATAACCCTATTTTGAACGTATTGACCAATATAATTTTGAAATCTACATGCATGAGATGTTTAGATTATATTAAATGCAATTCCTTTTTGAGTATTTCCGATTTGTACCCAAAATACGGTAATGTCAGGTAAAACGGCTTTTTATTGACTAAGCATGAATTTGGCTTGCTGTAAAATTTGTTATTCAAGAAACTTTTAACAACTGAATTAATGAGTTGGCAGGGAAAACCGTTGCATTTCTTTTTTTTATATTCGATAACAAATTTTATCAGCAACTTGACGGTCTAGGAATGGGCCTTCCATTAGGACGGACTTTTACCAATATTTTTATGTGTTTCCATGAGCAACGGTGGTTAGACTCATGTCCTTTAGATTTTAAGCCTGCATTTTATAGGAGGTACGTTGACGATACGTTTTTACTGTTTAAGAGCAGTTCTCATTGCAATAATTTTTTAGACTACATGAATGCCCAACACCCTAACAAAAAATTTACCATGGAGACTGAAGTAAACGGAAGTCTTCCATTCCTGGATGCCCTTATTACTCGAAACAATGGCAGATTTCACAGTTCAGTCTTTCGTAAATATACTCTCACAGGGCTTGGGATCATTTTTTTTTTGTTTTTGCACTTTCAGATTCAAAATGAACAGCATTAAGACTTTACTTTCCAGGGCATATAGTATATGTTCATCATTTTCCTCTCTTCATAAAGAATTTGATATTTTAAAATGTTTTTTTAGATGCAACGGTTTTCCCTGCCAACTCATTGATTCAGCTATTAAAAATTTCTTGAATAATAAATTTTACAGCAAGCCAAATTCATGCTTAGTCAATAAAAAGCCGTTTTACCTGACATTACCGTATTTTGGGTACAAATCGGAAAAACTGAAAAAGGAATTGCATTTACTATTATCTAAACACTTCATGCATATAGATTTCAAAATTATATTGGTCAATACTTTCAAAATAGGGTCATATTTCAATTATAAGGATGAAACTCCCAAAGGCATGCTCTCATCTGTTATCTACAAATATTGTTGCGCACGTTGTGCGTCTGAGTACGTGGGCTCAACGAAACGGGCCCTCAGTATTCGCGTTGCTGAGCATGCTGGTAGGAGTTTTAGAACAGGCCTCCTTCTCTCTACGCCATCTCATTCTGCCATCCGTTCCCATGCAGAGAAATGCGATCTTCCAGTGCGCTTAAACGATTTTAAAATAATTGCATCCACATCTGGTATCATTAACCCTTTCGGTACGATAATTCAAATTGTTTGGGTAAAAACTTCCTGGGGAAAAAGTTGTCATTACCCTTAATTGTCAGTGAAATTGTCCTAGTGTGGTGCTTTTAGCTTAAGTAAGTGCCTTCTTCATTATTTTAATTTTAAAATTTTTTCAATCTTTGAAGCTCGATGCTTGGCGACGGAAATTTTTGATGTTGATAATAAAGTTTTCGTATTTACGAAGATACTATTTATACGTTTTTGCCCGAATTTACCAAAAATCAACAAAGTTCAGAAAAAACTTGCTCAAGTTAAATGGAAAGGGTATTGAATATGTTGCTCGGGTCATGTAGCATAAACTTACGCGTGCTACAGGGTCCTATGGTAATTACAGGGGCCTATGGTAACCTATGGTAATTTACGCGTGCAGGTTTCTGGAATTGTTTAAAAACTAGTTTAATGAATGTTTGTAATTTCCCTAATTTTTTTATTACTCCAAAATATTCCCTCACTAGTTGAATTAGTTTAAAACTAGGTTAGATGCCCTAAACTGGAAGCACTAGCCAACTTGGCACTGGAGTAGCCGTCAGTACCGAAAGGGTTAAACTTCGTATTTTAGAAACTTTGTATATTTTAACGGAAAAACCGGTTTTGAATGATAGTCAGTCTTCATTCCCCCTTCAGCTAGTTTAGATTGTATTTGTTGTTTTTTTGTATGATGTTTTTTATTTTTATTTTTACGTATTGTCTGCAATTTTACTTAAAATTTTGTTGGATTATGTGATTTTCTATCGACAGAAGTTGAAAATGACCTAACAGGTCGAAACGTTCTTCTTTTAGTATTAGACTGTAATAATAAGAATGTTGAAATTAAAAGCGACTTTCTTTGCTCTTTTATTTATAATTAAGATTTGCAAGACGCAAAACACAAATATTTATTAATCCTCAAATGTTTCTACTGCTCAAGCAATCAAGAACATAATTTCAGCTACTGCAAAGACATTGTGGATAGGTAGTGGGATGTTAGCAAAGGCATATCAGAAAGTATCTATCAGTAGAAATAAGTTGGAGTGGGTGTGCAAAAATATTAAATATAATTTTTCCCCATAAATATTGCTGGTGTCCATTAAAAGTTTGGTTCAGAAATACACTACACCTCATCTCTTAAAACACAACTGAGGTGATTCAGAATATAATTTGTAATGTCAACACATGTTAAAACAAGATCTTACCAACTTCATAATTTTTGACTATTTTCTGCAGTTGGAAACTGCTCTCATTGATGCCTTACCTGTAATAACTTTTTGCATCTAAAAATATAATACTAATATGCATGTACGAATAATTCTCACAAACAAATATATTACTAGAATATAATTTGGTAAACGGTCAGGAGAGGACCATAATCGATTTTCCATTTTTTGGAGCCTAAGCATAGCCTATTAGATCGAAATAGACAACTTTTCTTATAGGCACTTTCCGTCGCAAATTAGCATTAAACGGGTTGTAGCGGTAGGTTTAGTTTGGGTAGAGTGCGTTTGGGTACTGTAGGGTTTTTGTCGCCGCCCACGAATTACGTGGGCGGTCCGGTTGTCGTACCCTGCGGCAGTTGTCGAACCCTGCGGTAGTTGTCGTCCCCTGCCGCAACCGCCTCTGGTGCCTGATGCGCTGCCTCGGCAGTATAGTGATGCAAGTGGTTGAGTGCAGACGCGCGTGCTTTCGTCCTTCGTTCGTGTTATCTTCGCTGCGATCGGTACCTGTGTAAGGCCGGTAGTGCCTTGCTTCCGTTTATTTGGGAGAACCGGGAGGTGCAACGGCTGAGGCAGCTGTTGTGCGGTTGCTGTTAAGGTGAAGGCACCCAGCAATGGTAAAGGTAAGCCAACAAGCTATCTAGGCTTTTGGCTGTGGTAGCCATCTGGTGGGTAGTAAGATGGCGGCGGCTGGGAAGGCTGTGTCAGCTGAGGCAGCTGACGCAGGCTGCGACAGCCGGAGCTGGCGATGCGGGATCGCCAGTGCCGCCGGCGGGGAGCACGTCGGGAGTGCTTGTGGATGTTAGCCTGTTGGCTAACATCCTGACTCAGGCGCGTGGCCCGATCCTCGACCGGTTGTCTAGGCAGCTGCCTAAGTTGACCGGCGATGGATCGGTCGACGCGCTGGAGTGGTTGGAGAACCTGGAGAGGCTCTGCCAGCTGAAGCGCGTAGCTCCGACCGACGCCATCGGGTTCATGCTCGACGGCAACGCCTCTCGGGTGTTTCGCTCCATGAATGTCGGTGATGCTGCTCAGTGGCAGGTAGTTCGGTCTACGCTGGCCTCGCAATTTGCGTTGCCTATGCAGGAGGCGTATAGGCGGTTCACCGACCGTCGGTTTGCAGCCGGGAAGTCGGTGGACGTGTACCTGGATGACTTGGCGCGTCAGGGTAGGAGAGTGGGGTCGACTAAGAATGGTTTGATTTTTAGGGTCAAGTTTTACGAGGGTCTCCCCATTACTCTGTATACTTGGGCAGTTTTGCGTGAGGACGCGTATACTGAGCCGTTCGATGCTGTGGTGTCGAAAGTGCGGGAGAGAATGGCCGCACAGAGGGCCGTAGCCGGGCGAGGCCAGGGGGCCAGGCTCGGGGCAGACCTTGCTGCTTCGGGGAAGCAGGGCAGTGGTGGCAAGGGTGCTTGCTACCGCTGTGGCGGTGCACACCGCGTGCGGGTTTGCCCGCAGAAGCAAGGCACTGCGGCGCCTGCTGGCAGGGGGGCCGTGAAGGCTCCCGCCAAAATGAAGTTCGCATGCTTTGCGTGTGGAGAGGTCGGGCATTTTGCTTGTGACTGCCCGGCGGTAGGTAGGCCAACGGTTGGTGGGTCGGGTTTCTCTGCGGAGGACGCCAGTCGGGGCGACGCGTCCTCCTCAATGGAAACCGTGTAAGCCGAGCTTACCGGAGGTCTCCTCTCTCCGAGGGAGGTGACTGCGCCCCCTCGGAGAAAGGGACCTTGAGCGGCACGAGTGTGTCGCTGAGGTGGGGCGATCTAGGATAGCTCGGAGCAACTGGCGTTACGACGCGGCGTCGTTTGCCAGTCGTTCGTGCCATTTTGAAGGGGCATTGTTTCTGGTGTCTGGTAGACTCCGGGAGCGAGCGGACGGTGGTTTGTCTGCGGGTGGTGGTAGGCCAACGCCCCCCCCCAGCGTCGTGTCTAAGTACGTAGTCTGCGTAGACGGCATGCCTAGGCCGTTGCTAACGGCGGACGGCAGAACTTCCCATGTGGGGAAGCACTGTCGTGTGGTAGTCGGGTTGCAGGGGCATTGCTTTGGTGTCACTGCGCTCGTCATGCCGGAGTTGAGGAATCTTGGCGTGGACTGTCTCCTAGGGAGTGATGTTATTGATCACTAGGGGGGCGTCACCGTCAGGAGAGTTCCTGACTCGAAGTATGCAGTTGACTGGGGGAGATCCTGGTCAGCTGGATGCTGTAGAGGGTCCAGCAATGGATTCGCCTGTGCCAAGCTGGGAGCCAGCCTGGTGGCAGGGGCGAGGTCGGTGGAGTCGAGAGGTGCGCCAGCGCCGATCGAGATTGTCGACCCTGACTTTGTTGCTAGGTTCGCTGACGGTCGGTGGACCGTCAGTTGGCGGTGGTCCGAGAAGCCGCTCGAGGGGTTGCAGACTCGGATCGCGGAGTACGGATGTACTCGGGCGCCTCACGTGTGTGAGCGCTATGATGCGGAGATTCAGAGTTGGATCTCGAAGGGTTGGTTGAGGCGATGGCATGGCCCCATCCAGGGCGTCATTCCGTTGCTGGCCGTCGTGCAACCAACGAAGGAGAAAGTCCGTCCGGTCATGGATTATCGTGAGTTGAACGGCTTTGTCGAATGTCATACCGGTGATGGCATGGTCGCTGTGTGTGGCGACAAGATTCGGAAATGGCGGCAGCTGCGGGGCGAGCTTAAGGTCGTCGACCTTAAGTCTGCGTACCTGCAGATCCACGTTTCCGAGGATCTGTGGCGGTACCAGATCGTGAAGTTCAAGAGTGTGCCTTACGCTTTGACGCGATTAGGCTTCGGCCTCTCGCGTGCGCCTCGAATCATGACGGTGATTCTCGGCAAGGTGCTGTCGTTGAACGACTGCGTTCGTCGAGGGACGGACTACTATATCGATGATATAGTGGTTTGTGAGTCCATTCTCAGCGCGCAGGAGCTCCGGGAGCATCAGGCGCGGTACGGACTTGCGGCGAAGGAGCCTAAGAGCCTGGATGGAGGCCGGCTGTTGGGAATTTCTTTACGGAAAGGTTCCAACGGACATTTTCGGATGTCGCAGGGGACTGCTCTCTCCGAGTTTGGTTCGGTAAATGTCGGCTTAACGAAGAGAGGGATGAGGGCTGTTTTCCTTTTGCGGTCGGTTAGTCGGCCATTACCCCGTGGCGGGGTGGCTGCGTCCTTGTTGCAGTTTTTTGAAACGGCTGGGGTGCAGTGGCTCTTGGGACGACTCTGTGGACGGTTCTGTCAGCTCGTTGGCTGCGGAGCTGTTGGCGCGGGCTCGTCGGGAAGTGGGGCGTGTGGGGTGTCGACCCGCATGGTATGGTTACCGTGTGGGCTGATGGCAGCTCCCTCGGAGTCGGTGTGGCCCTTGAGGTCGATAGCCGCATTGTGGAGGATGCGTCTTGGCTCCGAAAAGAGTTAGACCACCATTATATCAATGTGGCCGAGTTGGAGGCGGTGGCGCGGGGCATCAATTTGTCGATTGCGTGGGGTTTTAAGACCTTCACGGTCGCCAGTGATTCCCGGACAGTCGTCACATGGATGGGCAACACTGTCGACGGCCGCAATCGTGTTCGCACGAAGGGCGCGGCGGAGATGCTCGTGAAGCGACGTCTTGGGGTGATCCGTGAGACGATCGCTGAGCATGGTCTGGTCGTGTCTGTTCGCTTCGTCTCGACTATCGAGAACAAGGCCGACCAGCTGGCCATGGTACCTAAAAGGTGGCTTAGTTACCGCGATGGTGGTGGAGCCGTAGCAGAGGTGTCTGCCGTGCTTACCACTGGGGAGAGTCTCGAGGATGCCATTTGGGCGGCTCATCTGCCGCATCATTTGGGCATCGATCGGACGTTCTACTTGGCGCGTCAAATCCGTAGTTATCTGTCACGCGAACAGGTGAAGCGTGAGCTGGCTGGATGCGAGGCCTGCAAGCGGATCGATCCTGCGCTGCGGGAGCAAAATCTCGTGGAGCGAGGGGGTCTGTCTGTGGAGGAGAGTTGGCGCCGGGTTGCGGTTGACGTAACCCATTATGGCAACAAGCTCTACTTGCCCATGGTTGACTGTAGACCCTCGCGGTTCGCCATCTGGCGACGGCTGCTGAATGAGTCTGCAGTGAGCATCGTCGCTCATTTGCGTGAGGTCGTAATTGAGCGAGGGCCTTGTGACGAGTTGTTACTGGACAATTCTAAGGCGTTCCGATCAGCGACTGTGGAGCAGTTCGCTGATGCGTGGGGGATTTCACTGCGATTCCGTGCCGCCTACGCCCCGAGCGGCAACGGAATCGTTGAGAGAATCGATCAAGAGGATCGCCGCCAGGGGAGGTATCACTCCTGAAGAGGATACATTTTGGTACAATGTGACGCCCCGGAAGGACGCTGAGGCTGGCTCAGTCCCTTCGAGCGGTATATTCCGATATCGCTGGCGAGTGTCATTCGACATTAATTGTCGGGTGAGTGATGGCTGCGCGCACAACATTTTTGCTGTTGGTTATGAGGTGTGGGTGAAACCCCCTCTGCCTTCATGCACGAAGCAGTGGATGTCTGGTGAGGTCACCAGCGTCGTGTCTAAGTACGTAGTCTGCGTAGACGGCATACCTAGGCATGTGCGCGACGTCAGGAGACGGCAGATTGGTGGTGAACGGGGCCGTGTTCCCGAAAACCAAAGGGGCGTTGATGGCGCCGCGGAGCCCGAAGCAGTGAGCTTCGGTGTAGGTGGCGGCGGCGGTGCAGCTCCTCTTGCGTTGCCCGAGACATGCGTTGACGCGTTGCGTTGTTGACGCACTAAACGCGGCGCCAGTGGTGCCGGCGGCAGATAACACGTCGAGTGAAGACTTCCCTGAAGAAGAGGGCGAGGAGCCCGCCGCTATCGACAGAGGTGTGGAGCAGCAACAGGGGGAGCCTGCGCCAGTAAGAAGGTCACGCCGTGAGCGACGGTGTCCCTCGTACCTAGACGAGTACGAGTGCTAGGCACCCCTCCACGCTAGTTTCCTGAGAAACTGGGGGAGATGTGGGGTTTTTGTCACCGCCCACGAGTTACGTGAGCGGTCCGGTTGTCGTACCCTGCGGCAGTTGTCGTACTCTGCCGCAACCGCCTCGGGTGGCTGATGCGCTGCCTCGGCAGTATGGTGATGCAAGTGGTTGAGTGCAGACGCGCATTCTTTCGTCCTTCGTTCGTGTTATTTTCGCTGCGATCGGTACCTGTGTAAGGCCGGTAGTGCCTTGCTTCCGTTTCTTTGGGAGAACCGGGAGGTGCAACGGCTGAGGCAGCTGTTGTGCGGTTGGTGTTAAGGTGAAGGCACCCAGCAACGGTAAAGGTAAGCCATCAGATACTTTTTAATTTATTTTTTGCCGGCCCCACAGAGCCTGAACCCACTTCTAGGATCTTTTAATTAATAACACAGTAGAAATTACCACCTAAAAATAACAAGTTTTAGCAGTATGTTAACTTTTGTCTTAGATGGCGGGAATGCGCTCGATCATTCAAGCGCGTCGGAATGGAGAGTCCATTGTTGTGTTGCCATCCAACGCGCTCGATGAATTACTTTCCGCTTCAAACACTAGAGTTGCTGTCAGTAATTTGCCACTATAACTCATCAAACACTCATTTGCGACGAAAAGTGCATGGAAGAAAAATTGTTCATTTACATCTAATTAGCTACGCTTAGGCACCAAAAGGGGGAAAATTGATCTTTGTCCTCTCCAGAACATTAACTACTAATTTTCTGTAGTGATTACACAAGGTCATACTTTCCACCAGAAGGAAAGTCACTTTGAAAAATTACATTTACACTGAAACTAATCTAAATAATTACTATACCAACATTATGAAAATTGTTGATCCAATGAGACACATTACCTAAGTATTCAATGATTGAGCATTGAATGCTTCATATTTTATCAAAATAAGCCTTCCAGAGCCAGACTCAATGGTAATATTTTTAGGCTATTATGCACCGTTATCAATAAATTTTTAGTCTTTCAAAACAATTTGCACCGTCACAAATACAAGCAAATTGGTAGTAGCAAGTTGGCAAAAATTTACAGAGAGTAACTATCAGCACAAATAAATCTGAGGGTAGAAATTATTTTCTGTGAAAATTTTGCTCAAACCACGATTTTGTTGGCATGAATCAGCAGCTTGATTCTGTTACACACCCATTTTCATCCACACTATTTTAAGAAACGCAGCTGAAATAAATCATACTAGTAATTTTAATGATATCAATCAACTTACGTAACTTCTTTATACCTTTATCCTTGTTTTTTACAGTAGAGTAACTTGAATGGTAACTTTGCTGTGTGTACACATATGAAAATTATTTTTTTCTTTGAATGCACAGAGAATAATTTTGAAATCTCACGTTACCAGTAAAACACATCAAAATAACTTAAAACACTAACATTACGGCAAATAGATCTAGGTTCCAATATAATTAGCTATGAAATTTCAATGTTTAGACCTTGATACTTTGAAGCATTCCAAACAGTAAATAGTATCAACGCTCAAACTTGCACCACCACAATGAACAACTGCGAGCAATCTGATACCTTAGCATAACGTAAAGCTCAAATGTAATTTCAAGAACCACGAAGGTTCCAATAATTTTTGCATGAGGATTCCCTAATTTAAAAATATTTCATTAATAGAAGCTGAAAATTTTCAAAGGTAGGCTCGTATTTTTTGATATGTTCGTTTACGATCACTTCACATAAAATTTTTTTATTAGGAAATAGGCCAAAAAGGTTTAGAATAATTGTTACAAATACGAACGTGATAAGCAATTGTACTCTCATACTCTAACTCTTTTAAAAACCGGCAGGCCGCATCCAGGACGGTACAGAAAGTTTTGTGGAAACTACAGAAATTTCTTGAGCACGCAGTCAAAAAACTTCACAGTTTCACTTTTAATATAATGTATAAAGTGTTAAAATTAAAACATTTGAAGCCCTAGTTAAAGAATATTAACTTCATATTACAGTGTATAAAATTAAAATGTATAAATATTGAAAAGTTGTATACAAAAATCGAATTGAAAGCTTCGGTTTTTTAAATCTAAGCTTCGAATTAAAGTTTTCAATTTTCCAATAAAAGAACCAAAGCTCAAATTACATCATGTGAAGGTTACGTAAACTAATTCATGTAATTTCATTTGACCACGGGTAATACATAACATAATTTTATCTGACTTGTCCTCGATTAAACTTATTCATGGGCTATCTATCATTGACTATAGATTCAAATTATGAAGTATAGTCCGAAATACAACAGTAGTTTTACCGTGGTATTTCTACGGTAGGAATGACAGCCAGAAATCGACGGTGAATCACGGTCATCATCGTCGGCGGGCAGTTCTAGCGTCTAAAATTACCGTTGATCACTGGTAATATTATTTACCGCCGGAATACTTCGATAAAAAAAGAAAACCGATCATAATTACCGTTACGCCGGCGATAAAATTCTGAGTGGGATTATTGCAGAATATTTTTGACTCTGATATTGGCGTGAATGCTTTTCTTGTTCTTCGTCGAAAATTTCATCGAACATTTCTTCAACCTATCTGTGATTCATGTTCAGTCGAATGTTAACCATTATATACAACATCAAGATAATTTCGAACACTTAAAACGGCGACTTTGAAGGGATTCTTTGGAACTTGGACTACGCGTTCTGTTAAACGTTAAGTCCATGGAGCATTCCTCCAACGCCTTCTGAATTGTCAATATTTGCAAAATGCTACACAAATTCAGCAATTTGATAGGTGTACAAAGTGTCTGAAACGCCATATGGATCTGATGCAACAAAACAAAGTTAACGAGCTCTAATTGAAACAATGGTATCTGGGCCTTGTTAAATATTTATTGAAACATGGGTGACGATGAAATTTATCTTGAATTGTAAAAGTAAACTTCATGCACCGTCGCATTTAAATCCTAGCATAAATGGATATATATGAAAATAAACTGATTAAAGGACATACAATAATGTATTCAAATGCAAGGATAAATGGATATAATGGAGAGCTAGCTGGAGTGAACAAAACTCCTCGACGACAGACTTAGAGAAAGATTTAATCCATCGTTCTTCATCACAGGTCATAGACAACAGAAGGTTTGAAATAAACAATTTAAACAATTTAAACAATTTAAACAATTTATTTACCACAGGAGATACAGAGGTAGAATGTTTCTTAAGTCTAATACAATGGTCAGAGTTGAGTATAGCTACCTGTGGGCCCGAATAAGTTCAGCGACTTCTAGGGCATCCTACCATTACATTATTCTAGGGCGTACAATAATGTTTAACCTAATTCACTTAGCCTAGTTTCGCATTAGACTGATCAACAGGATAATGAACTCGATATTGATGTTTAATTTTACAATATAGGTCATATGGACAATATTTAACAGTATATTCGATAACGATTTGGGAGCAGACTGAAAATCGGCGATATTACTCAGGGCAAATTGCATTATTAGGACCACCAGACATGTTGGAGGCAGGATTTGACTTGGTGATCTTACACGACTAGTATTCTGATAAGAAGTGAGACTCAAGATTTCTTTTAAATACCTTGTAAGAATTACTTTCACGGATCTCCGCAGGTATTGAGTTCCAGGTTTTAGTTCCAACGAATAGTATACTATGTTGCGAGCGGGCCTTTGAATAATAAGGAAGCATGAATTTACTTTTATTTCGTGTTAAATGGTCGTGATGACCAGTTTGCGCAGTTAATAACTGTTGAAGGCTATTTTCGCCATCATTAGCCAATGTTTTGTAGATGAAATTGCAGATGGAGATTTTGTAGAGATCCGAGAGTTTAAGTATTTGTAAATTTTTGAATGAATCATTTGTGTGAGCATTATATTCTAGGTTCTTTACCGTTCTGATTGCTCTTTTTTGCAGAGTAAAAATTATATTGGTTTTATTTTTATCAGATCCATGCCATGCTTCTATTCCGTATTGCAGGTATGGTGAAATAAGCGTTCGATAAAGCATTAGTAAGGCTGTTTCAGGCAGGAAATTTTTAACTTTATTCAGGATTCCGATGGATTTTGATAATTTAGAACTAATATGAGTGATGTGCTCTTTGAAGGTCAGATGTTTATCTATTATGATGCCCAGAAATTTACATGAGTTGGTTTCTTTGATTTCACCTTCGCCAATTTTAATGGATGGTAGAGATATATTTTTCTTGTATGAGAACGTAATATAATTTGTTTTATCGATATTGAGGCTTATTTTATTAGCTTTAAGCCACAGTGAAACCTTATGCAGTTCATTATTTATACTCTCCGCAATCGTAGTGGGATTTTCGTTCGGAAGGACCGCAGAAAGCGTACTGTCATCGGCAAAAAGTATGAATTTAAAAAATGATGTAGATTTAATAATATCATTGATAAAAATCAGAAAAAGGAGAGGCCCAAGAACAGATCCTTGTGGAACTCCATGGCTAATTTTCTGTGGGTCCGAATTTGCGTCGTCAATGACAACGTATTGCTTCCGATTTGTTAGGTATGATCTGAACCAATCATGGGCAACCCCACGAATGCCATAACAATGAAGTTTCGAGAGTAATATGTTATGGTCCACACAATCGAATGCCTTTCGAAAGTCAAGAAATACAGTGAAGACAGTCTTTCCGTTATCTATATTAGAATAAAGGAATTGTAAATGATTTAATATTGCCTGTGTTGTTGATTTTTTACAGCGAAAGCCGTATTGTTTATCATAGAGAAATGATTTTTGTTCAAAATAAGAGTACACTTTTTTATACACAATTTTCTCGAATACCTTGCTAATAATTGGTAACATGGAGATAGGTCGATAATTGTTTACACAGGTTTTTTCACCATTTTTAAAGATAGGGGTTACTCTAGCAACTTTGAGGGAGTTCGGGAAAGTGCCTAGTAAGAGAGACTGGTTAATAATATTGGATATCAGCGGGGCCACAATATCAGCAATTATTTTAAGTATTTTAGTTGGAAACGTTTGTAACCCACTCGATTTATTTTTCATGTTGTTTATGCACGCAATTACATCGGAGGAGTTTGTAGGCGTAAAGAAAAAGGAGTTGTGTTCTCGAATATGATCCATAAATTCCAGGTGATCAGTAGGTTCACTTGGAATACCATTGGCTATAGTTTTCCCTACGTTTACAAAGAAGTTGTTGAAGAGATTAGCAATTTCATTCTTCTCATGCTATTTTACATTATCTTGAGTGATATATCCAATTTTCTTTTTTTCGGCGTTATTCGGTTTATAACAAGAGTTAAGGAGGCGCCAAGTCATTTTAACGTCAGCTTTGAATTGAGTAAACTTGAGGGTAAAGTAGCTCTTTTTTGATGTTCTTATCTGGTTTTTCACATAGTTTCTGAATCGGTTATATGTTTCTCTAGATATTCGCCGTTCGCAAAGGAGGGCTAGGTACGCTTGGCGTTTCTTTATATTTATCACGATGTCTCTAGTAATCCAGGGCTTTTGTTTATTTTTCGGGGTAACTGTACGAGTTACAATTGGGCAACACTGATTGTATGCGTTCATTATAGTTTCAGTCAACTTTACTACTGATTCATCAATGCTCCTTGCATTATTGTTTTGTTGGGTGATGTGCAATGTTGGCATTAAATCTTCTAGAACGGTGCGCATTTCTTCTAAATTTGATTCGTTTATTTTACGATATGAGTAAGTTTCAGCCCGTGCTTTGGTACACGCAAGATAGACATTTTTCTAAATAGGAAAAACTGGAAAATGATCTGATAAGTCAGAAGTAATTATTCCAGCAAGAAAATCACTTGGGTCTGTCATAAAGATATTGTCAAGCAGCGTGGCACATTCTGAGGTTATTCGTGTTGGCTTTGTGATGATCGGAAGGAAAGATTTAGAATGAAATGCATTTAAGAAATTAGAGATTGGTTCATAGCTTTCATGTTTCAGCAAATCATAGTTGAAGTCACCGCATATTATTATGTCATTGTAGAAGGACCTGTTGAACTGAGAAATAATTCGATTAAGCTCATTAAGGAAGGATATAGGACAGGCTGTAGGCGGCCGATACACCGTTCCAAGCACAATTCGTTTGCCATCTCTAGACAGTTCTACGAATAATGATTCTATATGATCCTGATTCAGTGTTGCACTTGCTATGATTCTCGAATCCATGTGCTTAGAAATGTATGTATGTACTGATGCCCCCGCCTCGCTTGTTTTTTCGTAGCGAATGGTAACTATGATAATTTTCAAATTTAATCATGTCTTTGGTCGAGTCATCTAGCCAGCTTTCGGTGAAGCTAATCACATCTAAGGTATACTTAAGTTCAGTAATAGTGCATTGTATCTCTTCCAATTTTGGATAGAGTGACCTACAGTTCCAACACAGTAGCGAAAAATCCTGCCGGGTTATTCGTATAGATTCGTTGAATTTTGATATATTGGTATATCTGCAGTTTTCAGAGTCGTTTAGGTTTGGAAATATTCTGTTCAAATGATTGAGATCCGGGTCGATTTCATCTAATATATCAGCGTGATCAGTCATTCAAAATTAGTAAACAGTAGGCAGTAAGTACTATTGTACAACTTAAAACGAAATACAGAGTCAAGATTAAAAGGATATATCTATCTAAAAACTAGCTTAGAAGGTATAGAAAAACGTAAGAAATCTAGCGTGATTTCGTGGGTACACTCAATACTCAGCCAAGAGCGATTAATATTGGAGTTCAATATACAAAATTGATGCGTACAAATTGCTGAAGGCGTTGTTACAAAGTTCACATACAACAGGTAATAAGTTTAAAAAAAATAAAAATAAATAGAAAAAATTTAGCGACGATGATAATCTAATCAGCTAATATGTTTTACACATAATAATAGTTTGTTGGTTAAAAATTTCATACAATTTACGAGGAAAGGTGAACAAGGTGGATATCAATATTCCATCATAATATTGGTAGGTACAAATTGCTGATGGTGTTGTTGCAATTTCCAATACAGTTGTCATAAATGTTCATATATATCTGTCATAAGATTGTCAAAATTGAGGTAAAACTGCCGTATATATCTTTAGAGCTTGGAACTGATTCATGACATGAAGTTATGCAGTTTGAAGATCTAGTGTAAAGTTATAGAATTCTAGGCGTTATTGGCATACGAGTATATAATTTGACACAGGTACATGTTTTGATACCTAATTGAGGTGAACACCCAAGACCTGATTCGATGATTTATCCAGTTGCCGCATCAGGTATTGGTCGAGCTCTTCTGGCGTGTTAATCTGACGTCTCGAGTCCGGTTGTCCAGGGATGAATGCGAAGATGTTTCCATCTTGGGTCCTCGGGGTTCCGATTTTTTCCGGGAAATTTCTCTTGGCTGCTCTCAAGGTGTACATGATCTTGGCTCGTGAAGGTATTAGATATTCATTTATATAGAACGTTGGTTTATTTACTCGGCAGGCAGAGAGAATTTCACGTTTTTTGTTGTAATGTTTCAGTTTGAAAGCGATGTTTCTTCGATCCTCGTTTCCACTTAGTGGTTTTCTTCCCATTCTGTTAGCTGACGTGATGTCAGCATGTCAGCTCCTCAATACGTATTAGCAAAACACAGAAAATGATGAACTAAAGAAAAGTCGGCCGTGGCGCTTTCCAACTCAGCCGAGGAGCTCATGTTTTTGAAGGTAGTGAATCGCAATTTCTCGTTCGAAATTAAGGTTTTGAATTTTAGGTGAGTTTCAGGTAATACCACTTGTCAGCAAATGTTTATATTTGCCTTTAGATTTGTTGACAGGTTTTAATTCATTGAAATATCAAAATTGTCGAAAACATTGAAAACGTCCTCTATTCAGACAGCGTAGAGGGCAATAGCAGCTTGGTTCATTGCTGAGAGCGACAAAAGTTGAAAAGCCTGAAATCATTGACAGGCTTTCTGTAGCGTTCTTTCAGGAGCCATTGCTTTGACTTCAAAAACGAATGTCCCTGAATGCATCCTCACTGTTAATTAGAGAGAGATGTATATTTCCACTCCTCACCTGACTATTGTCGATGCTTTCTGCGGCATAAAAGAGAAGAAAACATGAAAAGGAATGAAACAGAGTATCAGTGTGACGACAGTCTCTCATTTTTGAAATGCTTACAGTCACCCCATCTTGATGTCCTTAGCTGCACTTCGTGGACTGCGACCTAAATATCAGAGAAGAAAAGTTTTATCATGGAAAGTTTTTCTTCGTGTTTGTTTCATTGTTTGTATCTTGCAGCTTTTTTCCGCTTCGTCACGATTTCCAGTCAAGTATCCGCACCAGCGAGTTGCGAAATCTTCAAATATATCAACAGATTTTGAAGTTACACACAGCAGTCGCAGGGCAACTTGAGCACAGCAGTTCAGTTCACTCTACACGCCAGTGTGCTCGCAAAACACTATCAACACCCCATAAATCTAGAAACTGAGAGCTCGTAAGCCCTCATACGTCGGTGTTACATGCGCAAGTTCAGGCGCTCATGTTCGCAGCAGCCGTAGGAGACGAGCTGCGCTGCGCTGATGGCGTCGTCTGCAGCGTCGCCGCCGTGCGGGAGTTTGTGTTTTGGGCCGCTGGTGGGGTGTCGTGAGACCTGGTCCGACATGGTGGTCGTGTTTCCACGTCGGACATGGTGGTCGTGTGGCCACCTCGGACATGGTTGTCGTGTGGCCAACTCGGACATGGTGGTCGTGTGGCCACGTCGGACATGGTGGTCGTGTGGCCACGTCGGACATGGTGGTCGTGTGGCCACGTCGGACATGGTGGTCGTGGGGCCACCTCGGACATGGTGGTCATGTGGCCACCTCAGACATGGTGGTCGTGAGGCCACGTTGGACATGGTGGTCATGTGTCCACGTCGGACATGGTGGTCGTGTGGCCACCTCGGACTTGGTGGTCGTGACTCGTGTGGCCACCTCGGACATGGTGGTCGTGTGGCCACGTTGGACATGGTGGTCGTGTGGCAACGTCGGACATGGTGGTCGTGTGGCCACGTCGGACATGGTGGTCGAGTGGCCACCTCGGACATGGTGGTCATGTGGCCACCTCGGACATGGTGGTCGTGAGGCCATGTTGGACATGGTGGTCGTGTGGCCACGTCGGACATGGTGGTCATGTGGCCACGTCGGACATGGTGGTCTTGTGGCCACTTCGGACATGGTGGTCGTGTGGCCACCTCGGACATGGTTGTCGTGTGGCCAACTCGGACATGGTGGTCGTGTGGCCACGTCGGACATGATGGTCGTGTGACCACGTCGGACATGGTGGTCGTGTGGCCACGTCGGACATGGTGGTCATTTGGCCACGTTGGACATGGTGGTCGTGTGGCCACGTTGGACATGGTGATCGTGTGGCAATGTCGGACATGGTGGTCGTGTGGCCACGTTGGATATGGTGGTCGTGTGGCCGCGTTGGACATGGTGGTCGTGTGGCAGCGTCGGACATGGTGGTCGTGTGGCATCGTCGGACATTGTGGTCGTGTGGTCACGTTGGACATTGGTCGTGTGGCCACGTTTGAAATGGTGGTCGTGTGCCAACGTCGGACATGGTGGTCGTGTGGCCACGTTGGACATGGTGGTCGTGTGGCAACGTCGGACATGGTGGTCGTTTGGCAACGTTGGACATGGTGGTCGTGTGGCCACGTCGGACATGGTGGTCGTGTGGCCACTTTGGACATGGTGGTCGTGTGGCCACCTCGGACATGGTGGTCGTGTGGCCACGTTGGATATGGTGGTCGTGTTGCAACGTCGGACATGGTGGTCGTGTGGCAACGTCGGACATGGTGGTCGTGTGGCCACGTCGGACATGGTGGTCGCCTGGCCACCTTGGACATGGTGGTCGTGTGGCCACGTTGGACATGGGGGTCGTGTGGCCATATCGGACATAGTGGTCGTGTGGCCACATCGGACTTGGTGGTCGTGTCACGTGCAGACATGGTAGTCATGTCACGTGCAGACATGGTGATCGTGTCAGGTGCAGACGCGGTAGTCATGTCAGATACAGACATGGTGGTCACATCTGGTGCAGACATGGTGGTCGTGTCAGGTGCAATCACGGTAGTCATATTAGATACAGACATGGTACATGGTGGTCGTGCCTGGTGCAGACATGGTGGTCATGCCATGTGCAGACATGGTGGCCGTGTCAGGTGCAGACACGGTAGTCATATTAGATACTGACATGGTGGTCGTGTCAGGTGCAGACACGGTTGCCGTTCACGTGCTAACCTGACGGTGGCGGTCCACTACCATCCATTAAGAAGATTATAATTTGAACCACAGCGAGTTCATAAACACAATCGTAGAGCTTGGAAGCCATTATTCACAATCATCCCCGTGCAGTGAGCGCAGAAAATCATTTCTTTACCACACACGGTTAACGGAAAATTTAAGACGTGCCAACACGAGCTACATCCACGGTGTTAGAATTGGATATTTTTATATGGGTCATGAGATTGCCGGTAATTTTTATTCGTTATTTTAGCTTTTCCACCTTAGAAACAATCTACTAAGACTTACAGCCGTTTCAGTTCAGTTTTGTTCTGAAAAATGCACTCGGCTTTTTGCGGATATAAAAACAGGCAGAAAGTTTTTAAAACCTTTTCCTAAGAATACAATTCAATTTATAGACTGAATAGGGTTCACAGAAGTGGAAACTGGAGTATGACTAAACTGTATTGGGACGACGTAGGGCTACAGTTTCTAAGCCCATCGCTCCTGAGAGCTTTGATTGCTGAGCCAACTGAAAGCTAACGACTGAATGACGCACTTCCCCATGGCAGTGGCTCCTCCAAACTAGAAATGTCTGAAGAGCGTTTCTAGTGAATACGATTCGTTCAGACACGAAGTTTTCAAAGCGTAAAATTCGAAACAAATGACAAATTTGAAAACAAAGGTTTTTCTTCGGTCATCCAGCAATGGAAAGATTTGAAACAAAAAATGTTGTGTTTTTCTGTCCTATTCACTCAATAGGTGCCTTACTGTTCAGTACTCTACAAATAACAAAGGATGCATCCACCTAGCTTCTTCAAACTTAATTCATAATCTCTTGCATTGGAGAATTCTTATATTCACGGGATACTTAATTTCCCTTTCGTTTGAAGCATAAATGTGTCAGGAATTCGTTCATTGAGCTCCACATTATCAATTTGTGCACTACTAGTGAGGTATTGAACCGTGAAAACGTTCTAGTGCACCTCGTTTTACGTGTCAATGCATATTATTTGCGACGGAAATTTGCTTTATTTTATGAAAGAGGAAATTGTGGTTTGTGTACGTCTTTTTTACCCGTAGGCCACTCTGAGCAGTTCTAGACTTCAGAATGATGGCCACTCTATTTTCGACGATCTTGTGGAATCGTTTTTAATAACGTCGTTTATGCATGTGTGTCGCCTGTACTCATTCCCATGTACGTGAATGTTTCCTTCAAGTGAAGTTTTACGTTCAAAAGTGTAAAGTAAAATTTCTCTTTTCATTGGTATTGATTCATATTCATTGATTAACCAAGACTATTGTGTACCATTTATTAATGCATGTGAAGGCATACCATTGATTAACACATGTGAAGATGAACTATTGATGAACCCATGTGAAAGTGTGTCATTAATAAACATATGTGAAGGTGTGTCATTGATATACACATGTGAAGGCATACCATTGATTAGCACATGTGAAGGTGTACCATTGATGAACCCATGTGAAGGTGTGTCATTGATGAACACATGTAAAGGTGTACCATTGATGAACCCATATGAAGGTGTGTCATTGATGAACACATGTGAAGGTGTACCATTGATGAACACATGTGAAGGTGTCATTGATGAACTCATCTGAAGGTGTCATTGATTAATGCATGTGAAGGTGCACCATTGATGAACCTATGTGAAGATTCACCCCTGATTAACACAAGTGAAGATGAATTAATGTTAAGCCCATTTTGCATCGGTTCCTCTTCGCCTTCACTTCCTAATGATTTTTCAGCAGACCTCAATTGGCTATCGTCATCGAAGGAACGCCGGTTCATAATTTGAACGTCGGTCCATAAATGAAGCAAACGACGATGTCATTGCCACTCAATTTCTCTCAGCATACTCTTAATGAACAGTTGTTTCACTAGCACGCGACGTCTGCAGATAATTATGCAGCTTTCTCATTTTTTTCTAACTTTTCGATACTATTAAACGTGATCACTTTTTTCATTCGTGAACTTTAGTAAGTTTCCATTCAGATTTAAATCAGAATCTTCTCGATGAGCGTTTATTTTAAACGCCACGGACTAGCTTTCACAAATCACCCAAGACCATGAAAAATTAGGCTATAAGTAATACAATCCCAATGTGTAATACCAAACATATGTGAGCACTTTCTTAAACTTATAATTCACATTGATTTCATGATAGATAATTTTGATATCAGTAAATGTGTTTGGAATTTGACTTTTGTTGTGGTACCTAATGAGATCGCAAATATAATGAACTAAAATTTTCCTCTCAATTTTCTAATAAGGATATTTTTGTTTGGAAATTTGTTCGATGATTAAGGATTATCGATTACACAAAACAGTAAAATTGCTAAGTTGCCTAACGCAATACAATGAAATTGAGAGCGCTGCAAGTCTAAATTCATGTAGCTTTTGATGGGGTACGCAGAAATTAATTTAGCATTTCACAGTTTCCCTCAGCTTTGCTTCAGGGGATTTTTTTAATCATCCTAAACACCAGAACATTGTTATCATCAGGCGATAAAAACAATGAACTACTTACAATATGTTTTTCATGGTGTTCAAAACAAGCTTCTAAAACAATCGCTCCAGAAATAATTTTGTTAGCAGATCGAGTGATATGCTACACAAGTATAACACACCATATCTTCATGTAGAGTAAATTTTCATACATTTTTCAAGAACGAATCCATTTCCCCCGAGTCACATTTTATTTCGAAGTCAGTTTCATATACGGTGGGCTGTAGCTCACAGTCAATAAGCACGCGAGGAATAGTTTCAATTTCGCATTCCTTTAAAATGCGGCGTCCCTCTTCTGTGGGCGCGAGTTGACAATTTATTCTTTGTTGAATAGCTCTGCTGCGGCGCCTCCTTTCAGACAGCGCTCAGGGAATCCTCATCAAAATAGTTGTGTGGGGCGCCGCGCTCGGAGCTCTCGAAGCTTTTGCCGCCTTTGTCAAGGAGCTTCAAATTCTGCATCCACCGCTCGGACTTTCTTTCCTTCCTTTTAATGGAGCAAAAATATCCGCCATGAAACCCTGGCGGCGTTGCGAGAAATTTCAATTTGGACATTTGCTCGAATTCCGAGACACCTGCAATCGAGTACGTGCTCTGCTTCAGGCGTCACTTCAGTTTGGTATAAATGCCTGGAGTCACTTTATAAATGTTTCGAGTCGCTTTATAAATATTTAGCAGCACAGACGATGTTTGGCATCAAGGATAATGCATGGAGTCAATTTATACATGTTTGGAGTTTCTTTTTAAATGTTTAAAGTGGCTTTATAAATGTTTAGCATCACTTAGAAAATTATTAGAGTCTTTAGTGAGAAGTAACCTCAAGTCAGACGAAATAGATTAAATGAGCCGTAGAAAATAAGTTCAATCCCACAGTAGCATTCCCCGGGTATCTTGTCTTCCGTGCCACGTCGGAACGCCCTTCAGAGGGGGGTATGATGCTTTGAACTTGAATGCGTGTAGATCATGTAAAAGGAAAATGTCATATCATTTAGTCATATTTTTCAACATGTTAGTCTTATTTGTGTTTTTTTTGTTTGTTGTAGGTTGCGTGAGGGGACTGTTGCGACGTTCTCTCTCTCTCCCTCTCTCTAGTACATATATATTCATGATAGGGTCACTCGGAAATTATCTCGTCCATCACCTCTGATATAGTTGAAGTTCAATAAATTAGTTACTGATTACCTTTCTTTTGGCCTTGGGAGACTAGTGCGGTCGAGGCGGCTTTAAACAAGATCAGATCTTGTTACCGAGTCACTTTATAAATCCTCGGAGTCGTTCTAAAAAAATTTGTCCCATTATAAACGCTATGAATTGCTTTAGAAATGTTTAGGTTCAAGAAATATCAGTCGCTTTATAAATGAGTCTTCGTTGATTTGAAATCAAGAACTAAACCTCGAAAATAAAATTTCAGAGCAGAAAAAGTCACAGATTTGTTAACGGAGAGCGGGGCAAAAATATCATCCTACGAGTTTAGTCAAACTCATGCTCTACTATTCAACACTATTTAATACAACACCATGTGTCTCCATAAATTTAATATCATTGAATATTTTTTGCTCGTAATTTCATCTATGTTATTACAATGGGAATCTGTTTCCTTGGTCGGTATCATAGGTATCTTTCAAATGATATGAAAAACCTGGCATCCGCTTACTTGTGTTTGTAGGTCAAAAAATATTGCGTGAAAATTTAAACTATTGTTGAGAAAATGCAGCTTATTGCATTAAGAAAACAATTATCAATTTTTTCTAAAACTTTTAAGTAAATAATAGTAGAATAATAATGCACAGTTGTTACTTGTATGGTTGGTGCGAATGTTTGTGACGTTCTTAAGGAAGCTTAATGACCATATCTGTGGTATTAATTTCACCAGTGCACAGTACAATATTTTAATCGCGTGTTCTGGTAAATTGCATCTACTTGTCTGTCATCTATATCTGAAGACTTTTTTATATAAAACTATCGAATTCCGTCATTTTTGACGGGTCATGAACACTAGATGTAAATAAAATAGGTGTGACACAACAAGCCAAATTAGGGAATACAAATACTGAGTACTCCTGAACGTGATGATCAGCTAGCCACACTACTAGCAAAAAGTTTTGACGATTGAGTTTTGAGAAAAAGTTCAAGGACACGTTTGGGTAAATAATTTTAGTTAACTCATTAGTGAGGAAAAAGTAGTTAGCACCGCGTGATGCCCAGCCACAGGTGGGCACAGCAGTGCCTCCCACAACAACAGGTGGGCACAGCAGTGACACCCACTACAGCAGATGGGCACAGCAGTGACACCCACTACAGCAGATGGGCACAGCAGTGACACCCACTACAGCAGATGGGCACAGCAGTGACACCCACTACAGCAGATGGGCACAGCAGTGACACCTACTACAGCAGATGGGCACAGCAGTGACACCCACAACAACCCACTACAGCAGGTGGGCACAGCAATGACACCCACAACAACAGGTGGGCACAGCAGTGACACACACTACAGCAGGTGGGCACAGCAGTGACCCCCACAACAATAGGTGGGCACAGCAGTGACACCTACAACAACAGGTGGGCACAGCAGTGACACCTACAACAACAGGTGGGCACAGCAGTGACACCCACTACAGCAGGTGGGCACAGCAGTGACACCCACAACTAAGGTGGGCACAGCAGTGACACCCACAAAAACAGGTGGGCACGGCAGTGACACCTACAACAACAGGTGGGCACAGCAGTGACACCCACAACAACAGGTGGGCACATTAGTGACACCCACAACAACAGGTGGGCACAGCAGTGACACCTACAACAACAGGTGGGCACAGCAGTGACACCCACAACAACAGGTGGGCACAGCAGTGACACCCACAACAACAGGTGGACACAGCAGTGACACCCACAACAACAGGTGGGCACAGCAGTGACACCCACAACAACAGGTGGGCACAGCAGTGACACCTACAACAACAGGTGGGCACAGCAGTGACACCCACAGCTACAGGTGGGCACAGCAGTGATACCTACAACAACCGGCAGGCACAGCAGTGACACACCCACAACAACAGGTGGGCACAGCAGGGACACCTACAACAGGTGGGCGCAGCGTAATGACACAACACGTTTCACTTTCCTGACAAGTGGGATAGATGAACACAATAAAAAAATGATATGTTGGATGTAAAGCATTCGCGAGAAAAAGATGCAAAGAATATTTTTCATAAGTCAAGCAATAAATCCTTGGAAAACAATAGGTAATAATTGATTGATAATAATGCATTTTCGACGTTATGAGAGTGCGTAAGCAGCATTTTCAAGGAATGTCATTATTTCCGCGTCGTGCCCGTGCATTAAATAACAGCTGTTGTTAAACTAGCTTTTCAAATTGGTTTTACGCATAAGTATTCACATTCATAGAACGGTTTTCTCATTGTATTCACTCTTTCCAAAGAAGACATCAGTCTTAAAAATGAATTCCTTATCTAGAATACTTCATTACAAATTGTCTATAATTGTAAAAGAACTGACTTTGGATTGTGAGGAGCATGTTGAAATAATTTTTATAAGTTCTCAAAGCTATGTTAGCTGACCTGGAATATTTTTTTAAACACATAAGATAAAAATTGTGATGAAATTGTGTTTAGAAAAAATCATAAATGCATACTAGTAAATAAATAAAGTAATAAATTGTCAAAGTGAAAACAAAAACCTCTAGTTGAGACCGAAAAAAATTTTGAAATAACAAATTCAAAAATAACTTCCACGAAATAACTTCAGCCATGAAATACGTAACATCATCAGAAAACGTAGCTGCTTCGCTCTAATAGATATTAAGATCCTAAAATCTCGGTGGTGTGCAGACAGCGGTAATATAAAAAGCGAATCTCTTAGTAGAATAAGACTTTGATTTAATGATTAGACTTATGAAAGTTAGAACATTCCTATTATTTATGGCCAGGCGTTGCAAACGGAGAGAAATATCGAAGCAATTTTTCGTCGTATGGGACTAATTTTTTAGGGAGGACTGCTACTATAGCTATAAATAGAGTCAACGCGTTCAAAGAAGTTGCATTAGCAATAAGTTAAATTCATTAGGCATACATTTTCTTGCATCTTAAGTATTGAGTTCATTTATTTCGCATTTACTGTGGTTGTGTACCCAGTATCTACAGGACCTCATATCACTATATCACCGGGTCTCATACTACAGTGATACAAGCTCTCACACCACAGTAAAGTAAGGTCTTATACCACAGCAAAACCGGGTCTCATACCACAGCAACACAAGCTCTCATGCCACAGCAACACAAGCTCTCATACCACAGCAACACAAACTCTCACACCACAGCAACACAAGCTCTCATACCACAGCAACACAAGCTTTCATACTACAGCAACACAAGCTCTTATACCACAGCAACATAAGCTTTCATACCACTGCAATGCAAACTCTCACACCACAGTAATACGAACTCTCATACCAAAGCACTGCTAATCATTTCGCAGCAATAGTCACAGCTCTCTCTTTGCTTCCCTGCTGTGTCGAGAGAGTCAAGTAACAAATGGGAACTTACACCTCAACGGAGATGTAACAAAAAAATCAGAGCATAGGTTTAAACAGAGGCGGAAGATAAGAGACAGAGTGAGGTAGAATGCGGCAACTTCCGATAAACATGAGGGCAATAACAACCAACTGAAAGAATCGATAACCTTCATTTAAAGAAAACACTCGCTAGTCAGGTGCTACCGGCGGGAAATGCTGAGTCAAAATGCGATTGCTCAGACATGACGAGCGCTTTTACGCGGCTCGGCTCAGAATGTATGAAGGGAGGCATATGATTTATACATGATATCGTGATGGTGCGCGCTAACACAAAGAAGGAATTCACATATGAACTCAATATTAAAAAAAACACTAGCGCAGAATTAGATGCAAAACATCTACTAAATAGAATTAAAACAAGCGAAACGATTTGACGCGTCACGCTCGTGGCCTTTGCTTGGCAAATCATTATGACAAGACAAAACACAATAATGTACATGAGCCTCAAATGAAATTTAAAATTAGCGGAACAAAATCGAAGGTTTTTCCGCTCGATTCGCTTCAGTGTAGTAAATTTCAATGACTTTAGCGCAAAATTACCTGCAAATTCTTTCACTAAACCTTTAAATCCATATAATTTTTTATAAGATGACCTAAGGGTAATCGATAACTAGCAATGAGCCAAAAACCTGTCACTAGAATTTTAGTTTTTAAAGAGCCCTACTTCTATCAAACTGATCAAACTCCACAACAAGTCGTCACCAAGTCTCGTTTTCTCCTTATGGCGGTCTTAATCTGCACTACCCTTTGCAGAGCGTAATTCTGTTAAGGCGTTCATTCTGAGTAGTCATCGTAATTCCACATTAATTGCAGATTGCAGTCGGGAGTTACCCGAAAAATATTTTTATTGTTATTGTAGCTGCGCCCCGACGAGTGTACGCTGGCTAGCCACGCGCGGGTTGCAACAAAGGGCAAACAGCAGAGCTGTACTTCATTGAGGCAGAGCTGCTTATGAGGGCCACTTTGTAAATCTTCCATGCCCAGGGTGATACAGATACTGCTAGGTAATAAACTGCAGCCCTTTTCGTTCAGACTCCTTCATCACCCAAGGAGATCGTGCGATTCAGTGAGTCCTGGCAGTTTGCTATTGTTAATCAAATATACACTTCCGATTTTGGTTGCTATTTAGGTTACACGTTAATTGACAGCGCACATGGGCACGTCAACTGGTGGCGTGTGTGGGCACTTCAACTGATGGCATGTGTGGGCACATCAACTGGGGGCGAGTGTGGGCACGTCAACTGGTCTTACTTTCATTTTCACTTCTTTAAGCTTTTCTTTAGTGCCTTTTGAAATGGACTCATAAAGTTTAAAGGTTCGTACTGGTATAGTTTTGATTGACTGGCAATTCGTATGAATTATAAAAGTTGAATCAACTATTTAATTTATTGAAAAATTCATTACTTTACCGATTTTTCTTTAGAATACTCTAAGGTTGTGCCCGAAACTACCCGTTTCAGCCCAGCTCTAAATCCCTCGGCCGTACTCTAAACTCAAGTCGAACAAACTGCTGGTGCTTTCAAAGTCCTTATTACGTTATATAATATAATGTGCAAGAAAAATTATGTCTAAAAATCTGATGAATCTCTCAAGCCGGTCATTCAGGACATTGCATATCATTAAACCCTGACAAGCAAGTGCTCACATGAAGGCTAAGCGCAACGTAAAGCCCCGTGCACACCTTGCAACGTGATGCGCATCATGCCTCATAGACGAGTTGCCGAGTGCTCTCTGACCGCTCTGCAACATGATGCAGCGTCATGAACCGAAAGTTCAGCTAGACCGATTACTGATGCTCGTGCATCACGGTATACATGACATAAGTAGATAGGTCCACTTCAAATGGAACAGACGCTTACATCCGTTAGACAAGCCAGCCAATAGGAGATGTTTTAGCTGAAGGCATTACTACACCGCTACCCAATCTCGAGGCAGCGATGCACTTGCTCTCGTACGTATGATTGCACCATGGCTGAACTACCGGGTTCCGCACATACGTATTATTGAAAAATTTGAAACCGTCCGGAAACTTTGATACTGAAAAACTGTGCAAATCATGCATGGAATGCTTAATAGTCGCGCAATGAGTAAAAATTTGTGTGCATACTATGCAAAAACCTTCATATTTAACGATGCAAAGTCCTGTTTTTGACTTGCATCCTCAATGAAATTCTCTAATTCAATAGTTTTGTAGATTTATTTAAAAGAATAACACAAATGAAAATCCTCACAATGTAACTATTTATATTTCATAAAAAACACTACACAAGATACAATTCGGAATATGTAAGCCATATGGTAAAATTACGCTGACAAACGGTGCTTTCCCCTTCAAGAAAACTTCCCAAATCGAATACACTACAAGTTAGACCATTTCCAAAAGGGAACAGCATTAATTACTTGAACCGTATTTCTTTTACCAATAAAACGATTGCGCAAATATCGAGATCTAAAGGAGTGTGGTAGCATCAACTATGTTCAAGTCATCAACGCTCTTTTGAAGCATTTCCAACTAATCGAAGCGTATTAATTTAAGCGTATAAATATAAAAATATCACGTTATTATAAAATAGGCTCCGACAGAAACTCTTGTGTACTGTGCACAAAAATCGTTACGGGCGTTGTGCGCCTGAGGACATTAGGTCTTCGATGAGGGACCGTCGTGTTCTTTGAGTGTGCTTGATAGAGCTTCTGTACAAATCTTCCCCTCGCATCTCCTTGCAATTTGCTGCGTTCTCTTATGCAGACAAATGCGACCTTTCGATTCGTTCAAACGATTTTACGATGATCACAGATACTTTTAAAATGAACAAATTCTAATTTTAGGATATATTGAATATTAAAGGAAACAGATTTCCAACGAAATCTCAGTCTTACTTCCCATCACCAAGTTGAATAATTAGTATTATAATAGATTTCTCACGTCTTGTCATATTGCACATCATTTGTTTCCGAGGCCAAAATAGTTATTAATATGAATAACCAGAATCCTTGAAGAGACTGTGTTGCTGCTTTATTGACTAGAGTAATATTTACAGTTTGGTAAAGTCATTCGGGCAGCTACACATTTCCCCCACTTAAAATCCCTCAATGCAAGGGCAAATACATTTAGCTAAGTTACATCGGCGAAAGTAGTCTTACTTTAATATGCCTAAGGTGAATAGAGAATAGATAAAATGTTTGTTTAAGCCTCTCAGACCGCAACAAAGGCATTCCAAAGAAACGAAGGAGGAAGGAACCATTTAGTTTGGAGTTGAGGGAACGCGGAATCTAAGCACAAAGTGCGTAGAAACAGTAAGTTGAGAAATAAGTTCATGAAAGAAGGTAAAAGTTTAAGAAGAAAGTAGAAGGTGCTGAAAAGTAAGACAGCAACGAACCGAGAGAGGATAGTTCGTAAAAGGGCAAAAAAGCTATTATATTTTATAAAAAGAAGGGCTACCTAGCCATCAGCTCGAGATCTTGTTTTTTCTCTTAGGGAGCCCTAATTCCCATGGATACAATAATTGTATCCCCCTGAGAGGTATTTCTAAGTTGAATGCATCATGGTACAATTTAGCCTAAAAAAAATTTGTTTCTCATTTTTAAATATTTATACATAAACAAATATGTACGGCATTTGCGAAAAATGTTCATATTACCATACTTACCTTGAATATGACAGGAACGATTTTCTCTTCTTCTTATTATTTCTCTTGCTCAATGGACTGGGGGTCCACTTTCTTCTGTTCTGGATACTGAGAGCCAAAGAAAAATTAGGAAACTCACAGCATAACAGCAATTGTGTGATGTAGGGGCAATTCTTGGTCATTGTGAGAGAAGTTGGAACGTGGAAGAGATGTGTGGGTGATGAAAGGAGACACATGCCAAGACCAAGATGAAGAAGATTGTAACGTAGTAAGTACAATTAACCCTAGAGGGCGCTGTGAGGCATATGTAGCTGCTGCAATCGACGAGCATTTGAACGCGACCTCTCCCTCTATTGACACTTAGCTCCCATGGTACTAGGCCGTAACACTGTCTTCTTGTTCGAACTACATGAACGTGTGCCTGGTCTATGTCCTGGTCCTAGTCAGCGTGCGGAGGAAACTTCGTGGAGTGAGCGGTTAACTTTAGGTAAACGTATACTACAGTATTCTGGTGACCACTACTGTGTTCCAGTTAATGGCCGGATTCTAACTTGTGTTTGATGAAAAGAAGAATAAAGTTCCTGTTCCTTCTGTGTTAAATGAAGCCGTTTTTGTTCGTAACGTGTTTAAAGTACCACCTGGATCAAGAACCCAAGTCAAATCATTACAATGATCATGAGTTATTGCAAACAGTGAAATGGTGAGTTGGACCAAAAGTGTTCACCAAGAAATGCAAATGAATCCCAAATTCCCCTGAAACCAATCAGGCGCAAGGAGGGGAATAAGAAGGAGGAGAAATGGAAAGCCACAAGTAATGCAAACGGAAATGAAGAAACATTTTTTTAACTAACACTGTAGCAAGTTGATAGTGGCCACGTTACATATAGCTATTCATTACCACAAAATCAACATAGAGTCAAAAATAATAAAAGAGTTGTCTCAACGCAAGTTTTATATTTAAAAATAAAAAACATTGAAACAAAATTATAACATTTCACATCTCAACTCAAGGTAACTTACCTGGAATGCTAAATATAAAGCCATCAAGTGAACCATGTTGACAATTGTTCTGCCATTTATTTTTCCACTGTTCCTGTAACTCAATCATCTTACCTCCACGAAGACGTCCAAGGAGTCTATCTCGGCTGCTGATCAGAGAAAGTCTTGCAATTGGAGGCAAAAGGGATACGGATGAGAGACGCCACGGGTGTCTTCACATATCTTAGGATGAAAACGAGGATCTTGGAGTTTCTGCAGTGGACGAACCTAGTAGTAACTGCTGAAGCTTCCATTTGCACTTTGCAACGCCGGTATAAATTACTGCAGATCATGAATTGAAGAGCCTAAATCTTGTCAAAAAGGGACCCAGCTTTCGAGGCATTTGTGATAGAAAGTTGAAATTCTTATACAGAACAGGGATCATATTCTTTGTAACAGCCTTTTTTCTTTCAGTCCTTTCTAGCTGCTCCTTCTACCTTGATGGGGCAAGGAAATAAGTTCGTTCTGCATGAGGGTTTATTAAATGCTTAATATTTTCAACCAAGAGACATTCATCAGGATTCAAATCTGGTTGACCCATGGTTCTTGACAGCTCCTATAAGTTTAAGATGGGGAAGTTGGAGAGATGCTCTAAAAGGTTGTTCGACAGGTAAAAAAATTATGTTGAAATGCGTGCTAGATCGATTGAAGTATTTCTAGTAAAAGTTTCAGGCATTAGTAAGGATGTCATAGTAGCATCATTAACAAGTTGCATTTTTTGCCGTTTAAGGAGATGGAGAAGCTCTCTTTCTTGCTCCCTGTGGAGTTAAGGATGCTAAGTTTCAGCCTTAGAAATAGAATATTTTAGATACTTTGAGAATTGGCTAGCTTAGTTGACCATTATTTGAATAGGCCATACAAACTTGTGTCCAACTGAAGTGGCTAGACGGCATGATGCAGCATTCATTGAACGTGACACATTCCCAGGGCAGTGAGTGGCAAGTAGCATACGTTAATTAATTCGACAACACTTCCTCCTGTTGGTCCGAAAGAAAATTTTTGACAAGGTACAGAAAGTTGGTATAATTATCAGTCATGGCTAATGTTATTTGCTACTGGGTCAGTATTGACAAAAATAGCATATATGTTTCTTGATACTACTGATACAAAAACTTAGTCCACCAGTAGCATGAACTGTAATATAACAATAAACACCCTGCAATAACAATATGTAATATATGATCTGAACATGCCTATTAATTAATAAAGTATTCCTGTTTCAGTTGTGAAATTTCTTTTTCCCTACTGGAAATATGGGGTGCAGAGATTAGCTAGAGACTTTTTAAGGCTAAACAAATCTTTTTTCATTCAGCTAAACAGTAAGATGTAACCTCATGTCCCATAAGATTGGTTCCCCCTCTGTTCCTTATCACTCAATACATTACTAAATTCTTCCTAGATTACCATTTCGTCATGTGAGTTTTCTATAAAACTACTCATATTCTATTTTCTTCCGCCCTAATTATTTTTCAGAACATACTTCTGTCAGTCGATGTGAACGTAAAACTTATCTTTACCCGTGTATTTTGTTTCATTGCTCGCTCTTGCTTCACTGGTCCATTCAACATGGTCAACTGATGTTTTCAACCCTTGTTCTTGTATATCAGGCGAGTTTGAACAATCACGATTGATGATTCTAAATAATTGTCCCACTGAAATCAATCACACACACATATTACCTTCCAGCATAGCAATATTTCTTAAAGTATGTTTCATATGTTAAAGGCTATGTAATTTTGATACACGTAACAACTAATATATATTTATAGGATAACATCTTTGAACACTACTTATTAGCGAAATTTCCCTGCATTCTTTTTTATTCTATCTACAAATATTTTAAAATGTATAATTAAAATCAATTCAACCATCTAAAAATTGGATACTTGTTTTGATCAAAATATATTTGTAAAGATGTCTTTACCTTAAAAATTAAATTTGAAAATCTACTGTACGTTCTATCTACTTAGAGTTGTCATTTAATTGAATAAATAATTTCTTATTACACTTCTAATTATTGTCAAAATATGTATTTCAATTTGGGAAAATTTAAAAGAGTATAATGCTGTAAAATTATTCTTTTGCGTAGTTTTTTAATTTTGTTGCTTGATACGTACCTCCATCTTTATAGTGAATCTGATTGGTAAATTTTTACTGCCACAAATCTACAAATGCCGCATTTCATTTAGAACAAATATTTGAAGTAATGTTATAATAAAGGCTTGTAATGCATAGGTGTAATTATTATTGGCTCTTTTTTCAAAGTCTTTTTATCTCACTCAAGTAATAAATCGTGTTGGGGGATTAAAAATAAACTGGTAAACCATTCAGGTTAATATCAATCAAAACGCACCCAATAGAAGAAAACTTTAAAATTAATTTGCTTCTTATGCTTTTATTATTCAAGACGCCATGAATGACGCGTTCAAAATCATCAAATTCAATCAAATTGGTATGCCAGATAAAAACTGACTAAAACATTATGACCAACCACCCATTTTAATTGGTACGATAGTTACAATTTACCAAAAAATATTTAAAAACAATTAATTTTATAACCTCTAGTAAAAGTTCACCTGGCATTATTTCTTCCATTACAGCATGGCAACGTACTTAAAAAACTTTTCAACGATATTTTACAACCATTAATTCACAGAAGATTGAGAACTCTCTCACAAATTTCTAATAATAAGTATTTATAGAGAAAAACTATAATAAAAAAATTCAATTCTTACCTTCCATGTCCAAGCTCATGTGAATAATTATGAGGCAATAACATCAGACCAGTTTCAAGATAACCTTTGGTCTTTTTCCAATTCGAGTCTCCATGCGGCCAATGTGGCTGATTCAAATGCCGACGATGTGGTGTTGTTGTTGTTGTCTAGCTTGTCGTATAGTTAACATTGTCTTGACGAATTAAAACAATCAGCTAAGCAAACTATTGTACGAACTAAACTTGTCTCAAATGGTCAAAGAACCAACTCGTATTATGACAGTCTCTAAAACTCTCCTCGATCTGGCAATAACAAAAAAATCCAGCCGGAATACATAGTACAGTAATATCACCCCCTTTCTTTTAATCATAACTCTATAGAATGTCAAGTTAATATTGCAAAAGAAAGCAGAAATTATAGGTGTGTTACTTATCGCTTATAAAGTCACTACTCAATGGAATTATTTCATGACAAACTACTAAACAGGTCCATCAAATTTCAGAACATGATGATACAGTCTGATGATGTTGACAGACAAGTTTCAATATTCAATGCGTATTTTACAGCAGCTTTTAATAAAGGTGTACCTTACATCACCACAAAAACTAAACCAAAACACGCTGTTTAGATCACAGACGAAATAGAAGACCTGAGCAAAATAAAGAAAACTTATTGGTGAGAGTCCAAAAATAATAGGCCAAACGGTACTTAATACAAAAGATGTAAAGAACATGAAAAGATTATTCGCGAAAATCGCAGAAGCCAACTTGTTTTCATCAAGAGTTACTAACGCAAAAAATTACCCGAAACCAACGTTGGAAGTTATTAGTAATGTAGCACTGCATAAAAATTTAGACCGCATAAGTAATTTTGGAAATCCCTTGAAAACAGCCAAAGTCTTTTCAAAAGTAGGTGCTCAAGTTTTCCATGAAGTACGTTAAACCAATACAAATCAATCTTCAATTGGAAATCCGTGCCCTACTACACCTTCAAAAGCTGGTGTCAGATGGAGACCATGTCCTGACGATTTAGCAAAGTTACGAAGAATTTTTCAGTATACTCAGTGAAAAACACATATGCTGACGGACATGATGGAATCGGCCTTCAATATATTAAAGACAGCTACCCAGTCCCAGCACCAATTTCCTTTAATAACATTAGGGTACACTCATTTTGTTGCATGTAAAAAAAGATATTTCTGTAGCCAATTTGAGTGTGCGCTCGATGGCATAGGAGTAAACACACAATGGTTTGAAAGCTAATTATCAAATCGATCACATTCATTTCGCTTAGATAACAAATTTTTCCCATTCACTATATACAATTTTTATGTTCCTCAAGGATCTATCTTGGGTCCGCTAGTGGTTTCTATTTTCATAGACGATTTCCCTCCAATAATTTCGAACACTCGAATCTCTATGTACGTAGATGATTTGCAAATTGCAATGGCAAGTTCTGTGGCGGCATTACTGCGTCTGCAAAACACGCAGTAATGAGCAATGCAAATGAGCAAATCTTCCTCAGAGCAATGCTAATATTGTCTAATTCCATCTTAACCACACCGCAGCCAAACAAAAGCCAAATTGTAGAAATATGTCTTAGTCAACTAACGTTCATCTGACATAAGGCAGAAAGCTCTGTTAAAATCAGGCGCCTTATTATGGAACAAACTTCGCCGAGTATCATAATCCCTCAAAGTGTGAAAGTATTTGAGATCAAAATTGCACGTCATTTTGCATCTCAACGATAAATGTATGCTTAAATACATACTGAAAAGTTAGTTACGAATTTCTTTCGCAAATTATCAAAAATTTTAATACATTTTACAACATCACACAAGATTTCTATAGTCTGCATATGCAATGTGATTGTTTGTATGCTAGTATATGCGTACGCACGTACTGTATGTACAGTATACGTTCAGCCGTTACTGCAAAACAGCTAATCTAGAGACGTGCTTTTGGACAATTAATCCTTTTTATATTAACCATCAATTTTTCACATTACGTAACACGTCATTTCCTTATATTATTATCAATGATTTATATAAGAAACATGAAATTTTTGTATAATTCAAAGCATGGTCTTTGAGGCTGTTAATTAGTTATATTTTGTTAGGTTTGCCAATATTGCAAAAAATAAAAAAATTTTTAGGTACTATCATTTCAATCTTTTATTTTTGAATATAAAATCTACAAAAACTATCAACGTAATTCCTTGATATCATAAAAGACAAAGCTCATATGTCTATATACGTAATACTCAATAGCGTTTCTCCCCACTGTGTTCATCTTTATACTTCTTTTATAACATTCATCAATCAACATTATCAAACTTGGAATTACTTGATATGGGATGCATTTTTATGTTCATCTTATTTTTTTGCAGAGCTTAGGCATGAGCTATCATAGCACCCAGATGCAACTTTTTTTATTAAAAAATTCATAAAACTTTTTTAATTCAAAATTAAAAAAAATGCTTCATTTTCGAGGTGCCTGAGTCTCTCCGCGTAGAATGACACCAAAATCAACCTTCTAATATGAAAATTGTAGATGGAGTAGGGTTTTGAGCTAATTTTAAATAACTTGTATGTTGGCAAAATAATTTTTTTCCGTTGCGAAAATCGAAAAATTTTGGAGACGCAAATGTGTTCAGAATAATCGATTTTACATGTTTTAGTGCATTTTCGTTCTAGATGAAATAGAAACGTTAAAAAATAAATTTGAAAAATTCGGTATATTAGGTAAAATCCAGTGTAGTATGTCCCCTTAAGATAACAATAGACAATAAGCATTAGGTATATAAAAGTTATAACACACAAAGAAGCTTTGGATCGCTGGTAGCACTATGAATTACGGATCTGAGATCAGATGCGTCAGATGGGGCTATTCAAAGAAACAGTGACAACCAGGGTTTCCAGATTAAAATTTCAATAATAAGCCAACTAAGGTCTCAAAAAATCCAAAAATTTTGACCAAAAAATCCAGATTTCGAATATTTGGCCTAAATAAGCCAATCTGGCGACTCTGGTGACAACAGAAGGGCGGGCCGCTAGGCGCCTGGCCGCATCAGTTTGCCGCGTAACAATGAGCCTGCATTTAACCTCCCGCCATAACGGTTTTTCGTCTTCTATTTCATCGCTGGATTTATCGCAGGGAATTTGAAAGCCATAAATATGAGCTATAATTCTTTTTTCTGCTGTAAACGATAAGCGATAAATTTTTGGTTAAAGCTATATTAATCTAAGCTTAATCGCATTATATCTTTACTTATCCCAACGCCCACGACTGTATTTATAATAAGACATTTTAAAAACAAATAATGTGTTTTCTACCATCTCTATTGAAAATAAACTTCTTTTCTTTTTTCCTTATTTTCTATCGATTTGTGTTCGTCTTTCTTTTTAACATTCTCTGCTTACCTTTTGAAGTTGGGCTTTGGATTCCTTCGTGCGCAATGTTTCTCCGAATTCCTAGTAGGAGAGAGCTCACACCCTCTCGCCACAATATAACCCCTAGCACAAAGTGCCGCTTATCAGAATACCTCAAAAATCCCGCCATCCACGACAAATATATTATGATTTCCCTGCCATTGCTTCACTCAAATGAGGATATAAAATATAAATCACAGAGCGGGTAATGTATTTTTCACTTTTGCGCATTATCTCATTACCCATTCTAGTAATAGATGCTAAACCTAATAATTTTAATTTATATTTATGCCTTCGCAATAAAAACAGTAAAGGAACATAATTAGCTTTTCCCTATGCAAAAAAAGTTCACACAAATTACATCGTTCAATTAAATTTTTGTGTCTGTTTTCAGAGGGCGTGTTCGAAATGTTAGACAAAGATATTGAAAATTGAATGAGGAAGTAAATGACTGACACCAATAACAGTTTTTTTCGTGTCCGTAGCATCTGCCATATGGTTGCTTCATTCGAGTAACTGTTATCGCCATTTTCTATGACGCAAGAGTATCTATGCTGACCATTGGGAAAAATCAGGATCAGTAGCAGCGTGCTTTAGCAGTACCTGCAAAGTAATTCGCGTAAATTTAGAGGCAGCCACGTCATCATGAAACAATCTCTTCTTGACTTTAAAAGCATAATCAAAGCTTAAATTACAGTTCGATAAATTAATTGAAAGCTGAAGATAATTCGATAAAATTAATGGTAGCACAAATTTTCACGCCCCCATTCAACATTCGGCAATTAACTCATAAATTGATCAAAATGAACCTTTTAGCATGGGGTCCAACCTTTGAATTGAACGTTTCCATACAATGAATGAGAATACTAATCTTTGTCTACTATGTATCATTCTAGTTGATTGGAATTTGCCTTGAAAACAAAATGCTTCAGTTGAATTATGATCTTGATTTGCATTTGAAAAATTGAGAATCTTTAACAGAAGAAACTCCATTTTGAACTGTCCCACAAGTCTGAAGTGTTGCGTTGAGAAACTGCTAAGCCTATGCAAGAATTTGATTCATATATGAAACGTTTGAATATTTGCAATTTTTGAGTGTGCCTGGTACATTTTTATTAGTATGTTTTAATTGTAGGGATAAAGTGAATTTAGCAACAGCTAGCTTCTCAGATTCTTCTTCACGACGAGGTATCTAACCCGCAATTATTTTTACGATGAGTGACTTGTATGATTAATGATTTTCTTTACTTGAAACAACGCAGCCAAAAATAGTTTTCTGTGCTTAAATTGGCCTTTAACATTCCTTCTATAGCATTAGGAAGCTCTGTTTTAGCTGTGTAAAAAATTGCAAATCAGTATGCCTTTTCATGCAGGCCATATTCTGTTCTCAGCATTAAAAATACTGATATACTGATCGTTGATTTAAATTTACAATTTAGAATTAGCGCTCAATTCAAATCTGCATTTCAACATGAAAAACCTTTTCCCTCGTCAGGAAAATCGATAAAGAAATATAATCGTTGAATGTTTGGAATGACATTGATATGAAAGGTAATCGCCGAACGTAATACTTACATCACTCACAAGGTATGATGGTACGAACCATCTCAGTAATAACTTTTTTGAAGCAAAGATTTGCACTCAAATGCATCCACTACCTTTTTATGACGCAGGCTGGTCCCCCAATGTAGTGTTAAGAGCTGATTGATGCTCTCGCCGGCAACTATTCAGAGGTGATCTGCATCATTTACCGTCGGATTCACACAATTACGGCCAATTAAGGGACGAGTTCTCCTTATTGGGGATTTTTTTTAGAGGTTATGATATTAGCTACTATAGGAAGTGCAAGATGTCAGGTACATCATGTGAAGAAATGAGGTTCGTACGTTCGCTCGTTCACCCGCTACAGGGGTTTGAAGTATAGGGGGAAAGGGGGAGTGGGAGCGGTATTTCATCATGTTACACACCACCCTTGCTGTTTCTTCTCGGTGCAACGTTGCTATATAATTTCCTATGTCTCTTTATTACTATATAATGATTGCAAGGGACCTAGCTGGCCCCACAAATAATAATGAAGACAAATTGAGATTGTTCATGTTGTTTATGTTTGTTTATTTTGTTTTTTCACAGAGGTTCGGACTTTGGGGTTTCAAAATGTATCTCCTCCAACAGTTTTTGAGCTACAGTAATGATTTTGGCATTATTGGATGCGGAAAGAATCATAAATTACCGTAACCTATATAGCGATCTTTAATTCGTTGTCGATCAAAAAAATGATAGCCATCAAATGTAACAAAGTAAAAAATTTTCAATTTTTTTTTGTTTCCTAATTTTTTCGTTTAAAAACTTTCAAATGAAAATTTGGAAAATTTCATACAGGTTCTGGTAATTCCTGAGTTGTTCCACATCCAATGACACCAAAATCATTACTGTAGCTCAAAAACTTTAGGAGGAGATGTATTTTTAAATCCCCTTCCAAATACATTTTCTATGCATATCTCGTTTTCTATGAAAAAATTGCCTTTTCTACACGAATAAAAAATGTTTTCTCATAGCATTTTCTATCTGTAAGCCAAATTTCATTGATCTAGGTTCAATAATAAAAAATAGGTCCGTAAGGGGTGCTCTTTCCTTAAAGTTTTTTAATAGTTATGCCTTGGGAGACTGCTCAAGTAGGAGTGGTAATATTATCAAATTGATGCTAACTGCATTTCCAAATTTTCACAATGAAGAAATTTAATCTTCCTATTAATTATTAATATTATGAAATTTTTCTCAGAGTAGAGAGTGTTTTTCCCACATAATTTATGTGACCAGAATAAATAACATAATTTTTCATTAAATTAAATAATACTTTATGAACGTGAGTGATAATTTCTATCGATAATGGATGTTCTTTGTAAGATGCACGAGACAGAATAAAATTTGAATCACAAATACTGTGTAGTGATACCATAGTAGTGGAGTGCTAGAAAATGTAGCAAATTATGATCTAACTCTTGAGCAAGATATGTGTGTATGAAGTGTACCTGCTTAATCTCAAGTCCTTTGCATCGTTAGAGATAAATTTAAAAATATCCTATCTTTACATGAGGACATACTAAAGCAGTAATTGAATATACATGGCTTTATGATCCTCTAGCAGTGTGCTGAAAATGAGATACAGCGTAAATTAAAACAAAAATCATGATAAAATGGCAAATTAAAGCCAAAAGTATTTCTATGATAAATTGAGCTCACAAATTTCGTAAAAGCTATGCTGACATCAATGATGATGAAAATTTCCTTAACAATTTTTCGCTAACCATGGATTTATCCGTGCTTTTTGTGTCCATATTTTACCACCCTATACTACACACCTGCTATGCTGAAGTTTTAATTTTTTTCTAGTATAGGTTGATTAGTAAGTTTTTGATTTTCATAAATTATATTTATTTATTCGGGTGCAGCTGATTATAGAATTTATATCGAAATATTAAAATTACTAAGTTGTTAACGTTCGACTTTTCTAGTTATCTTTGTTTACAGTTTGTTTCGTAAAACTAACGTTCTAAATTGCTTCGACTGTTTTTGTTTCTTTTGTTTGTTTCCTCATTGGCCAGGTGGATGGAAAATCAGGTACTCAAACTGACGACCAATAGACGTGTGGAATTGGCACTAACCCAAACACCTGAATTCACAAGAACGTAAGTAATGCCATATATTGCACAGCTGATCAAGCGCCTTATTCGTCGCAAGATATTTGAAGTGTTGAGAACGAGAAGCAATATTACTACGCTGCAGACGTTTTATGTCAAATTATCGCCGGAAATTACTGTGAAAAAATCTTCCTATGGATTAACGAACATAGAATATTGGGAATCAGAGTAATTCAAACTCATTTTCATCATCAGGCACAAACACATTTCTTAATAATAGTAGGATTTTCAGTTGAGGTAGACCATGATAGAGTCAAACGTAATACTCATCATTCCATGAATGTTGCCCACACGGGAACTCCAGGGCGAAACTATTCATTAGGCGTTGGACGCGATTTAAAATTGACACCAAATGAATTTCATATCCTCAGACCTACTATTCATATGACGCTTTTTGAATTCCTGTGATCCGAATTTTTGTTTAGAATTGCCATTTATATTCGATTCATGGAATAAGAACGCAATTCTCGTTGCACTAATTGCATTTAAAGTTACAATGGAAATGCAGATCATAGGAATACATAACTTCTATTTCGGAATGCATTTTGAGCGTATCGCTCTCACTGAAACAGACCGCAATATTAGTGAAGTATAGCCATAAGTTCCAATAATTATTTATGTCGCAAATAGTCTCTGAGAATCAAAACCGTGCTTGTTTTAAATATTCAATAATGAAATGAGAACATACTCTCAACAGTATCCGACACTGTTTTTTCCCTTCCTGCTACAGGACGGTGATGGCCGTGCATGATATCTATATTGTGTCAGTCAGATCATACTTTCGCTGAGGAGCAGCATCAGGCACTCTGGAAATCGTATTAACCACTGCTGACCGAAAAATCTTCCCCGCTCTCACACTAGAAATTGAAATGACGTCTGCTGTAACATTCCTCTTCCGAAAGCTTTGAAAAGTTCGTAAAATGAACCTATTTCTTAAGAAAACGCAACAATGCTTCAAGAGGAATCCATTCCTTCAAATTTGACGGAAGTCTGTTCTTCTTATGTGAGCTGATGTAACACGATATTAGTGAATTAGCTATTTGTGCAATAAATCACACGGAGGAAAAAGGATTTCATTCGATTACCACCTATGTTATCATATCTAAATTGGCCATCAAAAATCAATTTCTGTGCTTTTAAGTGACTACTGATCGATAACCGAAACTTAAAATCTCGTAATTTTTCAGACTGAATGAAGAGATGATTGTCCTTCTTCTAACGTTATATAAAAATAATAACCCGTCGAATTTTGTTAGCAACATAGATGTCTAGAGACAAATTAAAATTTTTGGGGATTTTTTGAATCTGTTGGACTTAATTTGCATAGAATACGGCTACAAGGGATAATCTCGCGCTGCTACTAAAATCTTATCCTTCATACATCTTTTCAGTATTCAGAAATATATAATGAGCAAAGACTCTTGTAAAGTTCAGATTACTGCTGGTTTTAGCTAAGCTCCGTTGTGTTCCTTACCGCTCAGTCTTCACCAACATTTACGTTGACTGAAACCCTCCATGAGAGTGGTGCTTGTAACTCAAGCTACGAGTAGCGCATCAATTCAAATCAAGCTTTATTTAAATACATCGAGAACTTTCAGTGTCGCAAAATTTATGCCCGCACATAAAATCTATACTTTTAAAACATGGTTACAATCAAATGAATTAGAAGATTAAATTCTCAATTGAATTAAATCATTAAGTCATAATTGAACAATATTTAGAGCAGATGATTGCTGAACTAATTTGATGATAACTTCTTGTAAAAGTACATATCAACTAAAAATTAGAGTCGAAATGATATCCAAAATTAACGCTGCTTCTTACTAAGTCCAAAAGTCGAAGTTTTAAAAAATTGCCTTCATTTCAACTCCTTTTCCTTACTCCATAGCGTCATTGCAGAGAAAGTTGCTTGACTTGAAAATGCAGGACGCATCTTGATTAGCATGAGTGTTGTCCGAAGACTAAATTGTCGTCATGTTCTCAAGCTGCTGTGCCTATGTTTAATTTTACTTACACACTCATTCATCTTAAGAGAAAAAGTTTGAAACCATTTGTATTTAAAATCGCTGAAAGCGGCAATAAAACATATTCACACTGTACTGAGAGTGGGATGCAAACTTTGAATGAACGAGTTACACCAAAAACAAAGTTTCGTTACCACTTCTTCCGTATCAGCAGCTCAATGTCTTCATTTATATTCTCTTCCACTGCCTCTTCATGCTCAGAATCCCGCTGATATATGCTTAAGCTAAATGCGTTTGAACAACAGCAGCGTCAAAAGATATTCTCTCTGAACATGTTATAATTAGATAGTGATTTACAAAAAATATGAATTCTCGTGAGTAAAAAGTCAACAAAATGGAATACAAAATGTACATATAACCCTTTATGAGAGTTGAATACTACAAACACTACATCTCTTCATGTGAAAAAGGTTGGATTAGTTCTGCCGTTCTACCGCTGAACAGCAGAACTCGTGTGCATTATTCCCCCATCTTGTGAAAAAATCTCCTTGAACTCCCTTAACACTCCAAAAACCTTTCCGCCCTGATTCTCCCAACTCCCTCACAGCACTTCCAAATCTCCCATAACTCCTGCGAACTCTCCCACAATTTCCCAACTCTACATCGTGGCCGAAAAACTTGGGCAATTTATGATGGCTTCCGAGAGAAAGTTAAGAAACATTTTTCATGTCATGAATTAAGATATGGAGACTAGGAACTGGAGAGAGGGCAGCAAATACTGACACCGGAATGAGCTACCTGTGATGCGCTGTCAAAGAATAGTAAAAAAGTTTAAAAGAAAGACACATCGTATCACCTAATACACCGTGTCACTCAGTGGCTTCATATTCAAATGTGATAAAGTCCGCAGAAAATAGAGAAATATTCCACGAACTGTCAGTTTAAATACTTCAAATTTCTAATCGACACATGAGGACAGTCAGGTATTTAAACATTTCTTATGCATGGACACACCAGTGTATATGTAAATGAGTGTGCTATGCAGGTGTAACCCTGAACGTATACCGACCAACCATGTATTTAGCGACTAGACAGAACTCAGTTTAAACTTCGTTTTCCGTCTTTGGGTTAAGTTTGCACTCATTAGAAATGTTTATTCTTTCATCCGGCCCCCACTCAGAGTTGTAACAAATGGATCCTACCTCATGTGCAACAGCAGCATTGAAGCTCAAAAGGACAATAGTTTGATTTCTCCCTCACAAGGATTTGCTGTCGGTTTAACTTTTACTCAATTAGTAACGCGACGGCAACAGGAACGCCAGTTCCACCCAAAAGGGAGTTTTCCCGCCTAATTTGCGTTAGCCACTGCCAAAGTTTTTCAGTTGGTTGGAAGTTTCTCCTACGTAAGTTTTCTAAATTATTTGAAATACTCTCACTTACGAGAAGAATCTCTTACACGTCATAATTTTGAACACAATTCGAAACTTTTCCAGGACTTTTAAGATACCTCTGCTGGTAGAAAATGTTCAGTTGATTAACACGAATAAGAAATTTTCACAACACGCTACAGAGAAGAAGCCTCACTCAGGATCTCCAAAATCTTGTCTCGTAAAGCAGGTATTACACAAAATCATTTCCCCTGTCATAACTTGAAATAACGCAGAGTAATGTTGGTTCGCAAGGCTAGCCCAAATCCTTAGAAATGAGAGGCGGAAAAAGGAACAACCCGACATGGGTCTAAGATATTGATTTACGAGGACCATCGAGATCATTCCAGCTGTCTGTGATCAATCAAATGATTTCTCTGCACCAGGGGAAGCGAAGAAGAGCTTAAAAAATTCCTTCATATGCTCTGCTTCCCCCGTAAAATATTTTACACAGTTAAGTAATAATTTGAACACAAATAATACTAGTTGTTCAGATTTATGAGTCAAAACGTACAAGCGGAATTCAACGTAATTCACTTTTAAAAATTTGTACGAAGGCTTCGAGTATAATTATCACGTTATTTCAACATCTCTTCAAAGCCATCTATTAATTTGCACAAACAGTTAGGAAATTTGAATGTTTCTAAACTGGAACTTGAGCAAATTTGTCATATTTATAGTTTTTAAATCAAAAGCAAAACAGTTCAGCAGACGCAATCTTTCCTACTTTGTAATTTTAAACATCAACGCCATTATAAATTCAGAAGACGTTATATACAATATATTGCTATACAAATGTGTAGAATTTTTCGGGAGATTTTTCATTATAACGAGGTCCCACTGGAAACTACGCACTCCTAGTGTCCCCACCGCACTCCTTATCCTGTTTCATGATTTTTAATTTACCTCTTCAAAAAATCAAAGAAATCTCATGATGACCCACGCACGGACAACTAAAGAAACGATAAGATCGAATGAAATGAGTTTACTGGAAACAGTCGAGTCATTTCATCTATTGTATTCACTATAATACGGTTAATATTGATTTTGGGCTTCATTTTACGTAAACTTTGACACAAAAATTAACTAAATTTCCTCACCAAACGGCTGAAAGCATCTGAGTTAATCTTTCCAAACGTTTACGCCTTCGTATACGATCCAGAGTTCTCCGAGAAAGTGCATTTGGACAGAAGAACAATAACATTCCATCATCGCCGAAGCGTGGGCTCGTGAACTTAAACAATGCATGAAAGAGCCTCCGTAAGTAGCTCGCCGGCCCGCTCATTTGGCGACACTCACCAGAATGAGCTCGAACGGGTGCCCCACATCGCGAAGTAACCCGATGTCTTAAGGGCCTCCCTAGCGCTAGTCCGACTTGCGTGGGAGCCGCCTTTGTATTTCGTTGAAAGGTTCTGTGTGACACGAAGGTAAACAAAAAAAAAATTGAAGACGCCTCAGATGTTGAAATAAGAAGTCAGTGGATGGAAATGAAAATAAGATCACGATCATTTTGTATGAAACTCATTGAAATATTGTACAGATTTGGCAGCAAACATATTATGTAACGCAAAATACGGAGTTGAATATTGCTCTCATGAAGCAGCAAATAATAAAAAAAGTGAAAAAAAGAAATGATAGGAATCATAGCACTACTATATAAATTTTTAAAGTATGCCACCTCGTTAAATCCAAAGAACATGCATATCAATCACTAAACGCTATTATAAAAAACACTAAAGATACGCAGCAGCAAATCATTTTACGCAAATTCATTTTTCACTCCAAATATATGTATGTAGTGTAAGAGAAATTACCCAATTTGAACAAACAATAGCAAAGTTATAATAATAAACTTTTCTTATACACTCCGGGTATAAGGTACTCAAGAAAGGGCTTACTTTATTGAAGACCGTTCTTACTAAATGATGAATCTTGAAAACTGAAATGCGTGGTTAAAAATAGACTATGAATTGAAAATATTTCATATAATTCAAAACTGATTGAGAGGTATTGACGATGCGGTATTGGCGATGTGTTCACGTGAGCAAAGTATGGGCTTCTTTATAGACTACGTCTGAAGTGGTATTCGACCTATAGTCCGAATGCGTCGAGTGAATTATTCTCAAGCATTCAGTAAAATGTCGAGACATTCAGGCCGGGAACTTAGAGACGCGTCGTTTTATCGCTGTCGTGTTGACGATAACATTACATGTCAGTCAACCAGGGAGTGTGATGAACTATGAGGCATCAATGAAGAAGCGTTGTCGGTTAATGGAACTTTCCTTCTTTAAGAAAAATATTGTGTTTATTCCTTTCCTTCAACAAAAATATTTAGGGTTTCATTGTGTAAGCCTTCGATTCCATTTTACGATGGATTTTTTCATCTCGTTTGTATATTGAAAATTTCTATTCATTTATTCAGAAGCTCTGATGTACATTAAAACCTATACCATTTCAGCACATATTCGGAGTCGTGTGGGCGTTTACTGCATAGAATAAATTGATAAACTAACCTCTTGATAAAACTTTTTACGTTGATGAATGGAGAAACTTGGCGCAGATTTTTATTACGTATTTGGAAAGTGAAGCAGTAAGTTTTTATTAGAATTTGGCTACTTTCATTACCAATCCTAAAGCCACAATCATGTCATTTCCAAATGAATGGTACTTTACCGGCTGGATGGCAGTATTAAATTAATAAGCAGAGCAGAAGTATAAGCTGATAGTTGCTCTTCTACCTGTTACATTTGTTCTATTTACGTAGGCGCCATTTCCAAAGGAAACATAAAACACATCGTAACCTGTGGGACAACCCCCATGCAAAACACTTTAAGCCATCCTCAGCTCCAGTAGGAAGGTGTTGAAAAATTATAATTTTGAACAACTGCGATAAAAAGTATTACAAAGGGGGACGCCCCAGTGATTTTTGGGCACAATTGGCCATTCTTCTTTGTTGAAAAAGAATCCTTATGTGATGGGGTATTGAGCCCAAAAATTTTATGGGGATACGGGCACTAGATCCCCCCGCCCCTTCCTCAAGACGGTGTAAGGGGACCAAAAATAGTGAACCTTTAACCCCTCATGAAAAGAAAACAAAGAAGAAAATAAAAATTTGGCTCTTTTAGTTTGTTAGCAATGCTTCAAGGATTTCACAACTATCTGTGGTTTTGTTGTAGCTTGAAAATTATTAGCCTTGCATTCATTTGAAATGTCAGATAAAATGACATAAGAAACAAATATATCCCATTTTCTGAAAAACTGATGTCAAAATTTAAAAAATGAAAATGATCAAAATGTCTCATATCAAAAAAACATATAATGGCTTATTTCAAAATAATCAGTCCACAAATAAGATTTTACCATTCGTCAAGAAATGAAAAAAAAATATATACCTTATACACGTAATTCACAATTCACAGTATAAATATGAAATCATGTATGCAGATTGTTAAATAAAACAGAACATAGCATTGATGTACAAAAAATGTCCATTATATTACAATTCAACAAAACAATTTGTTCATGGCCTCTTATGATAAAATCTCATTTGCAACATTCAAAGAATAGAAATCAGTGAGTTTTCATGCTATGAAAAAAAACAAAGACAGTTTTGCAATCCTTGGAAAATTTCTAACAAACTCACAGATCCCGATTTATCAATTTGTACATTTAATTTTTCTATGCCAGTTAAAAAAAGTGGTACAGTTTAGTTAATGTTCGAAAATGGCATTCAAAAAAAAGAAAGGCGAAAATTTGGATCTGCTAGTTTGTTTGATATGTCACAAGGGTTTCAAAACTGTCTTTGAATTTGATATGGCATAAAAACTCATTGATTTCTATTTTATTGAATTATCTGATAAATTATTATAAAAAACAAATATTTCAACTTTTTTAAAACACTACGGCTTGAGTCGAAAAAGTTACACGAGTAAAATATGTTTCTTTTCAAAAAATACATACACTGGTCAAATTTCAGATCAATCGGCTCAAAATTTAAAAATCGCTGGGTTGTCCTCCTTAAATGAAACATTGATAGAGGGAATAGTATGGAAGTGTGTAAGGGTATCGGAGATGCTAACTCTGCGCATTGATAACGCAGTACTCGACTGGACGGCATTGACGGGGAATTAAAAAATTTGTTTCGCGTGAAATCGCCAGGCAATATTCTATGATAAAATGACGAAAATTTGTTAAAATTTTTTAGTTGTAAAATTTTTTATTAATTTTTACCGAACCATGAGAAAACAATGCTTTTTCGAATGACATGATAAATAGCAAGACACTACGTCCTGTTACTGTCAGTCGAGACGGTCTTCATTGATATATTTGGGCCGGGTTGGGAATCATGTGGAGGAACTTTTAAACAAATTTTGAACAATTTAAACAATTTGTTTACCACAGGTCATACAGAGGTAGAATGTTTCTTAAGTCTAGTACAAAGGTTAAACTTGAGTATAGCTACCTGTGGGCCCGAACAAGCTCAGCGACTTCTAGGGCATCCTACCATCACGTTATTCTAAAGGGTAATATAATGGTTAACCTAACTCACTTAACCTAGTTTCACATAAGACTGACCAATGAGATTATTAGCTCGATATTTGATGCTGCATTTTACAATATAGGTCAAATCGGCTGTACTTATAACAGTATATTCGACAAACGATTTAGGAGCAAACTGAAGATCGGCGATGTTACCCATGGCAAGTTACATTATTAGGACCAGACATGTAGCAGGCAAGATCTGACTTGGTGATCTTACAAGACTAGTATTCTGATAGGAAGTGAGACTCAAGATCTCTTTTGAATACTTTGTAAAAATTACTTTCACCGATCTCCGCAGGTATTGAGTTCCAAGTTTTAGTTCCAGCGAAGAGGATACTGCGTTGCGACCGAGCCTTTGAATAATAAGGAAGCATGAATTTACTTCTATTTTGGGTTAAATGGTCGTGATGACCAGTTTGCGCGGTTAATAATTGTTTTAGGCTATTGTCGTTATCATTTGTTGATGTTTTGTAAATGTAATTACAAATGGAGATTTTGTAGAGATCCGAAAGTTTAAGTATTTGTAAATTTTTGAATGAATCATTTGTGTGAGCATTATATTTTAGGTTCTTTACCGCGCTGATAGCTCTTTTTTGCGAAGAAAAAATGATATTGGTTTGATTTTTATGAGTTCCGTGCCATGCTTCTATTCTGTATTTGCTGTGCGGAACACCGTTGAACTGCTGAATATTGAACTCACGACGTTAGCCATGGAAAGTGAAAGCTTTTACAACTTGACTATGATGCGCTTTAGGTATGATGGTACATCATCTGCAAGGGTACATGAGATTCATTCCATCGACACAAACTTATTTCTCATCTGTTCCTGCTCTGTGTTTGCGTTTTATGTTAAATTTCAGATTCAAAATGAACTTTTGTGTTGCTATAGCCTGAAGTCTACTACACTATAGCATGAGATCTACTAGCTAGTACTATAGCGAGAGGTTAGGCTAGGTTAGGTTACTAATGGAAAGCAAAAACATCTAGATCTAGCTACAAAATATCTAGAGTGGCAGCCCTGACGGAAACTACAATCATACTCAAAGCCTGCTTGTCTCACACTGACTCTCCCGTGCGCTGTCGGCCTGCGACAGCGATCGGGCAATGACATTAACAGCGATAAATCAATGACATTAAAAGTATTAAAAGAAACAAGAAATCGAGAATAAGGACAGCGTCTACAGAGAGCTGTTTCCACATTTGTTACATATACTTCGCTCTCAATATCATTAGCCTTTATGAATTCCACATTACATATCATCGAATTCTCAGCGAGATACACAGTCTCGTCACTTGGATTTAGGATCATAACCGGTACCACACCGTCGTCATTTATTTCAACAATTGAGTCTGCTATAAGAGCACCATTATCAAGACATCTCTTCTGAATCAGGTATTCTCCTGCAATTGGTTTCTTAAGGAAGCCATAAATGACATTAAGTGAATTCCCAGGCACTTCAGCCTGATTGCAATGAACGATTAATTGCTTCGTACTTGTTGACCGTGCCTCAGCCGTCGCTGGACTATTTTTCCTGCCGTCAACACTTTTTAATTGCTTCATGCTCTTTCTCGCAACAGCAATCTCTGACAAGAGACAGTCACTATTCACTATTTTTCGCATTACTATTTCTCGGCTTAACAAAGGTTCCATATTTAAATCTTGAAAAGGAATTGGAATATTATTCCAAAGGAGTTCTTTATTTTTAAAATTAATAACGGCATCCTTTAATACATCTCGACCCAGTATCAGGTCATAATTAAATCGAGCTTCTTTTACAACAAGTGCACTTGTCTTAATTACTTTATTAGTGCCGGGAATTTTAATAGATAACTCTACTTCACCTGTGACGTCACTCTTCCCGTTGATGCCTTTTACTCTCAATTTACTCGGTTTTACTTCTTCGCTCAAATTTTTTACCTGTCTGTAACTGATAAGACATTTCTCTGAGCCGCTGTCAAGCAAAGCGCTTAAATACTGGTCATTATTTTTAAGAATAATGGTCGGTTTGTTGCAATCCTTGAATGATACTAACCCAGCATTTTTATTAACATTTTTTACAACGGATACCGAAAAATAGGATTCGATAGTCTTGCCTTGATAATGATCATTCTCAAGCTCTTCATCTTGCAACAAGTTATATCTATTTTTACACTGAAACAAGGGGTCAACATACGATTTGGTTATCTCGGTGGTATCTGGAATTTTTGCCACGGTCTCTAGTTTAACGAGGTTGGTACCGCTAAATACCTCGGGCTCAATCTGTTTCAAATCCCCCTTACTACCTTCACCTAGTTTAAAAAATCGCTTGACGTGCTCTCCGCCCAATGAACTTCACTTTGACCACGGGTTGTGCTACCTCTACCGCGTAAATACGCCTTATAATTACGAACTTCCGTACCGCTCGCTCTACAATTCTTGACTACATGAGTTCCACCGCAGGCAAAGCATCCTCTCGGAAACTGACCTCTTTGACCTCTACATTCAAAGTGCCCTACCATGGAACATGAGTTACAGTACGGAAATCCCGCTTTTTTCGTTCCTGAATTTCCTCCGAATATACCAGAACTACCGCTATCTGATTTAACCATGTTGCACTCTAAGGAGCCGCTACTTCGATCTCCTACATAACTGTTTAACTCTCTACCTCTAATTCGGGGATTCCTTAGCCAAGGTCTAGGAACAATCCTCCTCATTCCTGGTCGATAACTCCTCCGGTAACCTCCTACACTACCATAGAACACTTCATTGTGATCTGGCTCTTCAAAAACTTCTTCCAATTCACTGTTTACCTCACCTACGTAAACTTCACTTTCGTGTCTGACCGGAACTTTCTGCGCAAGTATCTTTTTTGTTTCGGATTGGCTGCGCACAGCTGAAATTAACCTAGCGAGCAATTCCTCCGCCGTGGAAAATTGTGTTTCAAAAATTTTTCTAGCGAACGACTCATCAAAAAGCGGACCTAACGTTGATAAAGCCAGACTGTACGACATGCTGTCGCCCACGAATTTTTTTAACTCAGCCTGATTCGTGCAGTTCTGAAAATACGCGTGGCGCTGCCACCCTAGCGAGTTTGAATTAAGAATACTCTCGTTGGTTGAATACTTTTAATTGGTTGTTAACTCATGTTGTTGATATCGGGCCATGCTAATTTCTTTGTTTTCGTTTCATTTCAGCTTCGCGTGCTGTGCGAGTGACAGCGGGTACGGGCAGGTACCGCGTGTTAAGCACGTGGCGAGTACACGTGGTTGAGCCGTGCTCCGCTCAGACGGCGTGGTGCCTCAGCGACTTTGTTCTCAAAAACCAAAAACACATAAACTTTGACGACAGTAGAGCTTCAGAATTGGAAATTGAGATTGGAAATAATAAGAAAAATTATGAGAAAATTGAAATTGAAATATTGGAAAAAGGAGCTGGAAAATATTACTGGAAAACTTTATGCGCTCGTTGAAAACCGAGTTTATTTGTATTTGAAAATGCGACTAAAATTCGGACTGAAGATGGGAAAGCGTTGTTGAAAATTATGCAAGAATTATGCTTTTGTTTGGATGCGTTTAACTCCGTGAAAATTGGAGGGTAAAATGTAATAAGAAACATGTTGAAAAGTTTTATGCGTTTAAGAGTTTATGCGTTTTAATGTGTTTAATCCGTTTAGATGTTTTATAATCGTATAAGCTATATAATCACTATTTAATCTAGTTCTCGCTATGTAATAACTATTTAATCATGCTAATGCTGTATGTGTTTTACGCTCACTATGCGATCGAGCGAGTGCAACATGTTCGGAGAAAACGATGGTGTTAACATTTTTAGTTGTGCGAAATTTAAATAATGGATTTGCTTTAATTTTGTTTAGTTATTATTTCGTTATTAATGTTGTTTTTTGACTTATTTGAAATTTCTTTTTATTTTTCATGCACAAGGTTTTGCGAATTCACCTTCGTGAACGGTGAACCATTGATACGGTGAACCATTGACTTTGAACGGTGAACCATTGATACGGTGAACCATTGACTTTAAATACGAAATAACCCAACTTGAAAAAGAGTGCCTAGGTTCTACAATGTTACTTTACCATGTTCGTGGTGTTGCCAACGTTGTTTAAGTATATTTAGAAACTTGAAGTAGGTAATTATAAATTCAGTCGTTCAAAATTATGTACTTTGTTTACATTTTATTACTATTGGATTACGATAATTTGAAACGGTTTACCGAATTTCCATATTCATACTTGATGTTTTAAACTAGCGTGTGTTTGATTTTACTACATGTTTTCTTATATCTTACTCCACATTCTATATCCTTATGTATCGATAGAATTAAGTCTTACGAGTCTACGGCACTCTGTTTATTTCGATTATTCTTTTACTAATAGTGGAAAAGTTCTGTTCTAATTGGAGCGATGTTTGGCTTTAATATTATAAAAATCAATAACAATAACATACGCGTATGATAACAATAACAATAACAATAACAGACAATTATTGCAGTTAACCGGTTTTACAACTGCTACCTGAACAATTGTCCTCTGACAACAGCTCTCAAGGCTGATTGCCTCTGAACAATTTTCTAGCGTTACAGTTACCTGAAAATATCGGTTCGTTCAGTTTGAGAGTAACAGACCTCACTCAATTTGACTACTAAATCCTGATCCACCCTATCCTAACTTAACTAAGCCTTACGTTACTCTACTTACCCAACCTAGCATTTAACGTAACCCAGCCCAACTTAGTCATTCTAACCATCCTAACCTAAACTACCGGAGCTCAACCTTCACTAATACAACCTTACCGAAGAAACCCAAATCTAACTCAACCCAAGGTAACCTAACATAGCCTACCCTAGCCAAAAATTTTAATTTTTTTGTTTGCCGGCTTCTTTTTTGTTATTTTTCCCTTGAGTATACATGAAAATAAAAATTACTCTATTTCTTATATTTATTTTTTCTATTTCGGTTTTAATTTTCCCAGAAGATCGGAGTAATTGTCCTAGGAGAAATTTTCTGATGGAGGCACTTGTCCGGGATTAGCTGTCAGGGGACAATAATTATTATCCTCGTATCTAACTCACCGACTACAAACTTACGTAGTTGCCTTCCAGAAACTTAATACAGGTTGGAGTTAATTGAAATATTATTTGACTGAAATAGACGCTGTGCGCGCGCCAATCGCAATAGCCCTTGCGTAACAATAACTCTCAACTGTAAATGCATGAACATGATCGAATAAACACACATTTTAAACAGTATCATACACAGGCCATAAATTGAGCAAGCTTTCAGAAATTCACTCCTGCTCATACCCGTATAATGCATTTCCAATTGGGCGATTCGTCGAGAATCTTACTCGCAGAATAAAAAGAAGAACTAAAGTAAAAACGAACATTACATCGTTTGTAAACGTTTCGGTATTATTAAAATTCCATCACCAGTGCTGAACCAGGAGAAAAATGAAAATAACGTTAAATTCTTATTAAAATAACATCAATAAACATTCCACAAAATTCTCTGAATGTCTAAGAACCCTAATTTGCATTCATTCGTACACCAACAGTTGCATGCTCCTAATTTACATAAGCACACATGTATAGGCTAATCCAGAAACACCAGCGAAAACACAATATCTATACATATACACACACACAGAATTACGTCTGTATTTGGGGGCAATTGATACCTTTACGGCACTAATGTCTTTGTTGGGGTTAGGTTTATAGGTGAATATAAAAAGGGACTGTACAATTCTAAGGTAATGGTCAATAATAATAAATATTAATTTTGCATAATGTTGAAAGATTAGTACGTTTAAATGAATGGTTTGAATTCTCACAGCCTTTAAGCCTGTGACACACCTTGCAAATTTGCGTGTTTCATGCTGCAGCGACGAGTTGCCCAGAGCTCTCTGACCGCTCGGCAGCATGATGCCGCATCAGAAACAAAGTCAAGCAAGCCCGATCGCTGTCGCAGGCCGACAGCGCACGGGAGAGTCAGTGTGAGACAAGCAGGCTTTGAGTATGATTGTAGTTTCCGTCAGGGCTGCCACTCTAGATATTTTGTAGCTAGATCTAGATGTTTTTGCTTAAGCCTAGGTGTAAAATATGGATCCTAGATATTAGCTACAAAATCTAGACAGTTTTGTCAGCATGCTAGATATTTTTTAGCTAGTGTTAGAATTAAGCTATGTATATGATATATTACTGTAAATTCACACTAGGAATTCACTACAATGGTTAGTTACTACTTCATTAATATTATATTTGTTAATTTGCTTTACCAAATTGTCTGAATAGTGAACCAATCATATTTTGATCATGTTATGTTCAGATAATGAAACACACCAAGATGGCTATTTCAATATTTTTGTTCTGCCATAATGTAATTTCTTACTGTGATTATAGGGTTCATCAGCTAAAGCACACAATATCCAATTGCAAAACTAGTTATTATGTCAAAAATCATGGAATAAAATGCACATATCTTATCAAAAATGTATTGTGGCCTCATTTTGACATAAGACTGACCAATGATATAAGCAACAATGAGTTCAGTTTATTGTTGGATGGAAGCAAGCAATGATATTTCAATTATGAAACTACCTGGTTTATCAGTTATATACTAGAGTCATGCATCTAATAAAGTGGAATCATCTTACTGAGTAATTGCAAAATTATTAAAAGTGACGCAGATAGCGTTGTGACAGCCTTAAAATAAATATTGATAAGTAGGAATCTGAGCATTGATAATTGCAATGCAATAGAGACTGACAATACTAGTGTCAGTGTTGGCATCAATACTGGAGTTTATGCCAAGTTCAAAGAAGAAAATTTATATTTAATGTTGGTGAAATGTGTATGCCGCTCTTTCCCGCTTGCTATGTCCTATACTTCTGGTGAATGTTTACCAAGGAATGTGGAATTTTTGATTGCAGAAACTCATAATAAATTTGCAAAATTGTCTTAGACCATGCCAATACAATTAACTTTATGAATAAATTATTATTGGGTCACATCCATTAAAAATTCCTTCAGCTTGCAAAACTCGATGGTTATTCATCCAGCCTGTTGTAAAAAAAATTTTTGTTTAATGGCCGGATTTAAGAACACATTTTGAGATTGCAAGGCAAGGTGAAAAACGCCATCCTGCTGATGTAGTATTCGAAATATATTCTGATGAGAAAAATCTTACACCACCTTCCTACTCGCAACGCATGTGATATTGAAAAATATTCGGATACCAAGCCTTATTAAGATAAATATCAGTATACTAGATAATTTATATAAAGATAAATTACCTAATATTAGGCAATTTATGATAAAAATAATCTTATGTGTCATTTTTAAACTAATATATTATTAAGTAAAATTATTTTATTTTTAAATATATTTTAGGATGCGTTATTTTAAATCTAGACATTTTGTGAGGTCAAACTATATTATTTTGGTCAAACAAAAGTGGCAGCTCCAAGGAGCTTTAATGGAATGGAGGCGGCATCAGCGCTCTAAAGTGAAGCCAATTTTCGGTAGCTGTAGGGTATACGGGCACACCAGTGCTTCCACTTTAAGGTAAAATACCCTATTTTAGGGTAATCAGATGTGGTCTAGGGTAGAGTTTAGGGTAAAACAAAATAACATGATTTTTAGGGTAATTCGACTTCTGTCGGGGTAGTGCAACAAAATTATAGGGATATTGCCTGTTTTCATTACCAATATCAAGTTAGTTCTCAAGTACTACAATATATCTTATGTAAGGTGCGTTGCGGAAGTACGCTACCGAAGTATTTGAGAAAATGTTCAATAAGAGTTATATTTGGAACAAACTTTCCCGAACTCGCCATTAATTTTGTCTTTATTGCACACTACGACAAGGTGCAAATTGCTGTGCATATCGCTGCAGATCTCTCAGAACTCAGATCTCTCTTCAGTAAAATGTGGCCAGATTTGCTGCACAAATAATACCTTGGTTAATTGAGAGTAATGAAATTAACTAAAGTGATATGCAACTTGATATAATGTTTGGAATTTTACATTTTCTTGCCTTACATAACTAACTCGGTAATGTATCAAGATTTACACCAATACATCGGTCATCGTCGTTTACTGGAATTGATCAGCTATATAACGTGTACAGAACGACACTTCCCGTGCCGAGAGTAGGCAGTTTTGTTTCAGTCGAGTGCAATTACTGTGTCAGGTACTGTTACGTGCAGTATTGCATCGTGACAAAATATTTGGTTACTTGCGTCTCAGCAAATTGCTATTATTAAATAGATCCTGTGTACGATGAAGCTGCTACACCGCCCATGAAGGAAAGTCAAATTTTATCGTCTGTTAAGCCCTTTTCACGAAAAGGGAAGGAAGGATAGATAAGCGAACAACTGTTTCGAGGCTGGTTAGAAAAGTCTCAGCCAAATACCGCCACTGAGGATACGGTATACTGTACTATATGCTCAACTATCATTACGCTTGGTAAATCTGAGATTATTCTTCATGTTAACACTCAACGCCATAAAAGTCTCTCAGTGCGGAGAAGGAAAACACAAACTATAACTCTGTTCATTTTATCACACGATCCAATTGAGAAGTCAGGTATAAAAATTGAATTACCGATATGTGCCAAACTTTCTCAGAATGATTTGCCTATTTCATTACTATTGAAACATATGTTTCTCAAAGAAAGCAAGCTTAGGGAAACAAAGAGCTTCAAATATAATTAGACAATGGTTGGGTAAACATCTACTAAGTGATCTTGTCGTTATCCTTATTGAAGTTTATATTCTGTAATGATTGATGAAACAACTGATCGCAGTAAAGCTAAACAGCTCGGAGTCATCGTCCAATACTGGAGTGGGAGTGCAATTAAGAGCTCCTCTGTTGATCTTATTGAAAAAGAGGATAACACAGCCAATGGATTGTTTACTACTCATAAAAAGGACTTCGGGGATAAAAATATTAAATTGAGCGACATTGTAGGGTTCTGTTCAGACACGACTTACATTATGATGGGATCCAAACATTCTGTGGCTTCTTTTTAAAAAAAATGAATTTTCGGCTTCATAGAATAAATGTTGGCTTGGTGGAAATACAGATATGACAGTGAATAAAAAAGCTTGTGAGATAGAAATCGAGGTTCTTCTTTCATTATTCTTGGCACTAGGGCTCACTAACGTAGGACTTCAATTCTTGGGGGAGCTACGAGTATTCGACTGTAGGCTTTTGGATTTTTTTTACATGTGGGCTTCTGTCGAAAAATAATCCGGCCATGGGCCAAGATTCTTAATTGTAACGAGACTCTTATATGAAATTCAATGGGGCTAACTTTGAACCTTAAGCAACATCTGCTGCGCCTTACTCAACGTAAATTATTTCTATCCGCAGCTAAATTCGAACCAAATGAGTATACTGACTGAAAAAATTTTGTAAAAGTTATAATAATTATTCTTCATATAGTGCATTACATTCTTTGCCACGTTCTTTGCAATTGCACCGAGAATTATGGTGTATATGAACTTATTTCACATTTAAATTCCTATAATTTATGGCGCAAAAATGTTGAAACTGTGTTTGTGTTGTGTACCATAAATAAATGTTTCGAGTATTACTTTGTCGTTCATTTCCTCTTACTTTGTCTTTGCTTCTCTCTGCTAGTCAAGAGTAGATCGCCTGGCCTCATACTTTACGTTCATTGAGCAGAGCTTGTAACCAGGTAACCATGTAAAGATAAACTATAGTGAAATCAAAATAAAATGTTTCACGTATCGTGATACATATGACTCCGTAAAGTCAGAGAATTGCATTTTATTATATCCGCATGTACCTGATGTAGTGTCATTTCTACACATATAAACATGGAAACATTGAATATTTTCATGTAATACCAGCAATGGGCTTATTTGACATTTTAGGGTAATTTATGCATTTTTAGGGTAATCTTGAACAAAGTTTTAGGGTAGGAACTTTCGCACTCGTGGAAACCCTGGGGCACACACACGGAGATGGGGCTCAGTGCGTGTCAGACACTCAGCGTGACAGGGCGCCGCTTATCCACGCTGCGGTCAAGGACGAGTTTTTTCAATATGAGTTTCTTTATCATTCAGCGAGGACGCAATTGAAATACATGCCTAAGAAAAAAATGTATAGCAGAGTAGCGCAAGTATGCCATTTAACAGCGCGGTCTCCAGTCGCTGATGATGGAGGTGGTGCTACCCCTCCACTGCAACACCACCTCCACACTGGGACCCAATGCCGGGTGGGCGGGGCTTTGGTCGGCAAAATTGGCCTCACTCGCTTTTCTGGCAAAAGATAGCGATGCCGCCTCCGTTCCATGAAAGCTCCTTGGGCAGCCCTGGTCTCGGTGACGCGCTCCGTGATGAGCCGAGCACAGCTGCTTCACTGTCGTCTGACATCCTTCTCCTCTCAAAGCTCATCTGTAACTGAATGCCGCTACACCGCACGCTCATAGCCTCATATACAAGCCCGTCTGTCAGCTGCGGTTGTTCTGCGGCACCACTACTGCTACAAGTAGCATTGACGTAATGCAAGGTGTGTCACAGACTTTAGAGTGTAGCCCGATCTCTTACAGATCACTGAATGAAGGCTCCGTTTTACTATTTTTACCTTCACGATTATTATTCAATAATTTGATGCTCTGGCGCATGGCAAGGAACTGAAGAAACACGCGTCAAGGAATTTAGTGCATTCGTTCCCAGTGCCAGAACAACACACACTAGTTTACATAAACAAGCGTGTGCGGCAGCGCCGACTCATACTAATGCGTACGAGAATAGTTTCAAATTATTGACTGACTGATCTGAAAAAGAAAAAAAAGACATACATTTGCATACATATGAAGGACGTACGAAAGCTAAATATTTACAACTTATGAAAACAATAAACAATGCTCATTTTCAGCAGGAATCTCTTCTATTTAACAATGCAAAGAAATAAGATCGCAAGATGTGGCTATTCTTCGGGAAGACTCTACACGAATGCTATAAGGGCATGTGAGGCTTGACCTAAACTTATTCTTAGTTTATGACAACAGTAATAAGAATGGCGGAGCGCGGTAACACTGTATCTGAATTACCGTGTCTGGCGTCGCCGATGATTTTGAGAAAAATTTTCTTTATTTCAGGGCTTTATTTCAGAATATCCTTTTGCCTAATCGTTAACAGTCCTACAATGTAGCAAAATTACTTAGAAGCGGCGAGGTTTAAAAAAGAAAAATCACGGGGGATTTTTTTTTAAATTGACTAATTTTGTTTTCCTAAAATACGGAAAACCTATTTGTACTGGTTTAAAAGCTGATACAAGCATTGGAACTAATTCGAAAATAGTTTGCAAGGAGAGTGGCATGTTTATTTTCAAATATTTTTTAATTTTTTTTATTAAAAAATGTTTTCCTTACCAGAATCAAAATCATGGTGATTTTAGCAGAAATTAAGAAAAACGTCGTTCTTCAGCATCCGAGTAGACTATCAAAAAAGGAAATCGTTGCCACGCAACTTGCATCGTTGTCAACTATCTACAGATAGATAAAACAATTCAACGAGACAAAATCCACAGTGGCAAAGACAGCCCCTGGCAGGAAAATGTTGTCGTCGGTTCGTGAAGATAGGGCTATAATGTACTATTCGTTACGGGATTGGACTACCAGTAGTTCAAAGCTTGCGCTAGAATGGGAGAGAAATGGCGTTCATGCCTCAGCGCGAACTGTTCGACGTCGACTCTTCGACAACGGGCTTGCTTTAAAAGAGAGCTGTGAAGAAACCTCTTTTGACGCTGAAGAACATCAAAGACCAGCTCATTTTTTGTCTGAAGTACCAGCATTGGACTGCTAAATAATGGGGCAAAGTCATTTTCTCCGATGAATCTTTGTTCCACCTTTTCACCACCTACGAGAAAAGCCTCGTGCGACGAAGTAAAGGCAGGAGATTTAACAAGGAGTGTGTCGTTCCAACGGTCAAGCATACTGCCACTCTTTATGTCTGGGGTTGCTTTTCAGGTAAGGAAACTGGAGCAATGAGGATTTTACCTGAAAACACAGCAATGAATTCGGTCTGGTACCTGAAAGTCTTAAAAGATCATCTCCTTCTAACGATAGCTGGTCAGTTTCCGACAAAGAGGCGGTTAACCAACATGATGCCACTCCCTGTCATAATGCAAGATGAAATGACAATTGATGGAAATTTTGGCCTGGAGATTCGGCTAATCTAAATCCGATCGAAAAATTATGGTAGATCATTAAAAGTCGAGTTAACAAGAAGAAGCCAATTAATTTAATGCAACTTGGAGCCCTCAAGAAGAATAGAGGTTCTTTGATCATCATATAATTGAGAAATTAGTAAATAGCATACCAAAGCGCATCAAAACAGTTTTGGAGAAGCGTGGTCAACATTGCAAATATTAAATAATTACTTTTATTTATGCATGTCTATCGGAAATAATTCCTCAAGGTTGTGCGTCTGATGTGCCTCTGTCGAGAACGTTGCGTTGTGAGTCTGTGTTTCTGGCTGTTCCGGTCGTGTCGAAGCTGAGGTGGGTCGATGTAGCGTAAGGGTGAGAAGAACGTCTTTGAATCCTTGTCTCGGAATTATTGTCTTAGTGTTAGTGTAATAGAAGACGTAAGGCTAAGTGTTATTGTTTCGGCGGAAGCTGGTGTGGTAAATCTGAAGAATATGACAGTTATCGATTTTCCACTTTTCGGTGCCTAAACCTAATGAAATAAATCAAAATAAACAAGTTTTCTTCTGTGAACTTTCCGTCTGAAATGATTATATTACGAGTTATAGCGGTAGGTTTAGTTTCGTCTTTCATGACGAACGCACTCTAATAAACAGCTATTCATCGATTTTCGAATTTTTGTTGCTTGAATCATGGTAATAACATCGAAATAAACAACTTTTCTTCTATACACTTTTTTCGTCAAATGAGTATTTAACGAGGTATGGCGGTAGGTTTGGTTTCGTTTTTGATGACGATCGCGCTTTAAGCGAGAGTGCATTGCAGTGTTACTGCCCGACGCGCTCCTTGAATCACTTGCCGCTTCAAACACTGGCGTTGCGGTAAGTCAATTACCGCTATAACTAATAAAATATTCATTTCAGACGGAGAGTGCATAGAAGAAAACTTGTTTATTTCGATCTAATTAACTATGTTTAAGCATCGAAATTTACAAAATCGATCACTGTCATATCCTTCAGATTTACCGCTGGTGTAAAGGTTTAATTGGAAGGAGTTCCGCAGTGGAGTGTCGGTGTTGCTTACGCTGTGCTCATCACTTGTGACGGGACGGTAATGGCGGAGGTAGTGCTGTGCTATACCTGGAAACATGATTTTTCTTTAATTTTTCTGTTTTTTTTTCTCCCAGAAAATACTTTTGTTTGTGTGAATGGTTTATTTTCCTTAATTTAAGTTGCTTACAATTTGCTTAAATTTACTAAGCGTCCTTAGTAATGAAATTGGCCAGTTGGCCGTTGACTATAGTTACTACGGTAACTTAACATATTAACTTAAAATATTAACCTAACGAGTTCTGTTCATATAGCTTCTAGGTTGCACAAGCAACTTGGTACCGAACATTACTCTCTTATCTAATTTCTGACGAATTTGAATCTCTTTCTCTCTGTAATTACTATCAGGGTTGCGGAGTCGGAGGAATAAATTTGCGACTCCGACTCCGACTCCGACTCCACCTTTCCAGAATTTGGCGACTCCGACTCCGACTCCGACTCCACCTTTCCAGAATTTGGCGACTCCGACTCCGACTCCGACTCCACCTTTTCAGAATTTGGCGACTCCGACTCCGACTCCGACTCCACCTTTTCAAAATTTAACGACTCCAACACCGACTCCGCCTATTCGCAATTTTGGGACTCCAACTCTACCGATTCATAATTTGTTAGATGAATATTTTATTTCTTAACTAGCGTACACGGTCCGTCAAAAATGAGAGGATTCAATACCTTTCTTCAACAAATTTTCGCTCGAGTGGAGTTTCCATGCTTAAAGGGGTAACTTATTTTTCTTATTAGAGTAATAAATTCTTGGAACCAGGGTTGCGGAGTCGGTGGAATAAATTTGCGACTCCGACTCCGACTCCGACTCCACCTTTCCAGAATTTTGCGACTCCGACTCCGACTCCGACTCCACCTTTTCAGAATTTGGCGACTCCGACTCCGACTCCGACTCCACCTTTTCAGAATTTGGCGACTCCGACTCCGACTCCACCTTTTCAGAATTTGGCGACTCCGACTCCGACTCCGACTCCATTTCTCCAGAATTTGGCGACTCCAACACCGACTCCGCCTATTCACAATTTTGTGGCTCCTACTTCACCTATTCATAATTTATAAAATGAATATTTTATTTCTTAACTAGTGTACACACACCGTCAAAAATGACGAGATTCAATACCTTTCTACAACAAATTTTCGTTTGAGTGGAGTTTCCATGCTTTCAGCTTATTCCAAAGGTAACTTAAATTTCTTATAAGAGTAATAAACACTCAGAACACAGCATTTTTGAGCCGCAAGAGAAGTAGTTATAGCCATTCGTGTCGTATCCGAGATACAGAAATTCAGCATTACTGAAAGCAACTGCGAACTTGTGTATGTATATTTTAATATGCAATACAGTACATTACAATACAGTATATTGTAATATACAATACAGCATATTGTAATATGCAATACCCCGCCGAACTCGGTATTCACGATACAAACTTGAGTATATAAGGCTATGGATCGCTCTAATTGTGATGAAAGTGACTTATTATAGAGCTATTGCACAACGAAAATGAGTGTATTAATTGACCGTGAACTGGAACCAAGACCGCCAGTGCAAATTTTTTCCTATCAATTATTCTTAACAGCGTGACACAAAACGTATAAATAAACACACGACAGTCATTCTTAGTAGTAAACGGTTGCAGGTGTTGAAACCTGTGCATATGTTCATTATATTCTTTATTATCGAACGACTTTTAAATTGACTACAGATTGTTAATAATCAAGATACTAGTGTACATGATTGGTCAAAAATGACGGGATCCAATGGAATCGTTATAAAAAAATCTCAAGATAAAATAGCAAACAAATATATCCATTGTAATAGTACCCGCGATTAAAATACAGTATTCTCATACTTGTGACTGGTAAAACTCGTATCACAGATACGGTCATTAAGCATATTTAAAAACGTCACAAACGCACACAACAACCAAGCAAATTGTATAACATAATACCTATCTGAATTGTAATTTAAATTATTGTTCGCAAGAGGTTTTTAAAAAATTTGCCATACCTTTTAAGCATTTAAATGCCTTTGAAATTTAAATGCGATGAGCCGCATTTTCTTGACAGTTGATTCGATTTTCACGCAATGGTTTCTACTTATAAACATAAGTGAGCAGATGCCTGGTTTTTCATATTTCGATGGTATTTATGATACTGAGTTTGGAGACTGGTTACAGAGTTTGGTAGAGTGTGCGAAAGGCGGAAATTGAGGGTAAATGTGAATAAAAGTAAGGTGATGAGATGTTCAAGAGGTGGAGTGTTTGGAACTTTGGATGTGAGATTGAATGGGGAAGTTTTAGAGGAGGTAGAGCATTTTAGGTAGCTCGGGTCGGATGTGACTGTTAAGGATAGTATGGAAGTAGAAGTGAAGCATCGAGTGAGTGAAGGTTGTAAGACATTGGGTGCAATGAGGAAAGTTTTTGAATGCAGGAGTTTGAGTATGAATGTTAAGAGGGGACTGTATGAAAGTTTGATTGTGCCAGTTTTGTTGTATGGAGCAGAGTCCTGGGGGTTGAGAGCAGCTGAGAGGAGGAAGTTGGATGTGTTTGAGATGAAGTGTTTGAGGAGCACGTATGGAGTAACTAGAAGAGATAGGATCAGGAATGAGTTGGTTAGGGGGCAGACTGGTGTTATCAAAAAGTTGAGCAGGCGAGTGGATGAAAAAGTGCTTGGATGGTTTGGGCATGTTGAAAGAATGAATGTTGAGCGGCTGGTGAAAAAGATATATATGTCAGAAGTGAGTGGTCTTCGAGCGCGAGGTAGACCACGGATGAGTTGGATGGATGGGGTGAGACGTGCTTTGTATGAGAGGGGTCTGACTGTGGACGTGGCGAGAGGGATGGCTGCGGACAGAAGTGCGTGGGAGCAGTGTATAAGGAGGTAATTTTATTTCTGACGCGTTACTGGAAGCTGCCCGCTTGTGATGGGGTTGACCTGTCATGTGCGGGGGGAGGGGCTGCACTCAATGAAGCGGTCGGGGTAAACCAGCTGTGGCTGTCGGGCCTGACTGTGGGAGGTGGTTGTGCTGGGCTGCTGCTGATCCTAGCAGTTCAGATGCGGCCAGTGCTGCCTCTCTCGCCTTCTAGTGACTAAGTGTGGGGATTGTGGCCTGCTGTCGGCTACCCTCCCATAGGGAGGATAAGCCCGGTATATGTATGTATGTATGTATGTATTTATGATACTGTCCAAGCAAGCAGATTCCCATTGTAATGAGATAGGGGAAATTACGCACGAGAACATGTACTTATCATTGACGGACACCTTGTTTTTTATTATATCGGGTGTCCTGTAAAAATGTCCCCGATTTTTAATTAATTATATCTCAGCTTTAAATTAACATATTTGAATTGCCTTTGTTCACAATGTAGTAAATTTTGTTTCCTATTCGAATAATTTATGTTATTGAAAATTGGTTGAATAACCACTTTATAATGTCCAATTTACTGAAAGGAGTAGAAAAATTAATTGTTCAAATGAAAAGTTTTTAAAACAATATTGATATTCTTCCTTATTTTGTAGTTTCCATAAAACTGAACACACAAAAAATTTAAGGAGTAACAAATCATTACCTTATATAACCTTAACGACATACCCTCCATTTCTCTCAAGGTAAGTATTACTTCTAGCCACCATTGAACGAAGAGTTTTACCCATTATTCCACCGTTTTCTATCAGTCCTTGAAACACTATTATTGAGAACACTTGAAACTTGAAACCTCTCAGAGGGTTTAAATACTTAGTTGTATGTACGATACATCGTTATGAAATTATTCTCAACAGTAGGTATTGAGGAATGATGAAGAACACCAGTGTTGTTTTTAAAACTTTCCCTTTGAACAATTTTTCTACCCCTTTCAGTAAATCGATCACCTTGAAGTTTATTCAACTGATTTTCAAAAACTTATATTATTTCAAAAGGAAACCAAATTGAATAAATTGTAAATAAAAGACAATTAAAATATGTTAATTCAAGCGGAGATATTATCAATTAAAAAGTCCGGGACATTTTTGTGAGACACGCAGTATAGTATTGATTGTTCTTATACAATAAATGGTCAAGTGTCTCCTTTGAACAAATTAATAAATAGGTTTAGCTATTTCGTGAGCGTAATCTCTCCTATGTTAGTTCAATGAAATTTTAGGACTTAAAACTTAAGAGAAATTGGTCGAACATTTATTTCAAATACAGAAGAACTTCATGGGAACAACAGCAAGTCGTTTCCCGAGATACGCAAAAAGAGAAACCGTACCCAAGTTAGGTGGATCTTGAGGATTCCAACAGTACGCACAGGAGCGTCCTCTGCGAAATTTTTATTATTGAATTCCTTTAAAATGAAGACCGAAAATCTTCTTTAACGTAAGGTTAGTTTTTAAAACGATACTCGCTAAAAATAGAAGACACCCAATGGACGCGGCCGGTCATCAGCACGGTACTCCGGTAGGAAATTTTAGAGGCGTTCTGAGTAGAGAGATACAGAGTTTTAAGATGTCCGGTCGCCGACTAGGTGAATATCGTATCTTATTGTAAGATTACATATAGCACTAAGATGTTACCAATTAATTGACAATTAATTACCTTGAATAGTAAGTGCCTATTCAAGAGGCTGCAAAAGCCGGGTCGAGGAGTTCAAGTCGCAGAAAGAGACTGCTTTTTACGCAATAGAAATAAGTTAGAGGTACCAGACCCACTTTTATTAAAAGGAAGACATGCTGCCCAAGCAGAGCAAGCTCAAAGATAATTTAATGAGTGAACGCCAAAGCGTCACAAGTAATGTTAATTAAAGCTATTTAAGGTTAATGCAGTCTGCTAGAAGCGCAAACATGCTTATTTATAGAAAGTTAAATTTAAACACAAAAACCGGAAATAAATATGCAGCTGCAAAACAAAAAACAACGAACAAAAAGATCTAATTTCATCAGTTTCAAATTCTTGTCTGTGAACTAAGAGAGGCCAACTGAAGAAAACTTTTTCTTCCACAAAGCCGCCATCAGAAATACGGAAAATATTCAACAGGAAATTTCATTGAACAAACAAAATTGGCTGTTCGTCTTTGTTGGTTGATCTGTCTCCCTTTCACGCTCTTAGAGATACTTAACTACTGTACCTGTGATGCGAGTTTCACCAGTGAACAAGTATTAGAATATTTTAATCGCGGGTGCTATTAGGATGAAAATATTTCTTTATGGTCCACATCTGGAAGATTTCTATACAGACAATATCGAATCCCGTCATTTGACGAGTCGTGTACACAATTATGTATACTGAGTGTTTCAGAAAACGAGGTACAAAATTGCACATCAAGTAGAAAATGGCCAAATAAACACTTTTTGTCCTATGAAATTTTCACCCAAAAAATCGGGGTTGGGAGGCATTAGGTGTTTATTGTTTTTAAGGTTTAAATTTAATGGCACAATTACCCCCCGGTATTGATTCTGAATTTACTTTACAAAAATTGTTCAAAATGTGTTCCACCTACATCTATGCACTTTTCGAATGTTAGCCTTAACGGCTGCCGAATATTAGGAAACACGTCTGGCATTAAGGTATCTCACCTGCAGCCACTGCAATTCTGGCCACAAGATCTTCCTCAGACTCAATGGGTGTAGCATACACAAGGCTCTTCACGTGTCCCCAAAAATTGAAATCGAGTGGAGTCATGTCAGGAGATCTAGGAGGTCTTGTAACTAGCACATTTCGCCCGATCAACGTAAATTCAAAATAAATATTGCGAGTAGTTTATTCATTAAATTTCACCCTTTAAAACAATAAACTGCTAATATCTCAATGTCTCTTTCTTCGGAAAATTTTATGGAAGAAAAAGTTTTTGTTTGGATATCTTCTATTTGGTGTGCAATTTTTTTGCCTCTTATTCTGAATCTGAAACACCCTGTATATTACTGACAAGTGTTTTCTGAGTAGGTAATGTAGGCATTGTCTACACTGAGAAGCATAGATATGCATCAACAGTTTTTTATTACTAAGTATGCACTAATTCAGTGAAATTATAGTAGTTAATTCAATGACTATGCTTCAAATCCCCAAAATTATGATATACGTGTAGATAAGGTAGGTAAGATTTGCACACTGCCTTTTCTTCTTTGTATCTACACTATGCAGGGTAACAATGCAGATAAGGTGTCATATTATTGCTCAACACTATGTTACATTTCGGCTATAATAAGCAAAAGTTGTTCTGCTTTCATTGCAGGGGCCTGACGTTTTCGGAAAGTTTTTTTCACGAATAAAAGTCACTTCTAGCTTCTTTGCGTGTATTATGATACTATCTCTTATTTTCGTCTAACTTTTTACTTTGTATTGGACACTTTGTTATTTTCATAAACGCCCAGGTTCTTCTCATTTCGTGTTTTTTGGAGCAATTTGAAACGTTTCCAGCAAGAGAATTTGTACTATCGCATAAATGCAAAAACCATTGCAGCTGATATAGTGCATTGTTTTCAGCTACAATGTGTGTGTGATTGTAAGTGAAGTTTTTGCTGGTGTGTGTAATTATTTTCATTGCAGCTCGCTTACATCATATTTTTATTTTTTTTTCAAGTGTCTCAATGCCGATATAGATAACCTTACAACATTTCCAAATCTTCCTTAACAAGAAGTAATTAATTACATAATGCTACAAAACAAATACTATTTCAGTTTTTTAAAATGTATTAACATAATTATAAAATTCTGCATTTCAGCGTATACTAGCTTAGAAACTGGGGAGTGATACGAAGATAAAAATTAAACATGATGATGAAATAGTGAAATACAATATAACTCTGAAAGAACCAAATTACATTCAAGGAATAACTTGAGAAATGAGAAGAAATTTTTATTATCAATACATGTTAACTTGACTTAAAAACACGGAAGCCATATCAATTTTGATAACATGACTTGAAAACTAGAAGTCTTTGTGCACTAGACCATAGCTTCAGGTTTCGGCAAAGACTACTCATTGGCAATGAATCATAACCAAAAGACTAGAAATGTTTATGATCATTATCAATCAATGCATCATTTTGAGCATACAGAGTTACCACTCTTTATGTGAGTACAATGTATTGCATCAGCTGAAATGTTCTGCAAGTAACTTGCAACACATTTACTACTATTTTCCTGTTCCTATGTATTAATTGAAGGAAAAATGAACAAAACAGAAATATACAGAATGAATTTGCGATGCTTTCAATTACTAATTCCTGCTTTTAACCACAAAATATACATTAATGCTGGGTACAAAAATTATATTTCGCACTCGTAGGTTTCTCATATATATCTGTGCAAACCCTCAATGACTAGATAACATGGCGGTATTAGGTGATAGGAATAAATACGCTGTTTCAAACTTAGAACAAAACAATCAACGAAAACATTGCGTATTTCTTAGATTTTTCAGCAAAGCATTCTAACTCTGTTTTGGTTTACTTCTAGTTTTAAAGAATTATATATAATTTTAAGCAAAAATTAGAATCGAAGACACCAAAAAATAGCGACTCCAACCACGAATCTTCCACATCCGAATGAACGACTCCGACTCCGACTCCGACTCCACCACATTCGGAAAAGCGACTCCGACTCCGACTCCGACTCCATCACACTTCAGAGTAGCGACTCCGACTCCGACTCCGACTCCACCACACTTCAGAGAAGCGACTCCGACTCCGACTCCGACTCCACCCTAAAACATCCGACTCCGGCGACTCCGACTCCCGACTCCGACTCCGACTCCGCAACCCTGCTTGGAACACAGTATTTTTGAACCGTAAGAGTAGTAGTTATAGCCATTCGTGTCGTATCCTAGATACTGAAATTCAACATTACTGAAAGCAACTGCGAGCTTGTGTATATATATTGTAATATGCAACAGAGTGTATTGTAATACAGTACATTGTAATATACAATGCCCCGCCGAACTCGGTAGCCACGATTCGAACTCTGGTATTTAAGGCTCTGGATCTCTCAATTGTTTTGAAAGTGGTATTATAGCTAGAGCACTTGCACGAAAATGAGTGTATTAATTGACCGTGAACTGAAACCAAGACCGCCAGTGCTAATTTTTTCCTATCGATTCTTAAGAGCGTGACACGTAACATATAAATAAGCACACGACTGTCATCTTAGTAGTAGACGGTTGCAGCTGTTGAAACCCGTACATATGTTCACTATTTTCTTTATTAACGAACGACTTTTAAATTGTCTGCAGAATGTTAATTGACAAATTACTAGAGAACATGATTGGTGAAAAATTACGGGATTCGATGGTATCGTTTTAAAAAATATCAAGATAAAGATGACAAACATATATACCCATCCTAATAGTATCCACGATTAAAATACAGTATTCTCGTACTTGTGCACTGGTAAAACTTTTATCACAGTTACGGTCATTAAGCATCTTGAAGAATGTCGCAGACGCACACACCAACCAAGCAACAACACTGTATTATAATTTATATTATTATTCGGCAAGAAGTTTTTAAAAAAATTGCCATACCTTTTTACTGCGATTCGCCGCATTTTCGTGACAATAGATTCGATTTTGACGCAATGTTTTTTTTATAAACAAAAGTGACCAGATGCCAGGTTTTTCATAATATTTCAATGTTATTCATGATACTGTCCAAGCAAGCAGATTCCCATTGTAATAAAATAGGAGAAATTACGCACGAGAACATATATTTATTTACAAATTGACGGACACCTGGGGTATTATTATACCGGGTGTCCCAAAAAATGTCCCCGATTTTTCAATTAATTATATCTCCGCTTTAAATTAAAATATTTGAATTGTCTTTTAGTCACAATGTAATAAATTTTGTTTCCTTTTCGAATAATTTAAGTTTTTGAAAATCAGTTGAATCAACACTTTACAATGATCAATTTACTGAAAGGGGTAGAAAAACTAATTGTTCATAGGAAAAGTTTTTTTAAGCAGTATTGATACTCTTCCTTATTTTGTACTTTCCAAAAAAATGAAGAAGCAAAAATATAAAAAAGTAACAATTCATTACCGTAAATAACGTTCAAATAAATAAAGTAATTCAGTATCCTTCGACATACCCTCCATTTCTCTCAAGGCAAGTATTACTTCTGGCCACCATTGAACGAAGAGTTTTACAGATTATTTCACCGTTTTCTTTCAGTTCTTGAAACACTGTTTTTGAAAACACTTGAAACCTCTCAGAGGGTTTAAACACTTGGTAATATGTAGGATACATAATTATGAAATTATTCTTAACAGTAGGTACTGAGAAATGAAGAAAGACACCATTGTTGCTTTTAAAACTTTCCCTATGAACAATTAGTTTTTCTACCCTTTTCAGTAAATCGATCATTGTAAAATGGTTGTTCAACTGATTTTCAAAAACTTAAATTATTTGAAAAGGGAATGAAATGTACTACAATGTGAAACACAGACAATTTAAATATGTTAATATAAAGCGGAGATAAAATCAATTAAAAAGTCGGGAACATTTTTGTGGGGCACCCGGCATAGCGTTGATTGTTCTTATACAATAAAGGGCAAGTGCCCCCTTAAACAAATAAATAAATTGGTTAAGGTATTTCCTGTGCGTAATATCTCGAATGTTATTACAATGGAATTTTAGGATTTAAAACTTAAGGGCTACTGTTCGAACATTTATTCCAAATACAGAATAACTTCAAGGGAACAACACCAAGTCGTTTCCCGAGATGCGCAAAAAGGGAAACAGCATCCAAATTAGGCGCATCTTGAGGATTCCAGCAGTACGCACAGCAGCGTCCTCTATACTATTTTTATTATTAAATTCCTTTAAAACGGAGACCGAAGATTTTCTTTAACGAAATGTTAGTTTTAAAAACGAAACACATTAAAAATAGAAGACAACCAATGGACGTGGCCGGTCATCAGCACGGTACTCCGGTAGGAAGTTTTAATGGCGTTCTTAGTAGATAGAAACAGAGTTTTAAGATGTCTGGTCGCCGACTAGCTGAATATCGTATCTTATTGCAAGATTGCATATAGCACTAATATTTTAACAATTAATTGACAATTAATTACCTTGAATAATAAGTGCCTGTTTACCGGGTCGAGGAGTTAAAGTCGCAGAAAAAGACTGCTTTTTACGCAAGAGAAAAAAGTTAGAGGTGCCAGACCGACTTTTATTAAAAGGGCGACAAGCTGCCCAAGCAGAGTAAGCTCAAATATAATTAAATTAGTGAACGCCAGTGCGTCACGAGTAATGTTAATTTAAGCGATTTTAGGTAATGCAGGTCTGGTAGAAGCTCAAACATGCTTAATTATAGAAAGGTAATTTTAAACAAAAAACGAAAAGAAAAGATGTAGCTGCAAAACAAAAAGACGAAGAAAAGAAAGAACTAATTTCAACAGTTTCAAATTCTTGTCTGTCAACTATGACAGGCCATCTGAAGGAAACTTTTTCTTCCACAAAGCCGCCATCAGAAATACGGAAGGTTTTCAACAGGAAATTTCATTGAACAAATAAAATTGGCTGTCCGTTTTTGTTGGTTGGTCTGTCTCCCTTTCACGCTCTTAAAGATGCTTAATGACTGTATCCGTGATGCGAGTTTCACCAGTGCACTAGTACTAGAATATTTTAATCGCGGGTACTATTAGGTTGGATATACTTCTTTATGATCCACATCTGGAGAATTCGTATATAGACAATATTAAATCCCATCATTTATCACGGGTCGAGTACACAATTTTGTATACTGAGTGTTTCAGAACACGAGGTACAAAATTGCACACCAAGTAGAAAATGGCTGAATAAACACTTTTAATTCCATTAAGTTTTCCCGAAAAATCGGGGTCGTGAGATATAAGCTGTTTATTGTTTTAAATGATGAAATTTAATGGCACAATTACTCGCAATGTTTATTTTGAATTTACTTTACAAAATTGTTCAAAATGTGTTCCACCTACATCAATGCACTTTTCGAATGTTAGCCTTAACGACTGCCGGATATTAGGAAACACGTCTGGCATTTAGGTATCTCGCCAGCAGCCACTGCAATTCTGGTCACAAGATCTTCCTCAGACTCATTGAGTTTAGCATAGACAAGACTCTTCACGTGTCCCCAAAAAATGAAATCGAATGGAGTCATGTAAGGAGATCTAGGAGGTCATGCAACTAAAAGATTTCGCTCGATCAACGTAAATTCAAAATAAATATTGCGAGTAATTTAGTCATTAAATTTCATCCTTTAAAACAATAAACGGCTGATATCTCAATGTCTCTTTCTTCGGAAAATTTCATAGAAGAAAAAGTTTTTATTCGGACATCTTCTATTTGGTGGGCAACTTTTTGCCTCTTATTCTGAAACACCCTGTAAATTACTGACAAGTGTCTTCTGAGTAGGTAAAGTAGTCACTGCCTACACTGAGAAGCATAGATATGCATCCAAAATTTTTTTTATTACTAAGTAAACACTCATCCAGTGAAATTATAATAGTTAATTCTATGACTCTGCTTAAAATCCACAAAATGATATACATGTATATAAAGTAGGCAAGATTTGCACACTGCCTCTTATTCTCTGTGTCTACACTATGCAGGGTAACAATGCAGAAAAGGTATCATATTATTGCTCAACACTATTTTATATCTCGTCTATAATAGGCAAAAGTTGTTTTGCTTTCTTCGCAGGGGACTGAAGTTTTCGGAACGTTTTGTTTACGAATAAAAGTCACTTTTAGCGTCTTGGCGTGTAATATGATACTACCTCTTATTCTCGTCTAACCTTTTACTTTATGTTTGACACTTTCTTATTTTAATAAACGCCCATGTTCTTCTAATTTTAGGTTTTTTGACGATTTGAAACGTCTCCAGTAAGAAAATTTGCACTATCGCATAAATGTAACAACCATTGCAGCTGAGATAGTGCATTCTTTCAGTTACAATATGTGTGTGACTAAGTGAAGTTTTTGCTAATGTGTTATTATTTTCATTGCAGCTCGTTTACATTGTATTTTAATTTTTCATGTGTCTCAATGCCGATATTGATTACCTTACAACATTTCCAAATCTTCCCTAAGAAGAAGTAATTAATTAGGTAATGCTGCAAAACGGATACTATTTGTTTAAAATTGTAGAAGCATAATATAAAATTCTCCATTTCAGCGTATGCTTAAAAATTGGGGAGTGATACCGAAGATAAAAATTCAACATCATAATGATATATCGAAATACAATATAACTCTGAAAGAACCAAACAACATTCAAGAAATAACTTTAGAAATGAGCAGAAATTGTTATTAATAATACAGGTTAACTTAACCTAAAGACAAGGAAGCCATATCAATTTTGATAACATAACCTTAGAACTAGAAGTCTTTATGTACCAGACCATAGCTTCAGGTTTTGGCAAAGACTACTCATTGGCAAGGAATCATAACATAAAGACTAAAAATACTTATGATCACAACATAACTTTAAGTTTTTGCAAAGACTAGTCATTATCAATCAATGCATCATTAAGAGCGTACATAGTTACCACTCCTTACGTGAGTACAATGTATTGCATCAGCTGAAATGTTCTACAAGTAACTTGCAACACATTTAGTACTATTTGCTATTTCCTGTGTACTAATTGAAGGGGAAATGAACGAAACATAAATATACAGAACAAATTTTCAATGCTTCAAATTACTAATTCTTGCTTAAATAACTGCCAAATATTCATTATTACTCCAGTATAATTATACTTCTTTCTTGCATTTATCATGTATAGGAATGCAAACCCACAACGACTAGACAACAATGACGGTATTAGGTGATATGTATAAATACGCTGTTTCAAACTTAAAACAAAATAAACAACAAAAACATTGCGTATTTTTAGATTTTCAGCAAAGTATTCTAACTCTGTTTTGTTTACTTTCGATTTTAAACAATTATAAATAATTTTGAGTAAAAATTAGAATCGAAGACAGCAAAAAATAGCGACTCCAACTTCGACTCCACCCATCCGAATGAACGACTCCGACTCCGACTCCGACTCCACCACACTCGGAAAAGCGACTCCGACTCCGACTCCGACTCCACCACACTTCAGAGAAGCGACTCCGACTCCGACTCCGACTCCACCCTAAAACATGCGACTCCGGCGACTCCGACTCCCGACTCCGACTCCGACTCCGCAACCCTGATTACTATCCTCCACGCTAGGAACACTTGCCTCTTCTGATTTCTGTTTAAATTTCATTTTAAATCATTCTTCGCTAAAAGCCCTTTCACTGCGTTCTATTCATAAGCTTAGGTTAGGGGTTAATTGTTAATTGTAACATTCGTTATATTCATCGAAATCTTTACCAGTAACTTGTGCTTCTTGGTTTGATCAGTTCTTTGTAACAGTCGGGAGGTCGGGTTTTTCTTGTTGGGTAACTTCTTTCCGGCAGTACGTCCTTCTCATTGCAGCTCAAGTCCTTCGTTAAATTGTCTAATCTGTGGGCTCTCTTCTTGGATACAAATCAGTTAGTTCAAAGTGAAATAGTTGTTTCAATTTTAGTGATGCATTTGTATATCGGCCCGTGGTTTTTTCTTTGCATTTGTATTTATTTCACTTTCTTAATTGAGTCTAGCCACCTTGCCGCCATTGCCTCGGAATTTCCGGCACCTAACTCTTCAAACCAAACTTCTGTCTTACTGTTAGAGTTAACTTCCGGCTCAACCTTGACTATGTGGGCAAGATTATTTGACTTAACCTAGCTGCCTGTTTTTAACTGTGTGAACGTGCACATTTTAATTGAATAACTTTATTATATAACCTTAATAAATCCTCAAAGTTTAAACTTGAAGATATAAATAAAAATTCAACTAAGTTAATTTAAGGTGTTCTCGTTGCGGACGCTGTAACAGCAACTAAAATTTATTCGTTGAGCTTGAACCACTGCGCAGTGGCAGTTAAACTAAGTGTCTTACTAAAGTTTGAGAAAACTGTTCGTTTTTCCGTTTGAATTTTCGATTATGTGAGTGCTTCATGGAAGTATTCCTCACAGGTTGTTAAATATTTTTTGTGGCTAATTTACGTTTTTATTTGTGCATTATAATGTTTCACAGAAGAAACCAATTAAAAAATACGCAAGACTAGACGTTAGGTTAACAAGAAAAAAGAGAAACTCACTTTTCCCTATATCTTTGGCTGCACCTGTACATGTTTGGTTGTGTGAATTAGATGTATGCAACTGTGTGTGTGTGTGTATGAAGGAATACAAATTAGGGTTCTTAGACATTCAGAGAATTTTGTGGAATAGAGGGTAAGATTCGTATCGTCATACAAATTTGAGAGAGCCAACAATGCTTACTTCTGTTCACGAACAGAGCACTTTGTGAACGAAAGGAAGGCGATGCAGTGTTGCCAGCGTGTTGAAGTTTTTTTAATGCCTGAAACCTGTAGTAAAATTCATGTTCACATGGCAATGATTAGAAAATTACATTAAAATTCTTTCATATTTCATAATTTCGTACAAGTCTCTTCGGCAAGTTTCAAATCTACGAACAGGTTTAGATACTCGGTAAAACAATTTCGTACAGATTTTAAACTGCTGCAATTTATTTAGGCGTCTGAAGAGACGCGAAATTATCTTCCGCGAAAATTGTAATAATAATTGAGATCAAAACAAAGATTGATTTACTTGTTTATTCACAAAAAAAGACAAAGAGTACGTCAGTGAATACGAACCTCACATATCAGACACAGGAAGGAGTTGTTAGAAAACATATCTCTGATATTCACCTTGGGTGGACGTTTGGATCCTAAGTCCAAACTTCCGATCTTCCGACCGCGATAAATCTTCCACATCAGGATCAGACTTGAAGATCGGAACCTCCCGGTTGAAAAGATCGGAAGTACGAGGTCGCTCTTGCAAAATGTAAATCCGATCCCAATCCTGGCCGTAACGGGAAAAAATGAAAACAAAACGAGGACGACCAATTCGTCTTGCGTAGACGTCGTTTCTTCCTGTACCCAGCTTCAAAAACCGTACAACACACTGCTCCCGAGCTCCGCTTCGATCGTGCGCGTGTTCAGCTATGGGTCGGCCATCCTCCGGCCTTAGACTCAGCCTGAGGGCGACCCAGGCTGCCGAGAACTTAGAGACCCTCGTCTTCTTGAAGGCAACCTTCCCTTCTTCAGGAAAGTCCACGAGGTGGAGATGAGCGAGAAGGACGGGGTCTGAACGAGGCGATTCAAACAAAAAGACAGATAGCGTCCCCTCTGTTTCATTTATTATAATTAAATTAGATAGAATTTAGCAGTCAGTAGAGTAGACATGTTGCTATATGGTTTTTGAAATACAACTAATAAAAAATCAAATTTAAAATCCATCTGTTCAATTTTATATCAGTGTTATAGTATATGTTACCGCCGATTGCCCGCTCCGGGCGCCATGCCAAGTACATCGCAGCGCGAGCTATAGCGCGGTCAAAGCCGGGTGTAGTCGGTGTGCCCCGCTTATAGACCGACCGGGACCCCGGCCCCGGCCAACCCCGGCCATTTTGGCTGACCCCGGCCCCGGCCCCGGCAAGCCCCGACAATTTTTGCAGGCCCCGGCCCCGGCAAAATAGTGCCCTGAACCGGGATTTTGGCCGGGGTTTTTAGTTTTTACTACACCTTCTTCACTTCGGATTAATCCAAGTCAAGGTCAATTTAATCCAAGATAAGTTCAATTTAATCCAAGTCAGATTTAAATTAATCAGATACAAGTTAAAATTAATGCAAGGTAAATTCAAATTAGACGTGCTAAGTATCCAGTATCAAAAGGCAGAGTGTGATTCAGATCTTTGAGCGGAGTAACATGTAGAAATTAATTAGAAAAACTTCGTATTAACTATACATTAAAGTTGTTTTTCAATTCTGCATTTATGGCGGTGGGCATCCATTCAACTATTTATGTTTAAAGACAATTTTATGTTACACATGCACATTCACTTAGTAGTATCGAGGATTTAATTACTCATAAAGAGATTTGTATGCGTTAAATTTTCGTTTTATCGAATATATAAAGTCATATATGCATGCAAATACGAAAGATTACCATTGGGTGATATGTAGATTCCACCTTTAAAAGAAATATAGCAACGAAGTCTGTTGTTGCTTGTTCAAACGATTTTTATAAAAACAAGTTTAAGCTTTTTTCATCGATCGAGATGGTATATTTGCCTAGGCCTATTCATTTGAAGGGATGGCACAATTTTTAGTGCTATTGCAGGATTGTATCTGTGTAGTAACGTACTCATATAAATTGTAAACAAATGGTATCGTACATATGTACTCAGTGAACCGCATTTGCATATTTCTTTTACAGGTTAAATCTACACACCGTCCAGTGGCAATCGTTTGTAATTGCATGCGCATATGATTTCATAAATGTGATAAAGTGGAATTTCAGGCATGATAATCTTTAAACGAGTGTAAATAACTCCTTGATACTATGTGTATCTGTAACATATAAGTACCTTTGAACATAATTATTTTAATGGATGCATACTGCCATTAATTTAGAATTATAAAACAACATTAATGTGTAGCATAATACGAAGTTTTTATAATTGACTTCTAACTGTTACTCCGCTCAAAGATCTGAATCACACTCTGCCTCCTGATGCTGGATACTAAGCACATTTTACGACAGCTTGTTTTAATACTGCAGAAATTTTGTGTATTCCATGCTGAAAGGAAAAACGTTTTTCATGCTCATCGCATCCAACAGATACATTTTTAATACAAAAGACGCTCAAATTAACAAGGGATTTATGTCGATTCTTAATTCAACTTGGAGTTGGATTAATTTGAACTTGATTTGGATTAATTTGAACTTGACTTGGATTAATTTGAACTTCACTTGGACTTATTTGAACTTGATTTGGAATGATATGAATTTGATTTGGATTAATTTGAGCTTGACTTGGATTAAATTGAAGTTGATTTGGATTAATAATTTGAAGTGAATATAGCGTAGTGTGCCCGGCTACCCGCACGTGAAAAATTAACATGTTTTTTAAACAAATTTAAAAAGATTTCTCAAGAGATTTGCGATTTCATTGCAATCCTGAAGAACATGCAGTCACTGAGAAGGAAAGCAGTATCTATGCTACCATCCAGTGTAATTATAATCCAGTACGCAGTTATTGACATGAAAGAATCTCGACTTGGAGAGGTCCTAATATCAGCAGTTATTGAGAAGACGCTATTTTCGTTAATTTACTTTTGTACTTCTTCTGAAATAGCAAACTGAATTTGGATACTGAGGTCTGGAATAATTTTTTTTTAATTACCTTCTCTGATGGAACTTGAATTTTCTCATTCAAAAACCCTACAAAATTAAAAAAATTCCTTTTTCCACAGCGTCGTAAGCATTCAGTGCATCACAAAGCCAGTAAATTAAAAATTTCTCTCCATGTATTTGGTCAGTATTATTGGGCTCCCAGTTTTTAGATTGAGTAAATGCTTCTTTTAAAGTCAGGTGTTTGCCAGTAGACGAAGACGACTTGCAACAATCGGCAGTTTTGTCACTGCTCCAGCCTATACTGTCTTTGTTTGTTTTCAATACATAGACATTTAGTTTTTCTTCTTGTTCGTTTTGTTTCTATTTTTCAATTCTATTTCGTTGTTTGGTTTTTCTTCAGCTTCCAGGAATTGATCATTTTGTGTCGATTTTAGATAACCCCATAAATATTTAGATGAGAAAATTTTCTAAGATGCACCAGCCGCTTCTCGTCGTATATTTGCTCACAAATGGTGCACACTTCAATTTCTGCGTTCTTCACTGATATGGATATGTAAAAGTAATCCCATACTGCTGACGCACTACTTTCAGTCATTTTACCGGGTGTCCCACAAAAATGTCACTGAGTTTTACTTGCTTATATTTCAGCTTTAAATTTACATATTTTGATTTTCATTTTTCACAAGGTAATAAATTTTATTTTATTTTCGAATAATTTATGTTTTTGAAAATCGTTTAATAACAACTTTACATTGATCGATTAACTCAAACGGATAGAAAAACCAATTTTTCGAAAGAAAACATTTTAAAACAATATTGATATTCATCCTTATTTTGCACTTTCCAAGAAATCGAACAAACAAAAACTTAAAAGAGTAACAAATCAATACATTAAATGAAGTTTTAATAAAAAAGTAATTTAGTATCCTTCGACATACCCACCATTTTTCTCAAGGCAAGCATTACTTCTAGCCACTATTAAAACGAAGAGTTTTGGGGATCATTTCACCTTTTTCTTTTAGTTCTTGAAACACTTCAACTCGTTGCCGAAGAATTGTTAATGATGGAGGTGATGTTTTGAAAACGTGTACCTTCACAGTAGGGGGTATTGAGAAATAAAGATCACCAGTGTTGCTTTTAAAACTTTTCCTCTGAACAAACAGTTTTTCTGCCTTTTTCAGTGAATCGATCACTGTGAAGTGGTTATTAAACGATTTTCAAAAACTTGAATTATTCGTGAAATAAAAATAAGAACCAATATAAAATGGAACATTTTTTTACTGGCAAACGTTTCGGAAACTCTGATTCCATCATCAGTGCTGTAAAACAAGGAATATAAAATACCTACTGTGAAATACATTGTGAAATACCTACTGTGAATGTATCGTTCACAGGAAGAGGCCCTAAAATTCTTTGACAACATAAATGGATATCACGCCAAGATAAATTTCACAATGGAAACTGAGCAGAATGATGAATTGCCATTTTTCGATGTTCTCGTAAAGAAAAATAATTCAACATTCACCACCTCTATTTATAGAAAACCTACATTTACGGGATTATGTACCAGTTTCTTAAGTTGCGTTTACAAGGATTATAGAAAAACAAGTGTCACCGAACAGTTTCCTATTTCCTATTTCCTCCTATTATTTCCAGTTTCCTCTTGATTTTAATAGTATTATTTCTCTAATTTTGAGTTTCTTTCCCGTACATTTTTATCTATTCATCTCGGTTTTGTTCATTTCAGACAACTTGTACTGATGATGAGCCTGGTGCTCGAAACGTTTACCTTTTAAAGCAATAAATAATTTTAACAATGTTGACTTTGAGAGTAGCAACCTTGGTATTTTTATTTACGAGTGTCACTACATTATTGCATAGAGCATACTGTATTTAAAATTCATGTAAAATATTTCATGAAAAAGTGAAATATATCACAAAGTTACTTGTACAAAATTATTACCCTGTATCTTTAATTAACAATCTGGTTAAAAAGTATTTAGACAAAAAACTTTCCCCTCCGTATACAATTCTGACCGCACCAAAGCAGAAATTTTTCGTCGAGCTCTCTTTTTGGGCTATCTTTTCAAGGAGATGAGAAAGGATCTTCTATCTCTGATACGCTCTCATTTTACTTTCATTGACGTGTTACCATTTTATAAAAATAGTTTTAAAATAAGTTCATTTTTCAATACGAAAGAGCGTTTGGAAGAGTGCCTGAGAAATGGTTGTGTGTACTTGTATAAATGTGATTGCTGCCTGCAGTCCTATGTTGGGAGTACTACACTCCAGCAATTTATTCGTCACAGCCAACACTCTGGTATCTCCCATGGAATCGGCCGTCCATACTCATCTCCCTCCCAGTCAGCCATCAGAGATCATTGTCATAGTTCAAACCACCCTTTCAAAAGTTCCAATTTCTCCATACTTTGTAGAACTGCAGAGGAACTTGACCTTAGAATTTTGGTATCATTGTTCATTTTTGCCCATAGACCTCAGCTAAGTAATGATCAAAGTGCGATGAAATTAAATATTGCCCCAACTGTGTATAAAGAAGTGCGTTGGAATGTGTGTCCGTGTGTGTGTGTGTGTGTGCGTGTGTAAGCAGTTCTATTACTTTGTGTAGATGTTATTGTGTGTTGGTTTGATTGCTAGAATTTAGGTGTATGTTTTCGTATGGCTTCGAATGTTTAAGAGAAATTGTGTTTTAATTTTTAATGGTTAGGCATAGCTATTTTTCGATATAGGTATAGTGATATTAATTTCTTATAGCTTTTTCGCAATTCATTCATTATCGTTTTTATTCCTTTTTTACAGCACTGATGATGGAATCAGAGATTCCGAAACGTATGCCATTAAAAGAATGTTCCCTTTTATATTGGTTCTTTTTTTCATTTTACGTATTAGACTTCCCAAAAATCGCCCTTTCAATTCTAATAAATTATTCGTGAAGGAAACAAGATTTACCGCATTGTAAAAAAAAAGACAATTCAAATATGTTAATTTAAAGCGGAGATAGAATCAATTAAAAAGTCGGGGACATTTTTGTGGAATACCCGGTGCATTTAATTACTATAATTGCTTCTGAATTAATTAATTCAACAAGCACTGCAACTGCAGGTCTACAAAACTTTATTGACTTGACATACGTACACACCCAACCGCAACCGTAATTCAACATTCATTGAGCCACTAACCGGCGTTATGCATTACGTCGTCGTTACACGTCCTGACACGGTCTGAACCCCGGCCCCGGCCCCGGCCATGACAAATTTGTTGACCCCGGCCCCGGCCCCGGCCCCGGCCCCGGCCAAATTTTCAACACCGGTCGGTCTATAGCCCCGCTGCTCCCTCTTTTGTTTGTTACTTTCGTTGTCCTCGTTACCTCCTCTTACCTCCGTGTTAAGTGACGTTTTGGCTACGACACTTGAATTAGCTTTCTGTATAACGCGGTTAGATGTTTAAGTCTTTTTTGCACATTAGCCCCCTACTCAACATTCGCCCTAAGTTACGTTTCCATGTAAACGATTCCAAAATTGACAAGCGTAAAGAGCAGTAGGAGTTGAGGTTTATAGCTAGCCTGGCGCTTCTCTCTTTGATGTCTGCTGTTGCTGGTTCGTCTGGTGCAGCTGTAATTGTGTAGTTGTTCCTTATAAAATGACAGGTGTAATTGTGTAGTTGTTCCTTATCGAATGACTGGTGTAATTGTGTAATTGTTCCTTCTCAGACTATTCGTAAATTTCTTTTTTTTTTGCAATTAAATGATTTGTGTATTTTTTCTTTCAGACATGCCAATAAAATTTACAACCTTGCTTATACTCTCAAAAATTAGGTTGAGTTTTTATTGAGATCCATGGTAGCAAATTAAGACATGGGGTACGTACGGTTAACGAAAAACGTCGCCCTTGAGCCCTGCCCAGGGTGGCAGTTTATGTTCGGGGCCCAGTAGGCGGCCGAGACGCTTCGGCGCTTACAGTATATATGTGACGTCTTATACCCATATTAAATTCGAATTGCTTTAAAAAGTCTTATGATTGGAAGATCGAAAACTCGGGAAAGCTTTAATTTTTTGGCGGCGAAATAGGAAGGCCGCATTCGGAATAGGCCATTGATCGGGATCGGACTAATATTTTGAGGATCGATGCCCTAGGAGTATAAAGCCCAAAGACTCTATCCTGAAGAGTTGTATGGGGGACACCATATTCAGTTAAGATTACTCTTAATGAAAGAGTTTTTGCCTTCACAGCGGCACCAGCCTGGAGCAGAGCCTTGTCTGTGTGATTCTCGAACATTACGAGGTGCCATTCATAGAGCTGTATTTTATCAGCGATAGCAATAAAAACATAGAAAACAGAGGCAGCCTAATAATCTATGAAATCTGAAACAGAAAATAGCTTTTTTAGCCATAATAAACTTTGCTGCGTATTTACGTTAGAAGCGTACATTAATTATTTCTTCATATGGAGAATTTGTTAGTGTTATTCACACTAAAGCAGCGAAAAATCTTTACCAGAACTGGTTCCGCAAGGTCGTACAGCTAGTGTGTGTAAAAGTATAGAAATACTCAATATAGGTTCGGTTGTCATACACTACTAGTATTTTTAGTATCTTTAATTTATTTAGCGGAAAAGTTGTCATATAAGGTGTCGAAACCTATAACAACAAAGATGACTCCTTCCAAGCTTTCAACGTAGCGTTCTTATCCTATTTGTTCTCATAATTTTGATGCCTATCACTTAGACGATTTCAGTTTTTTCGAGCTAGTTCGCTGAGTGGTACTTTTGATCTGCTGTATATGATCACGTGAGCTCACATTTTACTCGAGAGCTCACATGTGTTGATGTGTAATCGGCAATGTCGTAAGTGTGTAACGCAATTCACGTTTGCACTAGCTGTTTAATACTAGCAGTGTTATTTCTATTTAAATGCAACTTGTACGATAATGAGGAATGGTCGACGATACGGAACTTACTTTATATGTTTTTTTTATTAAGATCTTCCTTTTTTTATTTTTCTCCTGTTTCAACACTAATGATGGAATTTTAATAATTCCGAAACATTTGTAAAAAATGTAGTGTTCTTTTTGATTTTGATTTTTCTTTTTATTCTACGAGTAAAATGCTCATATCATTCATGCATACAGTTCTGTCTTATGCGAGGACATCGACTAGCCCCCGATAACCATGCACTTCAGGATTTCTCCTCTCCTTTCAGCGAGGATTAGCAAATTATCCAGTGAGTCGTTCGCAATTACTCATACAAGTTGCCCATGAACAAATAGCCCTGCGTCTTGTGATCAATGGAAATGCCACGAATTAATTGGCGCGCCAAAAGGCAATTGCAGATTATAGAGGCAACTCGAGAGCTTGGAAGAGCCAACTAATGCCAGGAGTCGGTACTCCAATCATCATCGAGCTTAGGTAATGTCATGGTAAACTGTACAATGGTTCTTCAAATGAAGAAGCACTCTGAAACGCACTAGAAAATAACGAATAAATAGCTATCGTTTCTAAATGTGGATAATTAAACGGATCTCGATCATTCAGCTGACATAGTTACAGCAAGAATTTTAACGAGTACCGAGCTCTCCAAATCGTTTTACGGAATTTTCCCCCGATCTGAAAGAGTTCTACTGGATTCATCCTTCCTCTTTTTCTAATTCTTATTTCCAGTGTTTTGATGTTTCTTTCACGTTCACTCAGTTGCAGATCGAAGTAATTAATACGTAGAGGATATCCCAAAACTGATGTTAATGAAGGTGAACGAGTCCGTGAAGTAAAAACTTTTGTACGAAGTGTCAGGTAACCTATGCTTAGTTTGTATTCTACTCTAAACACGTCAGAGGCATCAGTTGAAAAAATTCAACGCTTGTGACAGAAATTTCACTTCTTCGTTCAACAAATGAATTCCTGAGCTCAGAGTTCAAAATACGAATATAAAGCTAGGGACTGGAAGAACTTGATAGAAGTAGTGCGGAAGATAAAGTCGTTTGAAGTTCAAGGAAGTATCGTAGTTCTACAGTTTGTCTGCTGACATGCTTCGTCTGAAGTGCTGGTCTCTAAAAGAGAGCAGAGGCCCTAGAAAATATGATTCCGGTCTTTCTCCGGCTGCGAAACTGGAACGTAAGCGCAATTTTGTAGAAACTCATTTGCATTAGAGAAATTTTACGTGTTCGCTTTACCACGTTTACTGGTATCTAATTGAACTTATAATTGTGACAAAGGGAACATCAAAAGCAGACAAGGGTATTGATTGTATGGTACCTTCATTAATTTGTTTGTACCTAGCCAACCCGCACCTTCCCGAGGTGATACCTTTAGTATAGCCAGCTGCGTTAGTGTACAATTTACATTGTAACTGAATGAATTGATAATAAAGTTTTCTATTTATCTAGTTCTTCTGGCTAGAACCAACGCGGGGCGGTGCCCTCTAACATCAGGGTCTTTCGTCTTTTGTACTAGTGTTGAGAAATTGTAAAAAAGTATATAGGGAGTTTTCCCTAAATTTCGTGTGCGGGCCCTTGCCCCGCAAGAACCCCTCCCCTTCCTGCCCTCCGCTCGGCGCTGAGGCATGGAAACTTATAAAAAAAGACGCGATGGAAATTGCTGAGGAGGGACCTCCGTCCCCGAAGATACCGACCCTCGGAGGAGCCAATCAGAAAAAGAAACACCGATATATTCCTTTCGACCTAACAGAAGACAGGTACTTTACCAAGTACTTCTCAATAAATTTTGCCCCAGAAGATAAGAAAACTGTTAACCCCTTCAGTATAATGGAAGAAATCATGAAAGTTACGGGAGAAAAAGCAAAACCTCTCTTCAGCATGAACAGAGAGATGATGGTGGTGGAGGTGCGCAGCGAGCGACACACTGTAAAAAATTTCACCGTGATTTCATGGTAAAATGTCTGGCAACTTCGCTGCCAAAAAAAAACCGTGAAAAAAACGGTAAAACCTGGGGGTAAAAAACGGTAAAAAACCGTGATTTGTAAGGAGTTACCGTGCTTTAAACGGTAATGCCAGGAAATTAAAACCGGTAAAAAACCGTAATTTATAAGAAAATGCCGTGAAATAACAGTAAAACCTGGGCATTGATAACGGTAGAAACCAGTATTTTCTTCTGATTTGCCGTAAAAAAACGGTGGTAAAACGAATGTATTTTTTATTATTGACCGAATAACCGTGTAAAATGCAAGTAATCGTGCCAAAAAAGATGAAATTCTATAATTGTTCAATCGCTAAGAAAAAACAATCGCTCCTTGGAATTTTGAAATACGATGAGCATAGTACAAGCCATATATCGTAGAAAACTGTTGAAATTTGTGTAAATGAATAGTTTACCTAAAGCAGTAGAATGCTAAAACGGCTTCCATTGGTCAACCCTAGTACTTCAACTAACATCTCAGTTCATGAAACTTTAAAATGGAACTTGCGTCACCTGCAGACGTAAGTTGTTTCCGCTTGTCATGCCCCGCAGTTTACATTGGCTTGAAGTCAACTATTTGTAAATACGTTCAATTAGCGTTACCTACCTAAATACTCGAAAACCTCGTAACGAAAGGTCAATGACTGGAACAATGGCGATTTATTATTGCAACGTTTATTATTTGTTTCCTAAAGAAAAGCATATCCTCAACAAAAAAAAAGTACGAACGAATGGTAACTATTTAAACTCGATTCAATGTTTATTATTAAACAAAAAGTCATGCCATTCTATTCTCAAAGTAACGACAAGTTCATTAAACGAAATTTAAAACTGGTCATAACAAAATAAATCACAACCTTCCCGTGTTCCTCTTTCCTTCAATTGACACTTCAAAAACATTCTTAAAGAAATCAAATCATAACTCGAGCGTTTACGTCAATGGATTTCGAATCAGCGTCATCGTAACTCTTACAGTTATGTCTGTTTATTTGTCATAAAAGTACAATAAAATTGGCAAGATTGACCTGAACTAATATCAATAACAAAGTGGAAGTTCGTCTGCATCACACACGGCTACAGAAATTAAATAATTCTAAGTTGAATATTTCTCAGGTTTAGATATATTTCTTCAACTAAACTAACTAGCTTAATTTAATACATATTATTGCCACTAAAATAGTCAAATTCTCAAATGCTTCACTAGATATCATAATCAGATCAGGAGACCGAGCATGAATTACGAGCTGAAAGCATTCTCCCCATAAAAACCGAGTGGAAGTTCCAGCTTGCAGAGTAAATTTCACAGAACAATAATGCTTGAAATAGATAACACATTTGAAGTCGAGTTTTCAGATTTTAAAATCCACTTGGTCAATAAGAAATCATACAACTTCAAAAAACATTATTGGGAATAACAATCTAATTCTTATTCAATATTTTGTTCCTTCTACATAATTTTATAAAATTACCCACTAATAACCATTCCCCAATTTATTCAGAACATTTTTCATTTTATATGATATACATGCAATATATGAAGCACGTATGTTTAGTATACGTTTCCGCATAGGTTATGACAAAACACGAATATAAATCATAAAGGAATCAAGTGTTATGTCTAACAGTTAAGGGTTCTGTTATGTCTAACAGAACAATAGAAATAATAAAAATATATGAATTGAGGCACTAACAAAAGAAAGTTTCCAAAACTATGATAATTGCATCAAGGCTTCCACATCACGCATTCCGTGACAAACATTGAAAATCTTAAATCCCTGCCTTGAGAGGGCTGATAGCTCAAGATATTTAACCTAGAAAAACGATCTCATTACCTAATTCAACAGGCCAAACAGTGTAACCATCTAATCCACTATAAATAAGCAGCAATTACAATAAACACTATTTGTCGAACTGCAAAAAAATAATGATAGACAGTGAAAGTCAATTTACGAAGCGAGTGTTGCAAGTGGAGAAATACAAGAGTTTTCAGAAAAAACTGTATATCAATGGAAATATATTTATGTTTCAGATGTAGCCCATAAACGCGAGAAACCACTGTAAATGTTACTAAACAAAAATATGAGAGAAGCTAAACAGTAAATGTTGGTAAGTGAAAAAATTCGTAGATCTTACTTCGTAGAAAAAATTCGTAGATCTTGGAAAGAACTCAACTCGACTACCATGAGAGTCGATTGGGAGGGCATCAGATGCTCACTAACAACGTTCACATCTCGGTCCATTCAAAATCTGCGAGACCATTGATGAACGAGAGCACCTTCGGGTTCATTGCATACCTTTTTCTATTTTTCTCCACGGCCATCTTGGTACCTCTTCCAGGATTTATCCGCACGAAGCATCTGTAATAAAAAATTATTAATACAATTTTTTTTTCTAAGATTCATTCCTTTCTTTCTCCCTCTGAGCAAGCACAATAGATTAGATGACAGTTTAAGCCTCCCTAACCGAAAAAAGCGTTCTAATGAGAGGAAGGCAGTCAACTATTGTCGGGTGATAAGAGTTTAAGTATGGTAAAGATAAGAGTATGGAGATAAGAGAATGCAGAATCTATACAGAAAGGGCATAGATGCAGTAAGTTGAGAAAGAAGTCGAAGAAATAAGATTAGAGTTGAAGAAGAAAATATTAGATGCTGAAAGACATGACAGCAGTGAACCGAAAAAGGGTGGTCATTGACATAACAAAAAACATTTCATTTCAACAAAAAAGACCTACCCAACTCTCAGCTCGGACCCCCAGACATTTTCCCCTGGGAGTGCTGATTCCTATTGATACAATAATTAGAACTAGTGAATTAAGTGTTGGATACAAAGATTTTTAAATTTATAAATAGACCTAACGTTTTCAGCGCTGAGTTTTATTTTCCTCTGTAAAATTCGTTTTAAAATTCTAAGCATAGGATCTTGTAGACATGAACAAGGATCATTCGTATTCTGAACAAAAGAGGGTAATCATTTTATTTAACAATTGAACCGCAACGAGAAAAATTTTGTGATAGTGATTTCACGACAAATAATTGCCTTCCTGTATCTTGAATACAAATAATTCTTACGCATGTCCATCATATCGTCGTTTACGCGCTGAAAACGATTTTTACCCTTAAGATCACATGCCCCCCCCCCCCCCCCCCCCCCACCTCAAAAAAACAATATTCAGTTGAAAAATTCAGAGAATGTAACAATAAGAAATAGAACCAGAGTCCTTCTGCAATCAACTGTGCTTCATGAAATACATGCACCTAGGATAATACAGCAAACACGACTTAGTAGCCGATGCAACTAACATTCTCTTCTTTTGCTCATGCTCGCAGCACAACCTACATGAGTAAAGTTCAAGTATATTGAGTATCTCATTACAGAAGCGTAAGCTTTTACACCCAAGAGCACACAGTAAATTCGGTTTCATTTCTAGAACGCACTTATCTACATAAAAATTACCATTAAACAGGACGTTGTATCAAAGAATACAAAATTCAAAAATATTCTAATCCCAAAACGTATTCAGAATATCGCATGTGGATCGATGAGTGCTATGAGTCAGGTTAGAAAATACGTTTAATTAGTATTTGCATCACGTAAATAAATTCCAAGAATACACAGTGATATTTACCAAATGATTACAAGCAACCGATGCTAAGTTCAGAACCAAGGCATTTTATTGTAACACGATATCCGTATATATATGAAAATCTATATGAACAGTTTGCGGCATTCAAGTTTTTAACATCAACACTACATTAAAATTAAATTTATACCATACCGGAGAGGTGGCTTTTTGAATTTCTACTGTAATTGCTCGTTGGCCATCAAAAAGAAGAAAAAACTTCGAGCAGCAAAGAAGTTGACGAATTTATTGACTAAGTTCAACTTGACTGGGTTGAAATTAAATACTTTACTAAGAATTCTTTGAACTATTCGTAAAATTCAGACCATTTGCAAATACCTCTGAATGAATTCCAGTGTTGCAGCTGCTTCGGGAGGGTACTTGTAGTTGAAACAGTAATATGTTGCAAACAGTGCAGAGAGCCCAGTTGTGAAGGTCATCAAGTTTTCCATCACGACAGTCCCATCCAATGCAAGCATAAACGAACTGGCGGTCTGAGTAGACTCTGCACCTGCAACACAAACGCTCATCAACAAACCTGATGTGGTCCTAAGTTGGTGCGAAAAAACTCTGTTTCACTCCTACTAAAGATAAAGAAAATCTCTTACAAAAAATTTCGATTCCAATACATTCTAATATTCGTGAATATAACTCATACAAAATTTGCATTTTGGATCTTGAATCCATTCTTATTCTCAAAATCATAAATTAAGCTAGCCATGGAAGAAAATGTCATTTTTCCTGCCAGTTGGTTCAAAATGCTTGGCCACATATCATGAAATACCAGCTCTTGATACTTTTTTGCCTTCTATGAAGAGTCTTGACTCGGAAATATGTGCGTTTTATTTCCATTCTTTAACGTATATATTGAAATGAAAATTTCTACAAGATGATCATTCTGCTGAAGGTTTTCGAAAAAGTTTCCAAGATTTATAAAAATTGTTATACTATAATTCCATAAAATGCCACCAGACGAAAAATATCAATAGAAGTGTGGCATGGAATTCATTCACGATTGGCTGTATTGATAAGACACCGTCCAGGTAGGCCTCTAATTATTTTATTAAGTACTTCATACCAGCTTATGAAGGTTATCTGAAGAAATGGTGGAATTAACTAAGTATCAAGATACCTCACGAGGGTACAATTTAGTGTCAATGGTTACAATGGACTCTCTTACATTGAGGCAGGTATGTTGTGCTACTTACCATTTATTACAATGTGAGGGTGCGAATGAAGTCCAGAATCCTCGATCTCCTGCACGGACTTCTCATCCTGCAATAAAAAATAATGATCAGCACATTTTTCACAGTGGTGTAGAAGATTAAGTAGAAGGTCTCCGCAAGGGTTGTTTTAATATTGTTAAGCTTATAAATAAGAGTAGAAGAAACTTAACTTGTAGGAATCCCACCTTGAAATAGTTTTCTTTGACCACAAAATTTTCCATCATATCCAGCACATCAAATGTCATAACACTCCAGGATAATTTTAAGCAGACACAGCACTACTATGTTGAATTTTGGCACTTATGTTTAGGGAAAAAATTAGAAAATAATGAAAGCACTGGAAGTAATGCAAGAAATATATGCATGGAAGGATATAAGAGAGTTCTGATATTATCAGCTTCTATGGAATTGAATGAAATTTGAATGGATATATTAGATCAGCTATACTCGCATGTTAGTTTAAGCCTCCTTAACCGCTGCAAAAAAAAGTATCACAGAGAGTAAGGCACTATTTAGCATGGAGATAAGGGAATGCGGAATCTATGCATAAGGGGTATAGAAACAGTAAGTTGAGAAAGACGTTCATGAAACATGATAAAAGTTGAAGAAAGTAGTAGGTGCTGGAAAACAGGATAGCAGTGAACCAAAAAAGGTGATCCTTAACATAGCAAAAACATTTTATTTCAACAAAAAAAAGGCCTACTTAACTCTCAGCTTGGGCCCTCACATCTTTCCCCTGGAAGGAGCAATTCCCATAGACACAATAGTTTATCTCCCTGAGGGAAGTTGGAATGGATAAAATTTATAAAAAATGAACATTAGAACATGCGCAGTACCCACCTTGAACACTTTGAACAAAACATCTTGTTTTTCCTTGAAATAGGCCATGGTACCCAAAATAGCTGCTGGCAGTTCAGAAAGCGTGTTGCCTGAGTTCAGTTTTGCATTTTTGTAATCCATATTAATTTGGATTATGTCACGAGATTTCACTTGCCTATCCATCCACAATAATATTCTTTGTGCTCTGCTTTGGTGTGTCGCATGCACTTGATCTCTTATGTTAACTCCTGTTAATTCTTCAAAATGGATGAACAAACCACTCGATTCAAAGAGGACCGGCCAGTTTTTTTTCAGAGCTACAATATTTACTCCAGACAGAATATCTTGCCGCTGAAGGTAATCTGATTTTCGCATCAGCTGCTCGTAATGGCCTTCTGTGCCCTTCTGGAGAACAATTTCTTTCATCAATTGTTCTGTGTATTTTTGGAGAAATGGGAGATCTGTTTATTTTTTGGGCAACAAAATTTATTTAAAATTATATTGCAAATAAGACAAACAACTACCGAGTAACTCAAAGTAGAATTCCAGTCAATTCTGACTCTCCCTACCCACACAACAAGGGTGTTCCCAAGAGAGAGGCATCATATAATATAGAATCAGGGGACATGAAAATCTATGCACAAGATATCCTCACACATCCAGCACATAGAAATAAATTTCGAAGCAATTCACAAAACCAGATGAAAGGTGAAGAATAAATGGATGGAAGCAGAAAAAAGCAACAGTGAACCAAAAGTGAACCAAAAGTATAGAAGTAACTAGCCAAAGAAAGAACTTTTCCTCCCCTGAAACACTGATATCAAAAGAAACAATGGAACATTAAGTACCACAAACAATAATTTTTTTCAAGTGTCGTACAATTTTGCAGAATTGTATGGCTTAAGTGCTAGAATATTTCAAACACAAAAGTACTCCTGGAGGTACACAAAAAATGTATAAACCTCTTTTAAATATATTTGATTTTGGTCAGTTATTTTTCTTTGACCTGCACCATTCTTCTGGAGTTATGCTAGATGAGTTACTGAACATATGAGAAATATCTGTAAACAATCTATTTGCCATTTTGCCCACAAACTGAATTAGCTGACGGCAACTTGGGCTACTTCAACCTGGCAAGTCAACAATATTCCGGACAGTTTTGTTCACTATTATGAGGCACTTCCCCTCCTTTGCTTGCACTTAAAAATTTGTACTGAACACAGAAGTAAGATATTTTTAGATTTTGTAGTTCAAAACACTGAATAAAAGTGAGGTTTGATTATTAATTTTTTTAAATAATGACATAAGCACTCAGCACTGAGAAAACTGAACTTTTCCTCTGAAGTGAATTGGTATTAAAGTGAATTGGTACTCTTTCTATTGGCCCTACCAAAGTAAAAGAAAAAGGTGGAAACCTTCAATAACCAATGCAAATGTGATAAAAAAGACCAGATGTAAATTGATCAGCAGTGGTAAAACAGCATTGAAGAAATATCCGCTGAAGAAGACTGAGTTTCAAATTTTCCTTGAAAAATTTTTCTCACAACTTCACTAAACAACTAGCCTTTACTACATAGTGATGCAGAATAATCATTCTCACACAAACTTCAGTATATTACATTGTTTAAATGTAATATAAACTAGAAGATAACAGAAGACAATTTTCTCGCTCATGTTTAGTACTTTCACACGTATAGAAAAATGTAAGTGATTCCAACACAAGTAAAAGGTTACATCCCATATTGCACAAATAAAGCAATAACATATTTTTTCATTGTATTTAGCCGATAATTCAAGCGTTGAATGAATCTCGTAACTAAAACATCAAGCATTAAGTAACTGACTTATATCCATCCCAACACACTACTAAAAATAAATAAATTCAACTCGCCTCACGAAAAAATTAACTGTGAAGAAGTTTTCACCTACAGTATTCCTTTTTTAAATTCATCAATGATTTACTCATTTCACATTGATTTTTGATTTTAAGAAAACCAGTGTACATTGTCGACTAAATAGGACAAGGCTTCAGAAAAGTTTACAGGTATATGAAGAAAGTAATTACTTTGAATTTTTCACAATTTGCCACACCAAAAATAAAATACTAAGCACTCTGTAATTAGCTAGGTTACACACATGCAACTTTATTTCTGATGAAATTTAGTAGCCGAAGAAATTTGAAAAATAATTTTACTCTCAATTTGACATTTTTAATGATTGAAAACACAAAAAATTAAGTTAGGAAAACATCAAAATTCCAAAAACCCTTTTTTTACCCTAGCATTTGGCTTTTAGGAAGAATTTTTTAGGAAATGCAATTAATTATCTGATAATATACCCTTAAATAATCATCTATACACAGTTGATACCCCCCCACAACTAAATTTACTTACCCGAAGCACATCTCCAGAAATTTCTTAGCTTGCGAATTTGGATCGGCCTCAGGATTGGACGGAGGTCATCCTCTTCTACCAGACTCAGGTCATCCCTAGTTTCCACACCAGCTTCAGTGAGCACCTGAAGTTTGCCATCAACTGTACCACTTGCCAGGTTTGGCAACACTTGAAAAATGCTCTCTTTTATTGAGATTGACATTTTCAAGACGAAAGACTGTTGTGCTTGAGAGGAATCAATAATGTCCCAAAGTTCTTCTCATACCCTTGAAGAGGGTAATAATCATGAAGGTCTATTTGGAACCTGACCAGGGGAAGTGAAAATTTGATGGACATGAAGGCTGAAATCAATAACTGACCGATGCTTCCTCACAACAAAATAAACCAAGGGACCTTCAGAATTTCTACCAGATACAAGTATAAAAAGAATCTCCCCAAATATAAGAATATCTTCCATGTCACTGTTTGCTTTGCCCAACACTAAAAAAATCCTTTCTTGTACTGAGATCCTCTGATAGTCACTTCATCACTAATCCAAGTTTTTTCATTAGAGAACTTGAAGGCAGCAAGTGCAGCTTGCAACTCTACTGAAATTTCATTCAGAAAAAATGGTTCACATGCCCCAATGTCAATAGGGTCAGGAAAATACTGCCCAGCTCCTTTAAAAGCTTGAAGCAGTTGATAGCGCTCACTAAGTGTGAAATTCAAATTTTTGAAATTATGACTGTATTGAACACATCTTTTGAAGTACGAGTGGCGACGCTCAAAAGTCATGGTCCAGAGATGAATAAGTGGCCCAAAATCCAAGATGAGCTTTGGATAGTGTCTTAGGTAATGGTGCTTGGGCTTCAAATCATTTGAAGGAAATAAATTCTTTCGTAATTCAAGATAGTCTTCAATTAAAGTATTCAAGTAAGCAACATTGCTTTTAGTTATCTTTGAAGCACATAATAACTCGACAATATCCCGCAACATTAGAAAGCAGCACCAAGTAGAGTCTTCTGAATTCATAATTTTGCTGCGTAGTATGAGCGGCAGCAACCTAAGTAAGCACCAGTTTTCAGCAGCTTGCCCTCCTAACTTCTCTCCAGATGTGTTCACTTCACTGGGCTTACAACTAGCATCTGCACCAAGGTATTTAAAGGTTACTATCAATCTATCTAATTCCTCATGAGTCAACCATTTCTTCACTTTGACCAAATCTTTTATGAAAAGAGAACAGTCATAGTTCACAATACCCTCAAAAAAGGTCATGACCAAGACATGGAGGTAACCCAGGCTGACAAACATGATAATATGACAATGCATTAAATACAGAATTAAATTTAACACCTCTGATATTGTTCACTCCATTTGAAAGCCCAACAAGGTCTAATTTGTAGCTTTCAACTGTTCTACAATGTCCAATAGCTAATGGATTTTGTTTAAAATCTTGTTTTCGAACCAAGCAATACCTACAGAAGTACTCAACTGTACTGAAGTTTTCTGTAAATCCTCCAACACAATGAGAGCCAAGGTTATCTCCAGTAATACAGCACAAAGTGCCTCTGATCTTATTTTTGCCAAATTTAATTCCATTTTTTTCTATATCTTGCAGGTCTTTTATCAAATATTCAAAAATAGCCTCCTGCCCAAAATAGTTGAAATCTTTTTCTGTGCATAGCAAAACCAGAATGGTATGATCAGCATTAGATCTTAAATGTGGCCTGATATTCCCAAGAGTAAGGTAAACAGCCAGTACTTTGTGGTTCTTTTTACTTGAGCCAAGCGGATTGCAAACCTCAAAGGCATCCTGATAGAGGATGAGTTTAAGAGAATTAGGATCATGCCTGAATAAAGGATTTGCCCTAAACACTCTACCATCACACACGTCACTCATACACTCTGGAATGTCATTCACATTAGGCAAGTTGCATACTCTGGTTGAAGCTAATTCATCTTGGACAGATTTATTATTACACAAGCTTTCTAGGCTTCTACACAAAGGAATATATTGAAAAGTACGTCTTTTACTCTGAGCGTTATTTCCTAAATTTATTTCAATTGGTTGAACATAATTAAATATTTCTTTGAAAGTTTTTTTACGTTTGAAGTCAGTTCTAAAACTTTCTGATGTACATTGAAACAGATCTGCATTGGTGAATAATTCTTCAATTTCTTTTAACTTGTCATCAGGAATGTCAGTTTCATTTTTTAATTTTGTGATTACTTTTGAGCACAAATATGTCTGTCCTTGTTGGTGAATTTCATGAAATTCTTCAATGATATGCTGCATGGTAGATGATGGAAGTAATAATTTTGCCTGCAATTTGAGGTAAAACAATGCAAGATTTTTCAAAAAAAATGCTTCTACATCATTGTTATCTAAATTTTCATCACTATTTTCCATTCTCTCATCTGTCTCTCTAGTATCAGGTTTATCACTGGCATCAGATACACCAGAGCAAACTTCATGAGCTGGAAGTGCAACTGAATGAATATCATGTACACTGGGTGATATTATATGTTTTAAGGCAACCTGATTATGAGAACATCCACGATGGTTTCTACTACGATGACTTTTAAAACTAGAAATTTTTGAAAATAATTTATCACAATTTTTCATAGGACACCTAATGATTTCACCATCTTTTATATGATCATTTAGATGTTGGAGTAAAGCATTCAAATGGGGACAAATTTGATTGCAATGTTGCAAATTACACTGCAGTAAAGTATCTGGAGATCTTTGATGCTCCTTTTGGATGCCATTTGACACTCTTTTCCCATGTTCCCGCAAAATGTGCGCTCGAAATCCAGCATATGATTTAAATTTCCTAGGACATTTTTCAAATGAACATGGAAATGCAACATTGCATAAGTTTTTATGGAATGCAAAATGGCTTACATACCCTGCCAATGATTTAGATACTTTACCACAGAATGGACAAATATACTGGGGCCTCAGACTACCCTCTTCCAATACATTTATGTTCTACATTTTTGAGATAGGGGTTATATTTTAATAAGAATTAGAGAATGTTCTAATGAACTCACAATTTATACACTCAATGAAATCTATATGTTAACGATAAATGTCATTGGCAGTAAGTCTAATTCTCTTTTCCGATTCGAGTTGACAATCTACATATGAACTAAAAAAAACGCACCAGGATAAAAAAAGTATGGTTAAAATACACGACCACAAGTCTTTTTACAACTAAATTTGTCAAAATTAGAAACTCACAAAATAAGTGGGGAGAATTCAGGGACAATAAAATCGCTCAACAGCATTCTAACGAGACTTAATTCCAACAGTTATACTGTATGTGTGAGTAGATTAACACGAACACTGCCTGTACTTCACGAAAATCAACGGTAAACGTCCGCCTAAATTATAACCCCCACTCATGAACTCTATATGATGGCTGTCAATGTGAAAGAAGCACTGTCAAATTATTATACTCCGGTGGTGAGAACAAAACACATTTACTGGAAAGCGATAACTGAGATTTTAACATTGACTCCTCTCTCGCACAATTCCAACGGCTTTCTACTTGCCGCGCAAACACAATTCCCTTGCGGAAAGTAGTTCCAATACTATTGACACGGTGTCACCTTTTCAGTGATTAATTTACCAATACATTTGTTGTAACAAAAAATTTGAACAGAATTCGTATTTTTTGTTTAATGAGTTTTATTAAAGCTTCAGAAATAAAGAAACAGCGAAGTGATAAAATAAAACAGAGAACCAATATTTTCGAAAGGATAGTTCAATCTTCAACTTTGTAAAGCCTACAATACCACGTATAAACCTGATGTAAGAGGAAAACACAATAAATTTAACCAATCGATTATTCGAATGATCTTTCTCATTTTTATTATGGGGAGGAAAGTTCCTAGATATTTATTATTCAATCATTTCTCATAGGATTTTTATTGCATGAACAATACATACCTAATAGAGTTTACAGCAACTAGGCAACATTTGTTCAAGTCATTTTAAGCTCAAATTGAGCAAAATTACTTTCATTTCATCCATTGATATAAAATCCACGTGTAATAGCCAATAACGGTGTTCTACCGTTATTGCATTGAGACCCAGTGTTTTACTGTAAAATATGCCTCACAGTAAAATACTGTGATTTATACGGTGTTTAACCGTGAATTTCACGGTCATTTTTTACAGTGCAGGCCATGAGGATCGCGGACCTCTCGAGAATAGAAGACGTGCCATGCCAGACTACGCAGTATGACCGATTCAGTCATACAGTCGGATTAATTTATGTCAATGGCTTTGACATTACAGAATTAGAGGAGTTCAAAATTGGACTCCAAGAAGAATACAATATGGAAAACATAGCAAGAGCAACATTCATCACACCACGGAACCCCGAAACGCGAGCCTTCTTAGCAACTTTTCGTCAACAATATGTACCTTACAATATCTGCATCCCTGGAGAACGACATGATACTAGAGTGTACCCCTTCAACAATGAACCTATGATGTGCACTGCCAAACGAATGGGCACACAGCCAAAAGATGTCGCAGCAGCGCAGCGATATGCAGGAGATGCGGTGGAGTTGGCCACTCGTCTCAAGGCTGCACATCGGACGATGAGAAATACTACCACTGCGGCGGCTCACATGCAGCGGGAAGTGCTGCATGTAAGAAAGAAATAAAAGAGAGGAATGTGTTGGAAATCATGCAGAGGGAAAAAGTAACAATGCGAAGAGCTAAACAACTGAGCGAAGGAGTGACAGAGGCCGAACGTGCGATGCCATCAATCAAATATATTACCCACTTTGACTGCAAAATGAATGAATCACACCGTCGAAATATGTCCCCTTGGCTGTTAGAAAAATGTATAGCAAATCACCTTGGAAGCAAACCCAAAACAATCAGATCAACAAGCAAAACAGAATTTACTGTAGAAGTGAGCGACGCAGCACAAAGTCAAAGAATGAAACAACTAAAACAGATAAACCAGTTCCCGTCTCAGTGGAAGAAAACCTCAATATCGGAATCCACAAAGGCTTAATATATGTCTACGAATACGACATGAATAAATTTGAACAATTCAAGAAGGGTCTACTTGAAAAACGCGGAATTCAGGATGCAATTCAAGCAACCTGGATAAAACCCACCAATGTGCATGCCAAACCCCTACTTCTGTCCTTCAGACAATCGTCTATCCCAGAATACATAGACATACCAGGTGAACAAGCTAAAGCTAAAGTGTATGAAATCAAACCGAAGCCAATGATGTGCAAGAAGTGTTTGGAGTATGGGCATGGAATCAAATATTGTCAAGGGGAAGAAACATGTTCAAAGTGTAGAGAGGCAGGACATGGAATTAACAAGTGTGAGTCCGACGAAACAAAGTGCTATCACTGTGGTGATGGCCATACAGCTGGAGCTAGAGTGTGTCAAACGAGGAAGGCGGAGGAGGAAATCCTGATGATTCAGAGCCGGGAAATAGTGTCTAAAGGACAGGCCAAACATCTTTTCAACAGACGTCATCCAAACTTCAATATGAACTATTCTAAAACAGTCACCGAAGGTATCACTACATATGAAACTGAAAAACCGAATAAAAGCAGAAGCCCAACATTTTATCAAACAGGGAGCTGAAACGCCAAGTGGTAGCATGACTAGGAAGAGCAGTGGGTGGCGGTGAGCTGATAGAGAAAGTGGCGGTGGGACTGAAGTGGTCTATGAGAGCCCAAACACTGGAAGAATTTACACAACAACAGTTGACCTGTATTTAGATACAACGGCCTCCAAAAGAGGAAAGAAGAGAAAGGAGAAGGAAAACGAGTACCATCGACAGAAGCAAGGAGCAGACATAAGCGGTGAAGTAGACAGAGACATGTATGAGGAAGAACTAAGAAACTCGAATCTTACATCCAAGAACAGGACTCAACAAAAATCGCGTGAAACCTCTCGAGAAGGCCGCAGGCGAGTATCCCCGAAAAGAGGGCAAGCCAGAGACAGTGGGCAGCGGAGAACAGGAGCGAGTAGAGGGTAATGGCGGTGAGCAGGGAGAGTGGTGGTGAAGTATTCTTGCAGTGGAATCTGCAAGGTATGGCCTCATCAAAGGAAGACTTTATAAACCTTATTGGCACGTACAAACCAGCTGTAATAGCTGTTCAAGAGACATTTTATGGTAATGATTACATATCACCAATAGCTGGCTAAAACGGATTCAGTAAACAAGGCCATTACAACCATAGATATCACGGAGGAATCGCATTATATATTCATTCTTCAGTACCAACCCAAGAAATTGAAGTTCAGTCATCGCTGCAGATCATTGGAGCAAGGATTCATTTAACGCACTATAAAATTATAACAATTGCATCTATATACCTACCACCAGGAGCAAATGTTGATCTACAAGAACTCGCAGATACCCTGAACGCACTACCCAAGCCGGTTGTGGTGATGGGGGACTTCAATGCCCACCACACCGATTGGGGAAACAAGACAACAGACCGCCGAGGCCGTTTGGTGCAGAATACCCTCACCAAGACAAAATCTCAACATCATAAATGGCAATTCAGCAACACACATATCTGGCTCAGTGATCGATCTTGCACTAACCTCCCCTGACATAACACCCGACGTAAATTTTACAGCACTGTCTTCAGTATACAGCAGTGATCACTATCCGATTACTTTGTCGACAACTGTACAGCATGGTGACGGGAGAAATGAAACGGTGGGGTGGAACTTCAGAAAGGGTAATTGGGAGGAATACCGGAATGACTCTGTTTGGAAAGAAGTACATCGGCAGGAACTACCAAACGACCCTGGAGCAGCAGTTGAGGAACTCTCCATGAGATTCAGATCCATGGCAGATAAATGGATTCCGCAATACAAGACGCGACGACATTATGCAAAGCCTTGGTGGACCCCTGAGTGCAGGAGAGTGTGGCGAGAGCGTGAGAAGTATTACAGGGACTACAAGCGAACGAATGTGCTAGAAGACAAGCTGAAATGGAAAAGGGCGAGAGCAGTGGCAACACGTACTTTCAGAGAGGCGAAGCAGAATAGCTGGCGCGAGTATGTGTCATCGCTAAACGCAACCACACCGAGCAGTCATATTTGGGAGGAGGTGAACAGAATCCGAGGGAGAACCAAGAGACAAATGAAAATATTGAAAGAAGAAAACAAACTTTTTTCAACAGTATCAACCATCGCGGAGAAATTGGCTCAAACCTTCGCCCATACGTCCAGCGATGAAAATTATACTAACGAGTTCCGTCAGTACAAGCGGCAGATTGAACCAAGGAAGTTGGATACATGGAACCGGCACCGCTATCTTTTGCCAGTCAAGCGAGTGAAGCCACTTCTGCCGTCCCAAGCCCCGCCCACCCGGCATTAGGTCCCTGTGTGGAGGTGGTGTTGCAGTGGAGGGGTAGCACCACCTCCATCATCAGCGACTGAAGACCGCGCTGTTAAATGGCAGACTTGCGCTACTCTGTGCTATACGTTTTTTTCTTAGGCATATATTTAAATTGCATCCTCGCTGAATGATAAAGAAACTCATATTGAAGAAAATCGTCCTTGACAGCAGCGTGGATAGCGGCGCCCTGTCACGCTGAGTGTCTGACACGAACTGAGCCCCATCTCCGTGTGTGTGTGCCCGTATACCCTACAGCTACCGAAAATTGGCTTCACTTTAGAGCGCTGATGTCGCCTCCATTCTTAAACCTCCTTGGATTGAACAAATACCAGTAGACCTGACAAGCAACGACGAACCGTACAATAGCCCTTTCACCTTCGAAGAACTTTTGTCATCTATTAAGAGTAACAGAAATACTGCGCCAGGACCAGATGCTATTAGTAACTTTATGATAAAAAATCTGTCAGACAACGCACATCAATACCTGCTGAACATTTACAACAAATTATGGATAGAAGAATACATTTACCAGCCATGGAAGCAAGCTATCATAGTGCCCATTCCTTAGCCTGGCAAAGACCACACAGATCCCAAGAATTAAAGGCCCATCTCACTGACAAGTTGAATATGCAAGACGTACGAGAAGATGATAAACCGAAGATTAGTAGAATATCTTGAAATCAAATTATATGCAGACATATAGTGTGGCGTCAGAAGGCACCGTGCAACAATTGACCATCTCATCAGATTTGACACCTACCAATCGCTTGCCGCAGGGAAATATGTAATGGCAGTCCGCTTTGACCTAGAAAAAGCTTACGATATGAAGTGGTGTCATGGTATTAAATGGATTTGGCGGCTGCTGGCTTGAAAGGAAGGTTGCCAAACTTCATTAGGAAATTTCTAAGAAATCGCTCATTCCAAGTAAGAGTGGAGCATCAACTGTCTTCTCCTCAAGAACTGGCGAATGGTACACCACAGGACAGTACGTTGAGTGTCACTCTCTTTGCTATGAAAATCAACTCGTTGGCAAAAGAAATTCCTGAGGAAGTGTTTGCGTCATTATTTGTGGACGACCTGCTCATCGCCTTTGCTGATCACAGTGCATCTAGGGTTCAAGAAACATCGCAAGCAACCATCAGCCGAGTTACCCGATGGGCTAAACATAACGGCTTCAGGTTCTCAACCTCCAAAAACAACAGCCATGCAATTCTATAGAGGAAACGAACCAGTAATTCTACCAACACTGAAACTCGACAACCATATTGTACCAAACGTTGAAAACTCAAAATTCCTGGGACTAGAATGGGACAGAAAACTTGATTGGATCCTACATATCCAAAAAACAAAAGCTAAATGTAAAAATGATCTGAATCTAATGAAATCAGTTTCCTCCTATACATGGGGGAGCAGATCAAAAAATCCTCATGAAACTATACAGATCTTTAATCCGCCCAAAGATTGATTATGGATGCATAGTTTCCGGATCGGCCAACGCGACAGCATTGAAAGAGCTAGATGTCATCGCAAATGAGGCCATGCACATCGGCACTGGAGCCTTCATGACCACGCATGTACAAAATGTGAACATCCTCACCAATGAACCTAAGCTAGAATTCAGAAGAAAATAAAAACTTCTTCGGTACTACTTCTAACTCAAATGCCACTTCTTCAACCCCGCCTACCGGTGTGTTCATAATTCAAACTTGGAATTGTTCTTTAGCAGCCGTGAGCGCTCATCGAAATCTGTAATCATGAAAATCCGCCAAGCCATAAACCAGTACAATGTTCCAAGACAACCTGTCCAGCCATACTTCACTCCAGGAACATATTCATGTGTTCAGAAGCGGCCTACCATCGTTAAAAATATAATGAAGCTGAGAAAGGATGAGATAACTCCGGCACTCATGAGACACGTACATGAGGATACGGCGAGCAAATACGGAAACTGCAAGTTCATCTTCACGGACGGCTCGAAGTCTCAAAGGTGCAGCGGCGGTGATGGGCAACATCGTAAAAAGGAAATCACTACCGATGGTCGCGAGTGTCATGACAGCAGAACTTCATGCAATAAAACTGGCAGTCAGCATAATAAACGAAACACAATTTGATAACTTTGTAGTCTTTAGCGATTCTTTGATCTGTTTACAGGATATCAACAATAATACCGATGATAACAACTTCTCAATCGAATTTTATGGGATATGCATCGAATTATCTTGGAAGGGAAGCACATCATCATCAGCTGGGTGCCTGCCCACGTGGGGATCAGCGGGAATGAGTGTGCGGACAGAGCAGCAAAAGAAGCAGCAACGAGAATTTGCCCTCATTCCTTACAAAGATTGGTTCCCGTTGATTTGAAGGAGGACATATGAAATATGGAATGAGGAGTGGCAGCAAGACCGAAGCGTTTTGAGAGAGTTGAAGAGCAGTCCCGGAAGGTGGAAAGTGAGCCGGCAGAAGTTGAACCGCCAAGAAGAGGTCATAATTAATAGACTTCGATTGCAACATACCGCCCTGACCCATAACTATTTGTTGAACCCTGAAGCACTGGGCCAGAGACCCATATGCGGATGGTGCGGAGATGCGGTGCTGACGTTTAGACGTATAATTGAGACATGTCCTGCTCTGCAGCAACCAAGAAGTATCCTCTGCGGAAATGTCGGTGGCAGGAACGTCGGTGAGTTGTTGAAGGATGGTGGCCCAGTAGGAAGAGTGCTAGATTATGTTAAGGCTATCAATGTGTATGCAAACCTGTAAATCTCACCATCCGGTCAAGATTTGTGCTTGAAATTATGTAAGACATATTTTGTTACTATAGGAATCAACATCTCTATTTAGGTGTTGACGATGAAACCGCAATATGGCCGCGCGCACTGCGTTGGTACTTCGGGGGGTTTCAGCGTGGGTAAGGCGTCTGGCCATAATGGGTTTGTAGCTAAAACCCCCAAGAGGTCTGGCTGATACGCTTATGATAATAGTGGTGGTGTAAGGGTTGAATTAAATTTCATGGTGGCTTGGGCTATATTTTGAATTGAAAACTGTGTGTGTGTGTGGCACCAATGTAGCTATAAATTAGTTTTCTTTGTCAAAGGTATGTCAAGATTGTTGAGATTTTGAGACTCGCCATGCAGTGCTGGTCTTGGTAGTTGAACTACAAGCAAACCTGTGTCTTGTATGGAGCTACAATACTGAAATACCCTGAAATCGCCCACGTATTGTGATGTTTACCCGCTCATTTATATTATCATGTGAAGTAAACCAATCTATAACAGAAAGGCCCAAACGAATATCTGGATCATGATCCTCGCTGCTTAACATTTGCAAAACTTCTGAAATCTGAAAAACTCCAAATGCGCTATTAACTTTGGCAAAATCGCCAAAGCGACAGCTAAATAGTCAATGACCGAAGCTGTCGTTAAATGAGTTTATTATTAGTAATAAAGGGAACGTAATTCAGCTACTAAAAACATTTGCATGTCCTCAGTGACTCCTACATCTACAGGCCTGATCACAGACACATAGCGATTACATATTTCTGCATATTGTACACGAACGATCAAAATGATAGATTTAGTGTGTGAAGATAGGGGTAGTCCTAATACTGTTTAAGTATGTTCTCATATACCCACCTATACTCATCTATATTCATATAACAACTGGAAATCGCAATTAAAGCGACACAGCGCTTACAAGATCGGGATTGTTGTTCTGTCACTGTTCAGTGATGTGTCCAATTTTAAGCATTTTTATGTTGGTTTGTAGAATTACGCTAAGCTTTTGTTGTAACAATTTTGAACGACCTCGTGTCATGTTTTATCAATTTGAAAAGGAAAAGGTGTGAAGAAGGCTTATTTTATGTAACTCATACTTTCCAGTGTTAAAATGTGGACCCTCACCTACTGATGTTGCAAGAAAGTATGCGAGTGTAAAATTCCCTTAGTTCATCTCAAAACCTGGAGCTTGGTCACCTCATCTATGAACGACTTCTCCAACGAGCTGAACTCATTTCCGCTGAACAAAGTTGAATGCACTGGAAATAAAGCGAGTACAGCTTAACGACACAAGCTTAATAACGACATTAGCTCAGATGGACTTTTCATAACTGCAGAGCATATACGAACCAGAATTACCGCTCGGAAATTATAAAAAAAAATTCAAGATGGCCTCAATTGTGAGTTTCTCCAAGTGAAACTGTCACAATCTGAAACAATCTTACGAAAAATGTCTCTGCCAGCGTAGCGAATGAGTTTAAAAATCGTTCTGACAATTATTAGCTCGGGTATCCCTCGGTGTTATAGAATTCGAGGATTGACTAAATATAGGCAGGTATTTGGAAAAAATTTTGACGCTCAAAGAGAAGACATGTTTGTGTCTCTATTTTACACAGACTAAAATAAGGAACCCATTCTACTTTCACTTCCTCTCCATGTTTTACGTTATTTTATTTCACAGTTAATTTGTTTTAGTAAAACTGTGTACTGCAACATTCTGTAAGTGTTTTGTTAAGACTTTCTGTGTGCCTCTCAAATACACTTTTTGTGTGAACTTTAAGGGAGAAACACACCTGATCGGAGGCGGAGGAGGATGCAGTGTCGGTGAGCTTTTATTTATCCATATGAGATGACTCTCAATACTGATTTAACTTTGACGCATCAAGTTTTCACCTTTAACTAGCCCTATACTGCACCGATCAAATTAAGACTTGAAATCTAAGACGAGCTCACCAAAATATATGCACCCCCTTACTTTACGTCTGTAATCTCGCTCTTTGTCTTTAACTTTGCTCTTATTTTTTGCTCGTGTGAGAGTTTGTTTCAGGTTCATTTTGTTCAACTAGCCATTCAAAGCGGGACTACTTTCTGGCCCAGTCGATATCATCAACTGTCTATTTACTGGCCTAGTCTAGCCCATTACCTGTCTACTTACTGGTCCAGTCGATTCTATTACCTGTCTACTTACTGGCTCAGTCGAGCCAATTTAACTGTATACTTACATGGCTCAGTCGGGTGCTATAATTCGGTGTCAAGGCAACTAAGTGTTTACCATCTTGAAGGCATACTATCCCTAGTGCGCCCCTCACTTATGATATAAGCGCTGAATGGCATTCTTCTCCTATCGTTTTTTTAATGTTTTCCCAACCGTAATCCTACACTCATTCTCTAAAACAGGCTCCAATGGCTTCACTATAGAAATAATTCCTTAGGTGAGATTTATTAGGAGTTGGAGAAAATTACCTATTTAATTGGTGCTTATCTAAGTGTTGACGCTTCTGACTTGGTTCTACAATGTTTTAATTACTGGGTGCATTTCGCAAGTTTATAGTATTTTTTTCGAACAGTAAACATATATATCACGTAACTGCGGCCGAGCCCAGTCTATAGGTCTCAACCTGACGCCAGATGAGGGCGTCTTCTCAACTCTGCAGATTTCTAGTTTTGCCTCCATCAGAAGTGAATGTAAAATTAATATATATTGCAAAGGAAAGACAAAACTATCGTTTCATGACTTACCGCCTAAAAAGTCAATATTCACCGGAACTACTTAATGAAAAACTCCTAAACAGGTTCACCGAATTTCAGAGAATGATGCAATCTGACGATGTGGACATTCAAGTTTCTATCTTTAACGAGACCTTCACAGAAGCTCTCAATGAATGCGCTCCTTGCATCACCAAAAAAGCTAAACCAAAACGCACTCTCTGGATTACCAGCGAAATTAAAGACCTAAGCAGAATAAAGAAAGTTTCCTTGCGAGAGTATAAAGAAAACAGGTCAAACATTACTTTATACAAGAGATGTAAAGAACTTGGAAAGATTCTTCGGAAGAAAATCACGCAAGCAAAACAAACTCACTTCCACCAAGAAATATTCATGGCAAAAAATTATCCAAAACGTCCATGGGAGATCATTAGTGAGATGGCTCAATATAAAAACTTAGAGCGCAAAAGTGATTTTGAAAATCCTTTGAAAAAAGCCACTGAGCCAAAAAAAGCCATTCTTTTCAAAAGTAGGTGCCCAAGTCTTCGAGGAAGTGAGTAAAATCAGTCCGAGGAAACTGACAGTTGAAAGTTCATGCCCTACTGCACTTTTAAAGGCTGGTGCCCTGTGGAAGCCACGTCTTGTCGATTTACCAGAGTTACAAACTATTTTATTCTCATTGAAAAACACAAAAGCAGTCGGAAATGATGGAATCAGCCTCCAATACATAAAAGACAGTTTTCCAGTCACAGCACCATTGATTCGTTTGATTATATTATCAACACATCAATAGCAACTAATAAGTTTCCAAAGCAGTGGAAACACTCCATAATAAGACCGTTGCATAATACTGGTGACATAAATACAGCGTCAAATTACAGACCCATTAGCCTTTTACCTGTCCTGTCCAAAATATCGAATTTTGGACCTGTAACGAACCTGTAAATTTACCTGTAACGAATCAACTGTTATCTCATGCATAAAATTCCCTATTAAAAACATAAATTCCATAGAAGTAAATAAGACTTGGGTGTCTGATTGCGTTCTGTCGATAGCATACTTGTCGCAACCTATTGTGTCGAGGCCAACGTGTCGTCGGCTCGCACTGTTCAATGGTCGTCAGACACCTCGCTAACCCAACCGTGCTCACACGTCTCAGCTCTGTTATACAATTCAGCCTGTCTTCGCCACCATGACGTACAGCCTCATCCATGGAACCATGGAGTGCCAACTAGGCATGTGCGGCTAGATTCTCTGAGTGCCTCGCCGGCTGGGGGGAGCGTTCGCTGGAGGGCGCTGGAGCCTGTCGTCGGCATCTCGCAATGTCTTCGGGCCGTGTCTTCGGGAAGCTCTTCTCCGGCACCTGGGACGTCGACGCTCCGCTGCTCTACATGCGAGCCCAAGGGATGTATCGGACGCGGTGAGTGTGCTGTCGGTAGGGGCGCTTTCGTCAGACACCCTTCTCCGTAGGTCCAAGGAATTCTTCCTTGATAAACATCCCGTTTCTCAGTCCTAGTATCAAAAATTAACGCAGCCTAACTGATTTTCTACTACTTGAGCTTGCTCGTTTTCAAACTTGTACTTGAGTTTGCTCGTTATTAAACTTGTACTTGAGCTTGCTCGTTATTAAACTTGTACATGAGCTTGCTCGTTATTAAACTTGTACTTGAGCTTGCTCGTTATTAAACTTGTACTTGAGCTTGCTCGTTATTAAACTTGTACTTGAGCTTGCTCGTTATTAAACTTGTATATACTTGAGCTTGCTCGTTATTAAACTTATACTTGAGCTTGCTCGTTATTAAACTTGTACTTGAGCTTGCTCGTTATTAAACTTGTACTTGAGCTTGCTCGTTATTAAACTTGTACTTGAGCTTGCTCGTTATCAAACTTGTACTTGAGCTTGCTCGTTATTAAACTTGTACTTGAGCTTGCTCGTTATTAAACTTGTTCATGAGCTTGCTCGTTATTAAACTTAAACTTGAGCTTGCTCGTTAATCAAACTTAAACTTGAGCTTGCTCGGTAATTAAACTTAAACTTGAGCTTGCTCGTTAATTAAACTTAAACTTGAGCTTCCTCGTTAATTAAACTTAAACTTGAGCTTGCTCGTTAATTAAACTTAAACTTGAGCTTGCTCGTTAATTAAACTTAAACTTAGCTTGCTCGTTAAACTCTAACCTTAACCTTAAATTTGAATTCTTTCTTACGCTCTCGTAATCTTCAGATGGCTGCTATTGTGGAGGCTGTATGTGGGCTGCCGCCGGAAGCGCCGCGCCCGGCGTGTTGCGTCCCTGCAAGCTAAATCCGCCGGCTCTTCTACGAACCCTAAATCTACTAGCTTAAAGCCAATCAGCAAACGTCACATAACTTCTTTGCTGTATTTGTTTATGTATTATCACCCGTAAAAAATTACCTTCATTTTTATACGGGTTAAGGAATAAATTGAATAAATTAAAATGCTATATTTTCCCCACTCGGTTTTTTCAATATCTCACCTGGACAAGTCAAATTTACTTCATCGAAATCAATATACCTATAGGAAGAACACTAGCACTCAAGACGCCCTGCTTAACATCACTGAAAAAATATAAAGCGATATCGATCAAAAAAATGTAACACTTATGCTGCTACTCGATCTCTTTAAAGCATTCGACAGCGTCGAACATGATCAACTCCTACGAAAAATACTGAACTTAGGAGTGGATACGCAGTGGTTTAAAAGTTACCTATCAAATCGATCACATGCAGTCCTCTTAGATAACAAGTTGTCCCCATTCCTCCAAAATAGCTTTGGTGTCCCTCAAGGATCAATTCTGGGCTCGCTATTGTTTTCAATTTTCATCAACGATTTCCCTCCAATGCCTTCTAACACACGAATCTCCATGTACGCAGATGATGTCCAAATTGCAATGACAAGCTCTGTAGCAGAAATACCTCAGACGAAAAAAGGAGCTGAAGCTCTATTGATCAGCCTCAAGTCATGGTATGACCAAAACGGTCTCAAGCTAAACGCGAGTAAAACACAATTCATTATTTTTGGGTCAAAGCATTCAATAAACAACATTCGAAATCTAGATCTAATTCTTACAGTTGGGAATGATAAAATTCACCCATCAGAAAAAGTAAAAAAATTAGGTATATGGTTCGATAGAAACATGTCCTTCAAATCCCACGTTTATGAAACCTGCAGCACAATTCACGGGACTTTATTGTTTTTTAATCGTATATAAAGCATGCTTGACGAAGAATCTAAATTGTTGGCCGTTCAATCCTTGGCCTTATCACGTATTGACTACTGTAGCCTGGTTTGGGGAGATATATCGAAACAACTTCAGAAAGAAATACAAATTGCATGAATTTTGCAGCAAAGGTTGTATGCAACGGTAAATTCAAAAATAATGACCAAGTAACACCTCTCCTGAATAAACTTGGCTGGGCTCCGATTCGGGAAAGGTTTCTGGCGCACAAAGCCCAATACGTTTTCTCCTCTTTATATCTTCCTCAAAGCAGTGCTGAAATAGTTGAATTCCACTTCCCTACCGTCACCAACCAAAAGCCGAACAGGAGACGTGATGTCTCAATCAAATACCGTTCACCTAACATCGGGCAGAAAGCTCTGTGAGTATCAGGCACCTTAGTGTGGAACAGACTCCCCCAGAGCGTCAAAACCCCTCAAACAGTGAGAGAATTCAAAACTAAATTGGCTCTCTATCTTGGGTCAACACAATAAGTGTGAACTGCAGTAGGTGCTGCAGAAGAAGTCGGGAACTTTTATTGCTGGTTATCTTCTCTCTCGCTACATTATACAACAATCGAGACAGATTTATAACATGCACATGCAATGACATAAAATGACATGTATGTGCGCACATGTAGCGCACGTATGTGTATATATTTGTGTATATGCGTATGGATATATGTGTATGTATGTGCGTGTCAGCATGTTGTAGAACATATTCCCCTCCTAAAATGCTCATGTTAAACTTGTGTAGCACAGTATCGTCCCTTACACTCTTCTAGTCTGCTTCGGCCACACCATTTTAGGTTGTTTCGACTTTCTCGTTTTGCCCTAGCAATGTTGATAATGTTGCGGTTGGCATTGCACATCGATCCTTCTCATCTATTTAGAATCCGGTGAACTTTTCTGTGCCAAAGCTAGTAGCACACGAAATTTAGTTGTTTTTTTTTGTAAAATCTTTCATTTTATCCGTACCAGGTATTTTAGCTTACTAGTTGGTACAAAACAACGTAAAATTGCCTCTAAGATCAATTTCGCAGTCTAGGATGCAAATAAATTTGGATATACCCGTTTTACTTTCAACCTTAATCCCTCATTTCACAAGTTCCAACGTTCGTAAGCTCAAATTTCAATTTGGAGTGCACCAACTAGAGTGTTTTTAGAAACGCATCACATGCAAGATGTTTTCTTGACCACTTGAAATAAAATCCAGAGTTAAAATCAGACTAACACAACGGAGGGAATACATTTTTCTACGTAATTTTCTCCCAATTATTTGTTTCAAAACTTAACCGATATAAATATTACGATCCTCACGTATTTGATTTCAACACAATGGAGGGAATGCATTTTCTTCGTACTTTTCTCACTACCATTTGTTTCAAGATTAACCGATATAAATATTACGATCATCAAGTACTCGATATCAAGTCATGGTCTTAATTTGAAGATATTCGAAAGCATTTTTCGCTCATATTGAAGCATTCTGAACATGAGACGTAGTTCATTGGCAATGGCTTACTTTCCTGCGCTCGTGTGTGCATTGGTGTTCCAGCTATGTAAAAAATATTATGGACTCACTCGTGATCCAATAACGCACACAAACAAGAGTATTAGCAGCTATGTGTCACAGGGATTTTGTGTTCTTAGTGATTTCGTGTTCTTTTGGATTTTGTGTTCTTAGTGACTCACATTTCAGTTTGCAGTTCCAAACCCAAATCAATTACCGCAAAGAAAGAGGATGTTAAATGTGAGGATATTTTAGTAACTGCTTTCTCTACTTTCGGTCTTGTTGAAACATTTGTAAAAGGCCTCGATTTCGACGAATGTCATAACTTTAAATTTTAATCTTCTTATTCTGGTCTGAAATTGCTGTCGTAAGCTTTGTGTGGTAAACTCTTCTTACCTTTTTATTTAGTGAATACACTACGACATCACTAATTTTAGATAGTTAACTTTTGTACGGTCCCACCTATGCTGAAAATATTACTGCTAGCAATGTAAAACAATACCTTTCATGTCTTTGACCCCGATAAACTCTTTGCGCCAGTACTATTAGCTTAAGTAAGAAATATCATTATCATCTTCTTTTTGTTATAGCGAATATTATCGTTGGGACACCTTACATGGGGATGAAGGACCGGATATGGGTTTCCACCAGATGTAGGGTATAAACAAATGTGAGGCATAACCAAATGTAGAGGCATGACCGGATGCGGAGCATCACCGGAAGAAGGAGTGAAGTGGTGCCGGATGGGCAAATGAATTTTTGGATTTTGGAGTCGATAATTTATTTTAAAAATACTAAGCCCCATTTCCACTTCCGGGCACCACGAATGAATAATTGGGGAAAAACAACCTTCATTCCGCTACATTGAACCAACAGTTGTGATGCTCATTTTAGTCGACAGGAATAAGAAAGACCAATATTAGAATGACTTAGCGAACGTAAAATAAAATAAATTCTCACTTCTAGCAAAAATTTCAGGAATTGAAACTTAGAAACTGAAACTCAGCGCTGCACCCCAAATACAAACGATCCTTTTATACATACTATTGTATATTTTTATTAACTTGTGCTTCTCTCTAAATCCTGTGTCGACAATTATCATGTGTATTACGATGACCATGTATAAATAGCAATTAAGGATCTAAATCATTTGTTTCCACACCTAACATGGGTATTACGATAACCATGTATAAATAGCAATTAAGGGTCTCTATGCTAATGTATTTGAATGCATTTTTAGCTTTTATCTCAATACTTGTTCGCACCAATGAAAGTGTTTTTCAAATGAGCTTCGCGAGGATTGTGTTCTCTTAGTTCAAAATCAGATTAGGCAAGGAAAGGAACTCATTTTTGTTGTACTTTTCTGTCAATCATTTTTGTCTCAACTTTCTACACGGGTATTACGATACCAATGTATTAAAATCAGTTAAGGATGTTAATGTTAAGGTGTTTTAAAAACCAATGTATCGACATTTCATGTTTGTACTCTATTGGAAAATAAATGTTTTTCTTTTTCTTTCGTTTCTTCAAGTCTAATTCAAATCTGATGTTCCTTTCCTTCTCTTCCGGGGGTACTATTGAATAAATTATTGAAGAATAAATTCTCATATACCGACTAGTTCTTCAAGTGCATTCAAAAGTGAAATGAATATTCTGATGCCGGCTAATTAATTTCGTGCGTTGTTGAGTATCCATAGATGCCCTCGACTTGCATCCAATTTTTCTTCTCTTTTTTAGGCCGCTCTGTTCTCTGAGGGCACCTGGTATTCATTTGGTAACTCTTAAGGAAGGAGAGACAGGCATCCCTTCTGATTTTCCTTCAACGAAACCCTGTTGCTGCCAAATAGTAAAGACCTACTTCGAGTTTGTAAAGCATTCTATATTTTCATATGCATCGAATAAATGAAGACCCGTTGAAAGGATCGGTCAGTATTTGATAAAGGACTTTCCATCGAGTTTCATCGAAATAGAAAACCATTGTGGGAAAGTTGAAGAGAAACGAGTAATACAAATCAAAACGATACACGCGTAGAACAAATCATTCTGGATGAAAGAGACAGACGCATTTCAAGATATTATTGAAGAAAAATCGGCGTTTATGAACGCAAATGATAAATAAAAGTTAAAAAAACATGTTTTAAAAGACTGGACGACGAGATTAAAGATAATTAATTTAGGTAAAGGCAAATCCAACGGGAAGCCATCAGTGCCGGCTGAATATCTGAATGAAAAACGTTTCTTATTTGTTCTAGAACACAAAGATTGGGTTGTTGAATATTGGGAGCACATAATTTGGTCCGATGAGCCCAGGCTCATCATCTTTCAGAATAATAGAAGTGTTAAGGTATATCGAAAGCCCGATGAATCTATGGATCCTTCTCCTGTCGTCGTAAATTTTCAGAAACTTGAGGCATTGTAGCGCTTAATGCATTTAAGCTCACTTGGACGTTGTTTCTCAAGCTCATAATATTTAAAATCAACTTATATGATGCGTATCTACTATCTACGCACTTACTGATATTTCCATTTTAACTGCTTTTAACGAATCCAATGCGCTAAGCACCTCAACTGTGTAAGGTGCGGAGTCGAACTAAAGTCCTATCTATAGTGCAACTTTAACAGGTATTTTTTTGCGTACGAATTATTAAACAAAGTTTTTGTGAACTCCTCTTACAATGGTTTTTTCATTTCCGTGCTTGAATTGTCGCTGCCAAATATGCCACTAAGTAAAATGTCGGCATTACGCATACGCAGTCGGAGCATTGGCTTGAAGTTAACAATGTTGAAAAACAAGGGAAACGAAGCGGTGAACAGCTGAGGCACCTAGAATCAATCGGTTCCATGTGCCGCTTTTTAAAAGCCTTAAAAAACGTTTCCAAAGTTTGGCAGTGAGGCCAAATAATAAGATTAACCTAGATTGACAGTGATTTTCAACTATTTTTAACTATCTTTCTGTACGTAAGACCCGCCCTCCTTAACATAACTCGTTTTCGATTTATACAGTTATTGGTCCCGTATGATTCTATGGGCTTCAATTTCAAACTCATGATAGAATTCTAAAGACAGCTAAATCAACTGCTAGTTCTAACACGACGTAGCTAGACAGCGAAAATCCCACCGTAATTACCACCTCTATATATGTGTTTTTTTGTAGACAAATGTCAACCATAAATATAAAAACTCAGAATAAATCTATTTGCACGAATGATAAAATGCCAAAAATTCCTTAATTTTCGAGTTGTTAGGACTTCAAGAAACTTTGAAACTCAAAGTACGATATACGTGCGCTCCGATGTTAGCGCTATAACCCAGGTAGCAAGAAATTATTAGGCCAATATTGGGTTGATAATTTTTTATTGACCTGATATTGGAATCTTGGATTACAATATTAGGCTAATAACAAGACAATATCTAAAAAATATATATTTATGTATGATATCAACTTGTTATTGGGACAATGTAGTAAATAGTTTTATTTCTAATGTTAAACTAACAGTGTATATATATATATGTACGATATTCATATAAATGGAAACTATCTCATAATAATCAAAAATCTCGCAATTTAATAAAATTTGTTAATATATAAGTTATCATTGCCCGAACATTGGGTTGATATTGTACGCCAATAATACGGAGTAATTTGTTTAAGGAAACACCTCAATATAAAGTCAATAGTGACACAGTAATTTGCTGATACTGGGTTAAAAATAAGTTATTATTGGGACAATATATTCTACCAATATCCACTTGATGTCAGAAAATAAGTATTGGGCCTATAGTACCCTACCTTAGTTACCCCTCGAACACAGTTCTAGTCCATTTGTGTTCAGTAATATTAATACGTGTAAATGTTAAATTATCGAAGAGTAAAGTGCTTAAAGAAAAAAATCCATGCTGTAACCAAACTTCAGGATTAGTTCGAGCTACTAATTAAAGTCGCTGTTTCGCTCGCCGCAAGTGAAACTCGGTTGCTACAGCAGCAACAACTCCAGGCCTTAGATGCTAAAATTTTCTAAGGAACACCTCAACATGAAGTCCATAGTGACACAATAATTAGCATTGGGTTAGTGAAATTATCATTATCGGAGCCATATGTTTTACAAATATCAACCTATCAGGAAGTGAGTATTAAGCCACTGTTATTGAAGGGAACACTTCATTATCAAGTCAATATTGACACAATATTTAGTTGATATTGGGTTGATGATAATATTCTTATTGGGCAATATATTTTTCTAATACTAACCGAATTTTCCAAAATAAGGTATTGCCCCAATGTTCATTTTGAATATCCAGTCAATATTGAGACTGTATATTGGCTCAATATTAGGTCAATAAATTTTGCTACCTGAGTAGTCTTGATAGTTCCAACCCCACTAAAGCCGGTTTTTGTTATTTTTACCATAAAAACTGCCAGCATTTCACGGTAAGGAAAAATATCTGCAGTTTCAAGCTAACAAGCATTTAATAATGTTTGTAATAATAGCGCTCACTCGATGATAGATGCTCAAAGTGCGTCGAGGCTATAATGGAGGCAATTTTCGACAATTTCTGTAATAAGATTAGTTTGTTGAATGAAAGTTAAGCATTAATTTATGTGTTTTTATTAATATCCTACAATACCTCCGGCGAAAAGTTTATTACGAATTATAAAATGAGGCTTTTATTAATTTAACGAAATAACTACTAACGTTTGTCATTAATGGGTTGGTTTTTATTTACTGATGAACATTCAAATTACAGATACTTTTCATACATGTAAAATTCTTTCAGCATTTATTCTAAAAATAACGAAAACCTACAAAAACACCCTATTAAAAAGGTGTTTCAGAACTAGAAGTATAAAATGAAACTATATATGTACTGTATATATGTAGTGCTTACGAGTAATTCCAAGTTAAAAAGTTCTTAAATTTTATATATTAAGCGCTCTCGCACCGGCTGCCAACGAAGTTAAATTTTAGGTGATCTAGTTAAAAAGTAAAATTAATGTATCCGCGAGAGTTTGTGTCATTGACTACCCAGTCATACTAATTTAGACCATTTAAGGGATGATTTTTAAAATTTTTCTATAATAAAAAAAATCAATCACGAATGACGAATTTTTTATCGTTACTACAAGAGATGTTCAATATGCATAGCGTGACCTTCAATGCACATTCATATTTGTCATGAACTGACTGCCGTACAGATGTAAAAACATTAGGTTTCTCAGCTATTTGTGCTGCATCATCAACTATGCAGGCAACCAAATCTTGCTCTGAATCCACAGGGGTGGCATACACCAGCTCCTTCATCGCCCCAGACAGGAAGAAATCAAGTGGTGTCATGTCTGATGAGTGATGAGGCCATGTCACTGGGCCGCCTCTGCCAATCACTGCTCATCTAAAACCTCTCGTGATTCAAGGAAATAATGTGCTGATGTTCCATGTTGAAACCACATTCTTCTACGTATGGTCAGAGGAACGTCTTCTAATAATACAGGCAAAAATTTTTGTATAAACTCCAGTATGCAAGGCCAATGAGACGTGGAGGCATCAAATATGGACCTATTAATTAAACCGTCGTGTACAATTCCTACCCAGACGCTGACGACGAAGCGATGTTGATGGACACAAATTTAGTGAGATTATTGACAGCCCAACGGTGAGAATTGTGTGTATTCAACACACCACAACTAGTGAAAGGTGCTTCATCAGTGAGCAGGACTCTTTTCGGAAAACCGACACCATTTGTTTCTTTTTGCAAAATCCGCTAATCATATTGCATACATGCGAGGCTCATGATCTGTAGGAAGCAAACTTTGCACTCTTTGAAAATGATATGGGTGTAAGTTTTACCCGTGGAGTTCTCGCCCTACAGTACCATGATTGGAAATGCCTAAATCTTGTGCAGCATAGCGTAAACTATCATGAGGGTCTTGTTCAAAATGTTGAATGATTCGTCTAATGCATTGGTTCCCAACCTGGGGGTAAATTACCTCCTGGGGGTAATTTAGCAATTTTTCGGAGGTGATGGAGGGGTGATAGAAAAATGTTAAGAATTCTGAAAATCAAGTAAGCATTGGTGTTAGCATTAATGTTAACTTAGTCTTAGTATTTTAAGTTGTAAAGTAAACCTATTATAAGTAAGTAGCAAAGCTAAACCAAATAGCAACAAATATCAAAAACTAACCTACAGTATTAGAAAAGAAAAAATCTATCGCTAAGTGTGTGGTAACCGAAAAGTATTTTCATAAGTATGCTTCAGGACACAAGTCACTCAGTAACCCCGATGACTCATCGACGAGTCCAGTACGCGTCACTCACTGCCCGAGTCTGCCTTTATTTCACACTGCCAGTTTCTCTATGAGCATCAGCCGAGGTGGACATGAGCTGGTATGTATGTGTACTGCCCTGTGCAGTTTATACTTAGTATTTACCCGCTGTCACTGTGAGTTTGTGTTATTAATTTTGTATAATATAATGTGTGCGTGGTTCTTACGTTTTCAATGGTTTTGCTACCATTAGCGAAGTATGCGAGGCTGCGTACGTTCACTAAAGTCTCGCGCTACAAGATGCTCTTGTGCTGACAAGCATGATACATGCAGCCAGGCGAATGTATGCGTGTGTGCTCGCATCAGTGAACATGGGTTAGCTGCCATGCGAGAAATTATGTACCTCGCGTTTTGCAGTGTATTCACGGATTTGCGTTGAATAGGTGTTGCGTTGAGGTTTTCAGTAGTGGTGTACTGAGGTTTTGTTGTTGCGGATTTGGCTTGTGATATTAGAGTTGTGTATGGAAGTGTAATTTAGTGTTTTAATGTTACTGTGTATTCGAGTGTGTGAGTGCAGAATTTTTTATTTTTATTTTTAACACAGTTAAACCATTCCTATGCTGAATAAGCTCTTCTAATGTTATCTAGAATGCCATGAAAAACTAAGTAATATGTTCTCAGTGCAGACTTTTTATGCATTTTTTTCTTTTTCCGCAGATTGAACAATCATATGTCCAAAAAGCGAACCTACTCTGACGCCTTTCTTCGCCATGGCTTTGTAAATTTAGCATCCGGTGGAGAGGATCGGCCACAATGTGTGATACGTCACAAAGACAAAGTGTTGACAAACGAAAGCCTGAAACCATCGAAACTCTCAACTCACCTCCGGAGTGCCATCCAAATCTTCAAAATAAGGATCAGGCTTATTTTCAGCGCCAGGCTGTAGCACTGAAGAATATCCAGTTCGGTTCATCTGGAATTCAAGCCCAAAACCTTCAAGCTGCAGTCGAAGCATCCTACTTTGTTGCATATAAAGTTGCTGAACAAATGAAATGCCAAACCATTGCAGAGAATCTGATTATGCCTTGTGCACACGAGATGGTAAGCAAGGTGTGTGGGGAGGAGCAAGCTAAGAAACTGAGTGTCATATCTTTATCAAACGACACCATCCACAGACGAATCGATGACATGGCATCACAGATATTTTGTCCCAAGTTATCACAGAGATCAAAGAAAGCTCATATAGCCAATTCTCCTTGCAATTTGATGAATCGTGTGACTCAGCCAGTTGTGCTGTTCTCCTTGGGTTCGTCCGTTACGTCCACCAGGACAGCATCAAAGAAAAGTTCCAATTGTGCGAGAATCTGCTGACAACCACGAAGGAAGAAGATGTCTTCATTATCATCAACAGTTTCTTTACCAAGAATGGATTGGATTGGAACAGCGTTCAACAGGTAGGGAGCGATGTTTATATAAGGTCCAAATTAGTATAAATACAATGAATTACAAGGCATATAGTTATATACAGTCATATGCATGATTAACACAAAAAAAACCGTGCGTCGTACTGAAAAACTAAAGTACCAAAATAATTAAATTAATACCATCTAATAATAACGCAAAAGATAAGTAACAATGACTAACTGACGCAATCTATAATAATTTTCTTTTTAATCCAGGTCTCCGTCGATGGAGCACCGGCGATGATGGGTGGTCATCGTGGATTACGGGGCCTCATACAAGCTGTCAATCCAGAAATTTCTGTAGATCATTGCATCTTGGATCGAAAAGCCTGCCTGGTAATCTGAAGTTAGTGTTTGAAGATGTGTTGAAAATCGTCAACTTCATCAAGTCCAGGGATGTGAATTCGCGCATATTCAAGGAGATGTGGAAGGAAATGGGAGAACAGTATCAAGTTCTGCTTTACCACACTGATGTTCGCTGGTTGTCACGAGGCAAGGTTGTACATCGTGTCATTGAGCTCCGAAAGGCTATTCAGGAATTTCTGGAACAAAAAGGATCTCCTTTTGCCACCAAGTTCACTGATAAGGAGTGGCGCTTGCTCGACTTTGTTACTTGGCTGACATATTTGCGGAGCTGAAGAGTGGTAATCTGCAACTCCAGGGCCGAAACACGACTGTCATTGATGCCCGTCACACTGTGGCTGCATTTCTGGCGAAACTGAGACTCTGTATTTGGCGCTTGGAGAAAGGAGTGATCGCCCAGTTCCCCACCCTAGACCAGTTAATTGCGTAGAATAGTCATGATACCGGATCTCTATTACAGACCATCAACAAAGAGATGAGCGACCATTTGAAGGGGCTTGAAACAAGCATGCATCACTGCTTTCCAGAGAGTGACCAAGAAACAGCCAGACTTCAGTGGATCATTCATCCCTTCTCTGTACCTGATGAGGCCATTCATGATGATGATTTCCTCGCAAAGGAGAAGTGGATCAAAATGCGAGCCAACGAAGCCTTGAAAATTGAATTCCAAACCCAAAATGCAGGTTCCTTTTGGATTTCACGACTAGCCGACTCGCCAACTCTGTCCAAGAGAGCCTTGAAGTTGTTGGTATCATTCTCAACAACGTATCTGTGCGAGAAGGGGTTCTCAACTGTGCTGGAGATAAAAACAAAAAAGAGGACTCGCTTGAATGTTGCAAACGATGCTAGGCCGGCACTTTCAACCACGAAGCCCAGAATTCCTCAACTAGCTTCAAATATGCAACTCCAACCATCTCACTGATGCTCTTGACATCTTTGGTAAGTCATTAGAGATGCAAAATGTACTAATACAATAAATAAAAGAAATTATCTCAAGTGTTTTAGTTTAGCCATATATATATTAATGTTGACAACATTTTGTGAATGGGGTAACATACTTAATGTGGCATGCTAAATTGGGTAACGAGCCGGAAAAGGTTGGGAACCACTGGTCTAATGTGATCGTTGCGTTGACGCCTTGTTTCTTGTCTGTTTATCTCGAAGCTTACATTTTCACGCAATTCTCTGTGGAAGTTGGTGAAGAACCTGTGAAGAGGAACCTCACGATTAGGGTAGCGTTCTCTGCACAACTGCAAAGCAAATAAAACATTTCCTGCTGCAGCTCCGTACATGAAATGCATGTCAGCAAGTTCGACATTCGTAAAGCGCTCCATGCTTACTGTTCGACGTACAGTTAAAAAATGACCAATGAAATAGCTCTCTTCCCCACAAACGTGCAACTGTTCCACAAACATTTCCTTTTCTATGCTTCTTCGTGCAGGTACATAAATCACCTTAAATCTAACTTCGTTGACAGCAGGTGCGTTAGCGCTAAATATTTCAGGTTTTAGAACTTTAAAACTTAGAATTACTCATAAACGGTGAAGTTTAAAGATTGTTGTTCCTCGTGAAAATCGCTTTATTTTGTAATTTTCTATACACAGTTTCATTTATAGCTTCCGGTTCCGAAACACGCTGTATGTATGAATAAGTGGGCTTGCCACCAATTCTTTCAGAGGTCTATTATCAACTATTAATGGTTAGACGCCCCTGACGATTGTAGGGGCATATTTGAACTGATGTTTGAAAGCAACGCTTCATATTTCGAAGACTCCTAATCCAACTCGGATCAGTCGTTCATTTTCGAACGTAATTCAAAATTTTCACAAAATGGAGAAGCAAAGAACACTTACGTTCAATGAACGAACTATCTCAAACGATTCTGGGAGTATTGTTTCATGGGAGATGTTCGTCGAGAAATGAACGTTTTTTTAATAAACAAACATTTTTAAATGCTCGTAAAATCCTAGATCTTTTCGAACGCTATAAGTGCACAAAAAACTAATAAAATCGATACAAAATTATTCTAGTATATAGATACAGAGATAGTTCTAACTCAAATACTAAAAGCACTGAAACTGTTCACATACCACCATGCTGGATAAAAAAATTCCGCTGAATTCCTCTTGTATTTCTGCACATGAATACCGAGCTCAAAATGAGCTCTAGTCCTAAAAAGAAAGCTGTAATCCCTTCCCTGATCTGCAAGAGCTAGTGTGAAACAATGACTCATAAAATTGTCACTCTGAGATCAAGATTTTTTCCTTCTCTCTTCAGCAAGCAAGCTAGATAAGCAATAGATCTTGTGTGTGGCTGTTTCCAATGGCCAAGTTCTGATGTTGGCTCTTCATCTTTGTTGAAAATAATTGATTGCCATCATTTAAAAATAAATTAGTGCCCTAAAGCAGTTATGAATTTTTCAGTGATAAACAAGGCATTGGGGCATCTTGTCCTCGATTCCAGGAGATCATGCAGAAGTTCATGCACTAACAAGAAATACGTGCTAGAATTTTAGTGTTAGAACAATGATGCTTTTCCGTAATCTTTAATGCAACGCAAGTAGAGACTTCATTTCACAAATACCTACATTACCTTCCTTACAGAAATTCAGACGTAATGCTCTGAGATTCAAAGAAACAATAAACAAAGGGAATGAAATCTTCTTCCACTGCTCATTCTACGACGCTGTGAGATCTGCGATGATGGAACCGACGCCTGACCCCGGACCAAATCTCTTGAAGCCAGACGACATTACCCAGTCAGAAATGCTAGTGCGGATCGGCATCGATTGTCTGGGTACAGTGCATCTTTTTTAGTATCAGTGCGGGGCCCAGTCCGGGAAGAAATTTTTCTTCACCGGTCGCTGCAGATCAAATCAGAAAATTCTGGTCAGAAATGTTTGCAGTGATTTTGACAGAAAAATAGGCACAACACATCAACAATTTCAACGAGAAGCATTTGTTTTTAAACCAGTGTATATTATGAAATCGAAATTTGATTTCAAATCAAACGTGTAATTTTCAGGGTAATTAAAGGGGTCTCTAGCCCTAAATTTTTTTAAGGTTTTAAAATTTCCATTTTTTGCATTTCTTCTACATTTTGGAAAACCAAAATGCATTCTGGATATGTGATATTGAAATCGAAACACATTTACTTCAATAAAACTTTGGAATAGGAAAAAATTTACTGCGCGAACATATAAAAAATACATACATATATTGAGCAAAACACTTCTTCAACGAAATATTTTCAACGAAAAAGCTTGATTTTCGTCTCATTCGACGCGGTACGACAGTGGAAACAGCGGAGCGAAGCGGATTTCTATTTGAACTCTACATTAGATTTCTATTGCGAAAAATCTGGGATTTAAAAAACTTTTTTGAAAAAATTTACTAATTTTCGAAGTCAAAATAATTCTTCATTTTCCAGCTGTCGCATTCTTTCCCGCATACAATGAAACCGAAATAAAACTTCTACGTTGAAAATTGTAGAAGAATTGTTATTTATATACAGGGTGTTTCAAAAATACACGGCATAATTTCAGGTATGTATTTCCCACATGTAGACAATCAAAATAGTTCATTACAACATATGTCCGGAAATGCTTCATTTCCGAGTTATGGCCTTCACAACATTGAAATTCACCGGAACGTTTTTCTTTCCGCAGGTCGTTGCCATTACAGAAGATGTTCAAAATGACCACCTCCTGCTTGAATACAGACCTCACATCGATGTCTCATTGACCTGCGAACACGATCCCACACTCCAGGAATGTTGCGTATGTCCTCAGAGCGTGCCACAATTCGATTCCGAAGGGATTCCAAATCAGGCACCGGAGACGAATAAACCAATGATTTTAAATGGCCCCACAAGTAGAAATCGAGAGGGTTCAGATCAGGTGAGCGTGGAGGCCAAGCAATTGGGCCACCTCTACCTATCCATCGATCAGGAAATCTTCGATCCAAGTACCGGCGAGCCGTACGACTGAAGTGTGCAGGAGCGCCGTCATGCAAGAAGTGAGCGTGCTGACGATCGATCAGTGGAGTGTCGTCATAAACATCAGGTATGATGTTTTCCAGGAAGTTTGTGTACGCCTGCCCCGTAAGTCTGTTTACACGTACATGGGGTCCAACTAACCGATCACCAATGATACCGGCCCACATGTTGAGGGAGAACCGCACCTGGTGATGAGATGCAACAGTTGCATTTGGGTTTTCATACGCCCATACATGCTGATTGTGGAGATTTGTTATGCCATCTCGTGTGAACTGTGCTTCATCTGTAAATAATACTAAGGCAGGAAAGTTCGGATTTGCAGCACATTGCTGCAAGAACCACTGACAGTACCTAACTCGTGCAGGGTAATCTGCTGGTGACAGCGCCTGTACACGTTGCAAATGGTAAGGATACAATTGATACTCTTTCAGCAGTCTCCAGACAGTCGTATGGGGAACATTCACTTGCAACGCTAACCTTCGTGTGCTGATAGAAGGAGTTCTGTTCACAATCTCCAGAATCTCCTCCTGTTCTTCTGGAGTTGTAGATCTTGGTCGTCCCCTTCCCAATCCAGGAGAGTCAAATTTTCCATACTCGCACAGACGCTGATGGAGACTTACAAATGTCTTCCGATCTGGACATTGTCGCTGTGGGTACCTCTCCTGGTACAAACGACGAGCCAGCGCAGCATTGCCGTCTGCCTTACCGTAGATCAAGTGCATCTCTGCCAGCTCCTGATTTGTGTACATGACACACAGTCGAACGCCAAACACAACACTGAATTTAACCTTCGCCTAGGAATGATCTGTCAGAGTGCCCTCTTAATGTGTCCTTTGACGGCAACGACCTGCGGAAAGAAAAACGTTCCGGTGAATTTCAATGTTGTGAAGGCCATAACTCGGAAATGAAGCATTTCCGGACATATGTTGTAATGAACTATTTTGATTGTCTACATGTGGGAAATACATACCTGAAATTATGCCGTGTATTTTTGAAACACCCTGTATATATATATATATATATATATATATATATATATATGTAGGGCCTATATATAAATATACATACAGGGTGTCGGACACTTTTGTTGTTTTGTTGCCAAACTAGCATAAGGTAGCGATCATCGAAATGAACACTTTTTATTCTATTAAGGTATGGTCTAAAATGCTTAGTTAAAGAGTTACAAATACGTGAAGTTACTTTTTATCCGATATGCTGAGTGCTCCTCGACATCAACGACAAAGATTAGTTTGTTTACTGTTAGTACTTCTTCGGCTGCAAATGTATCACCGGGAATAGAGGGAGTATCCAATGCTGAATTAGGGGATATGCACCTAGTGTATGGTGCAGCAAATTGAAATTCTAGGGAGGCTGTTCGATTTTACGCAGAAAGGCATCCTAACAGACATGTTCCATCGCGTCTAACATTCACAGCCATACACCGGAGATTACGTGAATACGGATCATTTCACAGACCACGACCTGAAGGAAGACGCCAAAGAAGAGTAGCAGATCCAGACAAGGTGGAAGGTGTCTTAGAATATTTTCGAAACAATCCTACTTCAAGCACTCGTTCTTGTGCACGTGCTTTACATTTAAGCAAAACTACTGTGTGACAAGTACTACATAACAGTGGTCAACATCCATTTCACTTTCAGCGTGTGCAGGAATTGCACGGTGAATATTTCGAAAGTCGTGTTTAATATACGAGGTGGTTTCAACAGAAAACAGATCAACAACCTCGTTTCCCATCACGAGTCTTATTCACATACGAAACGTCATTTACTCGAGAAGGAATACTTAATCTCCATTACCTGCACATGTGGTCTGGCAACAATCCACATGTTAAAGACAATGTCGACATCAGGTTAGATTCGCCGTGAATGTTTGGCAGGAATTCTTGGTGACCATCTGATTGGGCCATACATCTTACCAGAGACACTTAAAGGATGTACCTATTACATTTTTCTTAATGAAGTATTGCCAGAACTACTGGAAAAAGTACCTTTAGCTGACATCAGAGGAATGTATTTTCGCTGGATCGCTGGATAGGCCGTGGCGGTCCCTTCGCGTGGCCACCAAGATATTCTGGTATTACGCCCCTAGATTACTTTTTCTGGGGGCATATGAAATGTTTAGTGCATGAAACACCGATTCGATCCGAAGAGGACCTGAAGGGTAGGGTTGTTGAAGCCTCGGAAAGGATTCGTGAAACTCCTGGTGTCTTCGCTCGCGTCCGCCAACATTGGAGAGGTGTTTGAATGCCTTCATCGAAAGAAATGGGCGGCATTTTGAACAATTTTTGTAATCATGTATCCTAGTGTACGGTTTCGTTTGTTGTGCTCATAATAATTACTGTCATAATTACTCATGATAATTACTGTAATTACATAATTATGCTTTTTCCTTATCACAACATTAAAAAGTTAATGTTAATTAATAATAATAAATGTTTCACATACTTGCCTAACTTCACATTTCGTATCCTTGCCATTGATGTGCCGCAGTTTACCACCTTGGATTCGTCTCCGCTAGAGAGTGTACGAATTATTTTTAATAACTGTCCAACTTCAAGTCCTTGTAACTCTTTAACTAAGCATTTTAGACCATATCTTGATAGAATAATATGTGTTCATTTCGACGATCGCTACCTTATGTTAAAGTTAGGCAACAAAAGTGTCGGACACCCTGTATATACATATATATACGTATATAAATATACATATGTATATATACAGTATATACACATATACATATTTGCAAACACACTTCGTTAAAAGTTAGATGGCGCATATCCTTCATTCTCTTGATCACTGGTTTTTCATGAGCGCGGAATTTTAAAAGTGTAGAAGCTGGTACTATTCTTATGATACATTTCGAAAGCCATAAAGATGCAATAAAACTTCGAGTCATGACGAATTTCTTCAAATTTAAAATCATACGAGTTAAAAGGACAACGTTTCGGATGTCACGCACCCATAATCATGCCTAAATAGAAGAAAAAAAAAGAAAAAACAATGTGTATTTCCAAGTAGTCACATGAGATACATGCCAGCATATTGGCTTTTAAAAGTTTCTTAATATAGGACATCCTAAAACAAATGTTCCATACGAGGAGTACTAATTGACAAACCATCCGAGGTGTACAAGTAGATAAGCCATACGAGGCATAATAATACACAAACTATACGAGGTGTACTAATAGACAAACTATCAGAGGTGTACAAGTAGATAGACCATACGAGGCATATTAATTGACAAAATATACGAGGCGTACTAATAGACAAACCATTCGTGGTGTGCTATAGGTAGTCTAACAAAAGTTCTATACTAGGAGTACTAGTTGACAAACCATCCGAGGTGTACAAATACATAAATCATACGAGGCATAATAATAGGCAAACTATACGAGGTGTACTAATAGACAAGCTATCAGAGGTGTACAAATAGATAGACCATACGAGGCAGATTAATAAACAAAATATACGAGGTGTACTAATAGACAAACCATGCGTGGCGTGCCAATAGTCTATCTCTGTCAAGGGTAGTTGAATGAGAAAAGAAAAATATGCCCTAAAAATATGCAAAGCCCTATCACCACCAAAAACATATTTCATATCTTCTCGATATTCACAACATCATGCGGACATGGGTACATGGGATAAAATAGAGATACAGTGTAAGCCGGTTACCACTCATGATTGACAAATATTTACAAAATATTGGTAGAAATGGGTAAACAAATATATACTCAATATCAAAATTCATAGCTTGTACAACATACGGACAGAAAGATAATTTTACTACGATTCATATGCTCAAATTGCACTTTATTTCATGAATTATATTTGACATTAATCCGATTCACAGAAACACCCTCTGGGGAAGTGATAGATCAATTTTTGAATCATTTCGCTAGTGCAATAAAATTTAATAACCGGATGGTTTTTGCGTAAAGAAATGAAATAGAAACATGTATATCTATATATGTAGATACATATATATACCTACACACGTACACACACATATTAATATATGTATTATTTGAAAATGAAATATTAGAAAAAAATACATATATAAAATAAAAGATAAAAGCAACCTACCATCTACTACACAGAAAATGACAGTTGAGCTCACTGTAATCCTAAGAAATTTTTCGCCAAAAAAAATAACTCAAAGGAAAAGAAGACTTCGAAAAACATAAAAATGAACTGGTTTTTAATTTCTTCCCAGAAATTTTTTAAGAAAAATCAGGTTATAGTCAAGAAGCAACACAACTCTTCAGCATTATACGGACATGTGTACGTGGGATAAAATGGAGTAACATTGAGGCCGGATATCACATCTGAGTGGAGAATATTAACAAAATTTGGCACATATAGGTAGATTAGGCTTTGATCCAAAGTGATAACTTTAATTACAGAAATTTAGAGTTTTTTCCGATTTGAAAGTTCAGTGCTAGTGTGCGCTGAACGCACGAAAAAAAAAATAAAAAAATGAAAAGACTAAATGCAATGCTTAAATTACCCCCTTCCCCCAGCTCAGCCGAAAATCGATTGAAAACATCTTCGAGAATGATTTTGAAATAGCGAGCCAACGTTAGCCAAAATTTAATTCATTATAAACTTTGCACAACCCTCACATCTATGAACCTGTTTATTGGTGTCCACACAAAATGTATTTCATGGTATATTTGTCATTACGGACGTTAAATATTATTACAGAAAAGAGAAAGAAATAACAAAATAAAGATGAGGAAATACTCCTAATTATGGAAAGAACGTTCGTTCTGATGCATTGAACTGACGGCTGTGGTGCTCATTGTTGTCGACAGAAATATGTAAGATGAATATCCGAATCGCTTAGCAAACGTAAAATGAATTAGTTTCTAAATTTCTAACAGAAATTTCAGGAAAATTAAAATTTCTGATAGATGGGAAGTTCATACCGAAATTCTGCAGGCCCTATGACAGAGATGCAAAATGACGTGACACAGTTACTCTAAATTCTTTTCCAGTTTTAGAGTTTTTGATATGCTGGGGAAGCTTGTTCCACAAAAAAGCTCCAGAAACTGAGAGAGCTTTTTGTCCCACGTTAGATGAACGGTAACTGACTAAAACATCGTTCCTCCGGTTTGGTCTTTCGTTTGGGATATTAGATGGAAAAAATTTTACCACCTCTGCATTACTTTGGGGGAGGTACAAAGAGGAGAATACTCGTCGAGCTTTCTGGATCATAAATCTGTTCGGTATTGGGATCCAGTCGAGTTTTCTTAAAATAGGGGTGACATGATCGTATTTCTTGAAATTTCCTTGGCATACCACTTTGGCGGCGAAGTTTACACATTTTTTCAACTCTTCCTGATGACATTGAGGTAAATCTCCCCACACAAGACTGCCGTAGTCCAGACGCGATAAAACTAAAGACTGAATCACTAATATTCTAGATTTTTCGGCAGGTGTGTTCTTTATACGATGAAAGAACATTAAGGTTCCGTTAATTTTGTTGCACATTGTTTCGACGTGTGAATTGAAAGTCATATTTTTGTCAAACCAAACACCCAGATTTTTAACCTTATCTACTGGTTTAATTGTATCGGCTCCAAATGTTAGCTTGAATGGTGGTAAATTTTCAGTCGCATTCTGTGATCCAAAAATAATGCATTGCGTTTTACTTGCGTTAAGTTTGAGGCCATTATGGTCATACCATAATTTCAGATTTCTCAGAAGGTTTTCAGCGTTGGCTTGTGTTTCTTTTAAATCCGCTGTTGAGCTTGTCATGGCAATTTGCACGTCATCAGCATACATTGAGATTTTGTGTTTGCCGGCATGGTGGGGAAATCATTAATGAAAATTGAAAATAGGAGTGGGCCGATGATTGAACCTTGAGGAACGCCAAAATTATTTGGTATGAATGATGACATTTTGTTATTCAAGTACACTGCATGAGAGCGGTTTAGTAGGTAGCTTTCAAACCACTGAGTGTCTATTCTGAGGTTTGAAATTTTTTGTAGAAGTTTCTTATGCTCAACACTGTCGAAAGCTTTGGAGAGATCAAGCAATAGTAAGAGAGGTAATTTTTTTTGGTCAAAATCATTGTAAATTTTTTCTGTTATGTTTAACAGGGCGTCCTGAGTACTGGTATTCCTTCTGTAAGCATATTGACTGCGATGCAGTAGATGTGACTCGTCTATTTAAGACGAGAGCTGATTTGTTATTACTTTTTCTAATATCTTGGACATAACAGGCAGGAGACTGATTGGTCTGTAGTTTGACGCTATGTCGATATCACCAGATTTATGTAATGGCTTAATAATGGATAGTTTCCATTGATCGGGAAACTTGTTTGTGATTATAGATGTATTTATTATCAAGCGAATAAGGGGTGCTGTGACAGGGAAGCTGTCTTCTATATGTTGGAGGCTTATGCCATCATGTCCAGTCGCTTTAGTATTCTTTAGCGAGTATAAGATTTTTCGTATCTCTATGACGCTAACTGGCTTTGGTCTCCACTTGTTGCTACTATTTGGGGGTGAAACATCGCTCGGATTTGCCTCTGTAGATGTGTCTGAAACTGTCCTGGATACTTCGTTGAACTAGTCTGAACAACCAGGTCGCTGATACTTATACCATAATGTAGGGTTGCCAAGTCGTTATTTGCATAAAATTCTTGTAGAAATTTCTACAAGGTAAAAGAAATCTCGGAGTTCTAAAATGCAACCTATCATGATAAAAATGTAGTCTAAAGATGTGATGAATTGCTAAACAAATAAATTAGGCTACTTTAGACTACATTTTTATCATGATAGGTTGCATTTTAGGACGCCGAGGTTTCTTTTACCTTCTGGAAATTTCTACAAGAAATTCAGACTAGACGCTCTGCTCAATATATCTGAAAAAATATTCAGTAACATCGATCAAGAGAATGTAACACTCTTGCTACTACTCGATCTCTCTAAGGCGTTCGATAGCATCCAACAGGAAAGACTTTTAAGTAAAATACTTAACTTGGGAATAGACACGCAATGGTTTGAAAGTTACTTGTCAAATCGATCTCATGCAGTCCGCATAGAAAACAAATTGTCCCCATTCATTCAAAACAATTTTGGTGTTCCCCAAGGATCCATTCTTGGTCCACTACTGTTTTCTATTTTCATTAATGATTTCCCTCCAATGCCTTCTAACACACGGATCTCAATGTATGCAGATGATTTTCAAATTGCAATAACAAGTTCTGTATCGGAAATACCACAGACGCAAATTAAAGCCGAAACTTTACTGACTAGCCTGAAATCATGGTACGACCGAAATGGTCTCAAATTAAATGCTAATAAAACACAATGCATTATTTTTGGATCCAAAGATGCAATTAAAAAAACTTCAGATCTTACTCATGCAGTTGGAAATGATAAAATTAATGCATCAGAAAAAGTTAAAAATCTAGGTATCTGGTTCGATAGAAATATGTCCTTCAAATCTCACGTTGAGACTACTTGCAACAAAATCTACGGAACTTTAATGTTTTTCATCGTATAAAAAGTATGCTAGACGAAAAATCCAGATTATTAGCCATTCAACCCCTTGTGTTATCGCGCATTGACTACTGCAGCCTAGTATGGGGAGACTTACCTCAATACCTTCAAAGGGACTTACAAAAATGCATGAATTTTGCAGCCAAGGTGGAATGCAACGGTAATTTCATAAGAAGTGATCACGTAACCCCTCTCCTCAATAAACTCGGCTGGATCCCTATCCAAGAAAGGCTCCTCATGCAGAAGGCCCAATACGTATTCTCCTCGTTATATCTTCCTCAGAGCAATGCTGAGATAGTGCGTTTCCATCCACCCACTGTAACCAATCAAAAACCGAACAGAAACCATAATGTCTTAGTCAACTATCGTTCATCTCACTTAGAGCAGAAGGCTCTGTCCATATCAGGCGCCTTACTGTGGAACAAACTTCCCCTGAGTATTAAAGTCCCTCAGAGACCGAGAGAATTTAAAGCCAAAATAACTCGTCATCTTGTGTCTCAATAATAATCCTTAGTTACAGAACATACTGAATGAGTACTGACGAATCTCATTTACCTGGTATCTCCATTGCTGAACAATCTCCCTCGCTCATTGTTTTTTAATTCAAGACATCAAACAACAGTTTTGAAGTATGCGTAGGTATTATGATTTGACCGCCTATACGTTGTCATTTGCGGACATGCTTACTTGTATATGTGTGTACGTATATAGGTGTATGTGCGCATATGGGTGTGTATTTGTGCACGTACAACTGTGTGCACTAGAGTAGATGGACCAGTCGAAGGTGCATTTTATGTCATTCCTCTCCGTTTCTGTGCAAGCATCAAACTAGACCGTCATGGTACCTATGTGTGTGTGTGTTGATCAATTACAGACATTCTGCACCATATTACAAAGATAATGTATTTTTGCTAATATGAAATTGTAAAGCATCCATGTAAAAAAGTAAATTCGTTGTGTGATCATCCATTTATACTGCAGTAATATACTTATTCGGCTTATAGTTATATGCTCATAATAATGTGATACCTATGTTTGTTCATCAATTGACGACAATTTGCGCCATATTTCAAAGATAATGTGATTTTTTTTTCTAATATGAAACCTTTATAGGGCATTAATGTTTTCTTTCTTATTCACGTCCTACAATCGTTTTCATGTTTCTGACTTAAGTAGACTGTTTTATGCCACTATTTTTAGTACGAAATTCTATTAAATTCATGCTATAATAAAAGATATTTTCTCCGTTTCCCTCGATTGGAATTGTGGTTTATACTGACTAGTTTACGCTGATATTTGCGCACATGCTTACTTGTGTAAATGTGTACGTGTCCACGCTATGCGTATGACACACTGTAGAATGCGTATGTATTGCCTCGATGCATAGAAATGCATTTGTGTATGCTTACGAGTTAAGTGTAAATATGTGCGTGGGTATATGTGTGCATGTGTATGTGTAAGTATTTACATGTATACGTGCACATATGTGTGTACTAGACTGACAACTAGCATTTTACTAGAGATAATGGTCTTTTTTCTGTGCACTCTAAACTTGTAACATTACCTAACTCGTCATATCTTTAGTATTGTAAAGCATTCATGTAAAAACTATACATTTGTTGTGCGATCATCCATTTATATTTAATTAAAATGCTTGTTAGCTAATGACCGTTAGGTTAAAATTGTTGAATCAGAAATACAAAACCTATAATCTTCTTGGTCCTCATGCTTATATGTACACATATGTATATATATATATATGTGTGTGTGTGTGTATGTGTGTGTATGTGAGTGTGTGTATGGATATATACACACATGCATACGTATTTGTACATATGTGTGTATATGGATATATATTTATATATATATATATATTTTTATTTTTTTCATGCTTCCATAAAATGACACTTGTGAACATTGACCGAAACAAGCGATTTCATATATTATTTCCTGGCGTCAAGAATTGCGAAGTTTTATGTCATGTACATGTAAACTGTCAAAAGTGTTTTCACCCCACAATGAAAATGCATCGTCCATGAAATTGTGTTATCTCTTACAATTATCATTACATGTATTATCAAATGTAGATTAAGCTAGATTAGGAGTTCATTGCCCTCAATCATTTCTTTTGACTAGTGACACGAGCTTTTCAATACTCGTGTGTGTGTATCATCTAAGTGTATTAATTTTAAGATATTTTAAAAACCAATGATGGTACTTTTGTACCATCTCTATTGGAAATAAACCGTTTTTCTTTCTTTCTTTCTTTCTAGTTCTATTTAGGTATGGTTATGGGTGCGTGACATCCGAAACGTTGTCCTTTTATCTCGTATGATTTTAAATTTGGAGAAATTCGTCATGACTCCAAGTTTTATTGCATCTTTATGGCTTTCGAAATGTATCTTAAGAATAGTACCAGCTTCTACACTTTTAAAATTCCGCGCTCTTGAAAAACTAGTGGTCAAGAGAATAGAGGATATGTGCCATCTAACTTTTAACGAAGTGTGTTTGCAAAATGACCTGCTGCCAACATACACCAATATATATATATATATGTATAAACATATATATATATGTAGATATATATGTTTATAAAAAAGATTTTGGTTCTTTTACATCAGCTCCAAAATGGCGCGCTGGCTCCGGAAGTGAGCGGCTATGACAGTGTTGCCAACGCGCTCTCCCGCTTCAAAGATTTGAGTTTCGGTAACTAATTTACCGCGAACGTCATCCTATTGGGTGGGTTAGAACCTTTATTTATAATTTTCACTAGAAGAACTGTGGCTCCTCCTCACGACCCAACCTGTTTACGTTTGTAATAGGGGGTTAGCTTCCGTTATTAATTAAATTCTGCTTGGCACGCTCGCTTCCTTTGGCGCGCGAAAGCCAACTTCAAAGTTTAATAATTCGGAAGTAACGCATCAGCGAGCAGAATGTCATTCATGTAAAACGTTCATAAATGGGTTCCTTTAGTGATTCTTTGGAATAAAATTCTTAATTTCTGTGGATCCACTAAGCTGCATATTGACCCAAAATGGTACATATATAATGCCAATTTTTTTGCAAAGTGTTTTCAATTTTTGTGTAATGCATTCCTTTCAGGTATCACTCTGAAATCATGAATATTTTTGAAATATATCAGAAATTGTTGTGTGTTTTTTATCTTTTTTGGTTTATTTTAATTCTCCAACCTAGTGTTAAAGTCGTTTGACACAGTGTAAGCACCTTGTAGAAATAAACATGTGGCAAATAGGAAATATTTATTTGAATAAATATGAAACAAAAAATAATTATAGTCCTTGTGAATAGTTTTCTAAAATGAACAGGTAATGAATTTGTAGCATATGAAAATATGTTATTCATGTATATCAAGTATTTTTCCATATTTTACAATATATTTTTCTTCATTCCCCAGCAACGCATGAAGGCTGCGAAAATAACCTGTATGGTATCACTGGGAACTCAACTACAGAGTGAGAATTTGATGCGGGCAGGGCAACTTCTTCTCAGCTTCATTAGTGTATCACTTTCACCCGAACAGCAGAACAAATCATCTCTAATCATCTCAAAGTAAGTTTTATTTCTACTCTGAGTGATGTGTCAATTTAAGCTTTGCTAGCCTAATCAAAGGTATAATGCAAACAGGTACAATGAAAGGTCTTCCCTGAATTTTTAGAAAACAACAGAACTATTTATATTACTAATTATGTTATTGCAAACTCTCTAGAAAACCCATTATAATGAAAATTTAATTTTACTGAATGATTTCTTATTTATAGTTATAAGATAGAATAACTGTAGACGAGATTGACTGGTTTATGATGAATATTTTTTTATGTAGAGTTGTATCTTTGGGTTGATATGAGAGCTTGTTCAGTGGGTGGATAAGATGAGGGGAGAATGTGAAAAATTTGGAGTTTGAGTGTATTGAAAACATTGCACATGTAAAAGTGAAAATGGCTAAGATTGAGGGCCTGAAAACTAAGCTTGATTGGTTAAAGGGTAGAAGTTGGGATGAAAGTAAGCAAAACGGTGGAAGGTGGGAGAAAGATGCAAAACATTAGAAACCATGTATGTTGATGCAAATGACTGGTGGGAAATATGAAGCTCAAGCTAGGAATAAAGTAGAATAGAGTTACTTACTTATGTACCATAGTTTACCGTGAGGTAAGAAAGTATGTTTCAGAAATTCAAGTAGGTGAAGATTGGTTTGAATATAGTCAAATCATCATTTGGATGTTGTCAACTGGTACTGGATAATGAAGAATTTGTTACCGATGAGTGATGTGGAAGAGTTAATATTCAGCAATCTGGCATAGGTATGAAAGTTTGGGGAATATGAACAATGAATTATCAAAAAGGGTTTTGAATATTGCAGTAAAAAGCATGCAAACCATAAAATGTAGAAATAATTCAACTAGAATAATGTGCATTGTTTTTCTCTATTGCATGTAATTTTCTCTAAAGTTATTTATGATCATGCGCAGAGTAAACTTTGATTTCAACTGAACAATTACTTTCAGATTGACAAGCTCAAGCATTACGTTGGGGTCAACAGCAGAGGCACCATACGCCGCATCCTCAAACGAATGATGTGAGAGCCTGCTGTCCAGTTTAGCTGCACTGGGCTTGGGAAAACCGGCGACGAGAAAAACAAGAATTGAGACTGCATCCATTCTGTGTCCAAATCATTGGTGGGTAGACTTCTGGGCGACGTCCACCTAAAATCAAGGAAATGGCTGTAACGTTTGTTGTATGAGATCTATAACTATGAAAATTGGCATTCGTATGTATTTTACGAAGTAAGTAGGGGTCGTCTCTATAAATTTTTCCCACTTTCAGCATAATTTTGTAGACAATGGTGTAAAGGGTAGGGGAAACTGCATACTTTTCAAGAGATATCTTCTCAAAAATTACTTACCGTAGAGCAATGATTTAGGTGTCATTGTGTGCGCAATAGGTTGGTGCAGGACAAATCGAAGGATTATTTTGATTTTCATGATAATTTCTGAATTACATAGGAAAAATTTATGGAAAGAACTACAGATTGAAAGATATAAGGTAATTTTTATAAAACGACTGTAACGTTCTTCCAATAGAATTTAGATTTACGAAAATTTACATACCTATGTAGTTGTAAAAATAAATAGTGGTCGTGTACATTATTTTTTCCTATTTTTGCGATAATTACGAAGATAATTAGGGTAAATGTGGGGTACATGTTTATATTTCAAAATCTATTTTCTCCGAGAGTTTTTATTGTAGAGCAATGATTCAGGTATCATTAGATGAATTAAAAGCTGCTCTATTTACTGACACACGATTTTTTATTTATAGTAATTTTTGGTTACATTGAAAAATCAGTGGTAAAAAATGATGACGTTAAAAAATAGTTTCAAACTTCATTGTAACTAAACTATTGCGAAATTCAAAATTATCCTTCAACTCGTCATGAAGCAACTTTTTGCGCATCCAATGACACTTAAGTCATTGCTCTAAGATAAGTACTTTTTGAGAAAGCATCTCTTGAAAAGAATGTACCCCCCCCCCCCCCCCCCTACTCCCTCTCCTCCATTGTCTCCAAAATAATGTCGAAAGTGGAGAAAGGTTACAGAGATGACCCCTATTTATTTAAAAAATACACATGTATGCCAATTTTCATAGATCTAAACTCCATAGAAAGAACGTTACAGCCATTTCATTAATTCAGTTGATTTCAGCATGGACGTCTCCCTGAATATTCCATGCATTCGTTTAATATTTAATGCAGTAATCAATTCAACCTACCAAATTTACCTTATAATACTTTAGCTATCATTAGCTATTCTGCTTCTTTACTATTCTGATGCAATATACCGATGTTGATCTGTTACAAAAGTTATTAATCGCATCTGCTTAGCATGTATGTGCACAGAATTTGACAACTCATTTTTTCATGCGGTCTAATCTTGTTTTCAAGTTTCTCCACTTGATTGTTGATGTTTTTGAATCCTACACAGGTTTTCTTGTCAGTTAACCAAGATTCTATCTTGAACCCAGCTGGCTGGAAACCCTCTCGTTTCTGATTGACGTAAATTTTTTTTTGTATTTCTCACTCATATCACCCACTGACATTGGACAATGAAACGATCAAATAATTTTAAATATGCTCCAAAACTATTCCTCGTTTTAAAATCTACCACAACAATGCTTTTAAGACGGTCTGTCATCAAAAAATGTATATTTTCATATTGAATTGAGTTCCCAGGTGGATAATGTACGGGCTCTAACTGACGGTTAGTTAGGCCTTCTTTTTTTATGACATAAGTGTGTTTTTTGTTTTGTATATTAAGATCATCTTTTCTTTCGGTCAGTACTATCTTTTTTCTTCAGAAATTTATACTTACAATTTTAACTTTAATCTTGTTGACACTTTCTTTCTGACCTGCTGTTTCTATGCGCATTGTATTCAGTTAACTGACAACACACTGGTGTTACCTGTGGAAAATTGAAAAAAAGAATGGTAGTCTTACAGCATCACCACTGGCTAATCCTGGCTTGCCAGTAACTATACTGAATACAACAGACTCGTACTGAATACAACCTGCACACAGTACTTATAGGCCAACTGCTCGCAGAGCGGGCAGAACACTCCAGAACTCGTACAATCGGAGAACACTCCAGACTCTAAAGCAGTGGTTCCCAACCTTTTTCGGCTCGTTACCCAATTTAGCATGCCACATTAAGTATGTTACCCCATTCACAAAATGTTGTCAACATCAATATATATATATGGCTAAACTAAAACACTAGAGATAATTTCTTTTATTTATTGTATTAGTACATTTTGCATCTCTAATGACTTACCAAAGATGTCAAGAGCATCAGTGAGATGGTTGGAGTTGCATATTTGAAGCTAGTTGAGGAATTCTTGGCTTCGTGGTTGAAAGTGCCAGCCTGGCACCGTTTGCAACATTCAAGCGAGTCCTCTTTTTTGTTTTTATCTCCAGCACAGTTGAGAACCCCTTCTCGCACAGGTACGTTGTTGAGAATGATACCAACAACTTCAAGGCTCTCTTGGACAGAGTTGCCGAGTCGGCTAGTCGTGAAATCCAAAAGAACCTGCATTTTGGTTTTGGAATTCAATTTTCAAGGCTTCATTGGCTCGCATTTTGATCCACTCCTCCTTTGCGAGGAAATCATCATCATGAATGGCCTCATCAGGTACAGAGAGGAGATGAATGATCCACTGAAGCCTGGTTGTTTCTTGGTCACTCTCTGGAAAGCAGTGATGCATGCTTGTTTCAAGCCCCTTCAAATGGTCGCTCATCTCTTTGTTGATGGTCTGTAATAGAGATCCAGTATCATGACTATTCTACGCAATAAACTGGTCTAGGGTGGGGAACTGGGCGATCACTCCTTTCTCCAAGCGCCAAATACAGAGTCTCAGTTTCGCCAGAAATGCAGCCACAGTGTGACGGGCATCAATGACAGTCGTGTTTCGGCCCTGGAGTTGCAGATTACCACTCTTCAGCTCCGCAAATATGTCAGCCAAGTAACAAAGTCGAGCAAGCCACTCCTTATCAGTAAACTTGGTAGCAAAAGGAGATCCTTTTGTTCCAGAAATTCCTGAATTGCCTTTCGGAGCTCAATGACACGATGCACAACCTTGCCTCGTGACAACCAGCGAACATCAGTGTGGTAAAGCAGAACTTGATACTGTTCTCCCATTTCCTTGCACATCTCCTTGAATATGCGCGAATTCACATCCCTGGACTTGATGAAGTTGACGATTTTCAACACATCTTCAAACACTAACTTCAGATTACCAGGCAGGCTTTTCGATCCAAGAGAGTACCGATGAATGATGCAATGATCTACAGAAATTTCTGGATTGACAGCTTTTATGAGGCCCCGTAATCCACGATGACCACCCATCATCGCCGATGCTCCATCGACGGAGACCTGGATTAAAAAGTCATTGTTACCTATCATTTGCGTTATAATTAGATGGTATTAATTTAATTATTTTGGTATTTTAGTTTTTCAGTACGACGCACGATTTTTTCTGTGTTAATCATGCATATGACTGTATATAACTATATGCCATGTAATTCATTGTATTTTTACTAATTTGGACCTTATATCAACATCGCTCCCTACCTGTTGAACGCTGTTCCATCCAATCCATTCTTGGTAAAGAAACTGTTAATGATATTGAAGACATCTTCTTCATTCGTGGTTGTCAGCAGATTCTCGCACAATAGGAACTCTTCTTTGATCCTGTCCTGGTGGACGTAACGGACGAACCCAAGGAGAACAGCACAACTGGCTGTGTCACACGATTCATGAAATTGCAAGGAGAATTAGCTGTATGAGCTTTCTTTGATCTCTGTTATAACTTGGGACAAAATATCTGTGATGCCATGTCATCGATTCGTCTGTGGATGGTGTCGTTTGATAAAGATATGACACTCAGTTTCTTCGCTTGCTCCTCCCCACACACCTTGCTTACCATCTCGTGTGCACAAGGCATAATCAGATTCTCTGCAATGGTGTGGCATTTCTTTTGTTCAACAACTTTATATGCAACAAAGTAGGATGCTTCGACTGCAGCTTGAAGGTTTTGGGCTTGAATTCCAGATGAACCGAACTGGATATTCTTCAGTGCTACAGCCTGGCGCTGCAAATAAGCCTGATGCTTATTTTGAAGATTTGGATGGCACTTCTGGAGGTGAGTTGAGAGTTTCGATGGTTTCAGGCTTTCATTTGTCAACACTTTGTCTTAGTGACGTATCACACATTGTGGCCGATCCTCTCCACCGGATGCTAAATTCACAAAGCCATGGCGAAGAAAGGCGTCAGAGTAGGTTCGCTTTTTGGACATTTTATTGTTCAATCTGCGGAAAAAGAAAAAAATGCACAAAAAAGTGAGCACTGAGAACTTATTACTTAGTTTTTCATGGCATTCTAGATAACATTAGAAGAGCTTATTCAGCATAGGAATGATTTAACTGTGTTAAAAATAAAAATAAAAAATTCTGCACTCACACACTCGAATACACAGTAACACTAAAACACTAAATTACACTTCCATACACAACTCGAATATCACAAGCCAAATCCGCAACACCAAAACCTCAGTACACCACTACTGAAAACCTCAACGCAACACCTATTCAACGCAAATCCGTGAATACACTGCAAAACGCGAGGTACATAATTTCTCGCATGGCAGCTAACCCAAGTTCACTGATGCAAGCACACACGCATACATTCGCCTGGCTGCATGTATCATGCTTGTCAGCACAAGAGCATCTTGTAGCGCGAGACTATAGTGAACGTTCGCAGCCTCGCATACTTCGCTAATGGTAGCAAAACCATTGAAAACGTAAGAACCACGCATACATTATATTATACAAAATTAATAACACAAACTCACAGTGACAGCGGGTAAATACTAAGTATAAACTGCACAGGGCAGTACACATACATACCAGCTCATGTCCACTTCGGCTGATGCTCATAGAGAAACTGGCAGTGTGAAATAAAGGCAGACTCGGGCAGTGAGTAACGCGTACTGGACTCGTCGATGAGTCATCGGGGTTTCTGAGTGACTTGTGTCCTGAAGCATACTTGTGAAAGTACTTTTCGGTTACCACACACTTAGCGATAGATTTTTTCTTTTCTAATACTGTAGGTTAGTTTTTGATATTTGTTGCTATTTGGTTTAGCTTTGTTACTTACGTATAATAGGTTTACTTTACAACTTAAAATACTAAGACTAAGTTAACATTAATGCTAACACCAATGCTTACTTGATTTTCAGAATTCTTAACATTTTTCTATCACCCCTCCATTACCCCCGAAAAATTGCTAAATTACCCCCAGGGGTAATTTACCCCCAGGTTGGGAACCAATGCTCTAAAGCCTTTGGTATCCAATAATCTTCTCTCGACCGTTCTAGAGATGCGAAGGTTTTAATACTCTCTCTCAAGAGAAGACTCTCATCAAACATGGTGAGCTAAATCGCCAAGTGCCAGAGAAGTCGTCCTGTCTCCGTCCCGTCGTCCGTCTCGCATTCCATCATACCTACAAAGAGTAACTCCTGGCGAGCTTGCTGAGGCGTTTTTCCAGTCATAACCCCGAGAGTTACCCGCGTAACTCTCTCCGGAGTAACTCTTAACAAGATCCGAAAACGCCACTGTGAACACGATTTTGCCATTTTGGGGTTACTTAGGCTTTGTTTGTAAACAAACATTGAATCAGCTGATTAACTTGCTCGCTTATTGGAGTTGATTACGAAAGTTGAATTTTAGAGTATGATAATAATAATCATTATGTTTTATACTGACGCTTAACCCCGTCAATGATTTGATTTGTTGACAATGCTTCACGCTAGATATTAAAATATACACCTAATTCTCCATTGGTAGCTTTGTTGTATATTGTGTGTGTTTTTGTTGAGAAAGTGATCTTTGATGAGTGAATCTTATTCCAAAGGTTACGAATAATTAAATTCTCATACATTCTGTGATATAATAGCAATAATTTTATCGCAATTGAGTGCTTTATTTATTCAATTATTTTATTTGTAAAGTTTAAATTTGAATTGTTACTTAAGGAAATTACATGAACAAAATGAAAAAATCTATTCTCAGCCAATGCTGGTTCTGAGGCAATGTTTAGTAGTGGTCTACAATGCTCAGTTATAAAGCTTTCTTCTTGGTTATGAAGTGCTTTTTTACAGCTGATGATGGAGAGATCAAGTAACATAAAATTGACTGAGCTATGCAATTGCTGTCAAGATAATCTAGTGCAATAACTTTACTTAGAGCAAACCTAATTTTGTTCTTCGTTGAAGCAATTGAGTAGAGTTACTCTACAAGCCTTCATGAAAACTATTAATTAATCTACAAGTAGTTGGCAGTTCTCAACCCTATCACAATTCTTTAATTCATCAATGTACATAAATGAAGTATTGCAAATGTGAGTTTTTTTAGGCTAGTAGTTTATGAGAGAAATAATCATGAATTTTCTTTCTTTTTGCAGGCATGAGATATACTTTGGTCATTCATTCCCTTATAAATTCCTTCCGATCGATAACTCAGAATTTTTTAAGGACATCAGAATCAGTAAGCGGGCCTTTTCCAAGCTCACAAATATACTGAAACCTTCTCCAACAGATGACTCTCCCAACAAGCTTTGTCCTACCCAGTCGGAAATTATGGTATGCATCATCGATGATTATGGTCGAGATAATCGGTTTTTATCGGCGAAATATCTGCCATGTCCAACCTTTATGGGGTACATTATGGTGTGGATACGTCCCGAATCTTCGACCATAACAACCATAATTTCATACCATATTCGACCATATGCTACCAATTCAGAACCATAATATCACACCATATTATCCCATGTGCGACCAATCACAACCATGTTATACCATATGCGACTAATTACAACCCTAATTTCATACCATAATCTACCATATGAGACTAACTACAACCATAATTTCATACTACATTCAACCATATTCGACTAAGTACAACCATATAGATTTCGAACGCGCAACCATGATCTACCATTACAACAGCCAAAATCAACTGTTCACAATTACTGATAGAACTCAACTACAAAAATCAAACATTTCCAATCTTTTTTTCACTATGCATCACTCTGGAGGACTTAAAGAGCTAATATTAGAGACCATACAGTAGCGTCAGGGGGTTAAAGAGATAAATTATCGACCGCTTGACGCTATTGTATGGTCAGTGATATTAGCTTAAATCAAGTTCTGTAAAGTAATATAAAGTGAAAAAAAATGGAAAAGGTTGACCTTTGTAGTTCGTAGTTCCATCAGTAGTTGTAAATAGTTAAATGTGACTGTTTCAATGGTAAAGGTCGCACGTACGAAATCATTAAGATTGAATTTAGTTGCATATGCTATATATGGCATGAAATTATAGTTATTGTGAGATTATGGTTGATGTTTAGAAAGAGAGACTATTGATTTTGCATTAATAATTTATTCTTTTAACCCCATGTTTATCTACAAGAAGTGTCAAAAAAAGACCGAATATTTACAATATTGTAATAAGAAAATACTTTCATACGCGTTTCAACAAATAAATCATTTAGCCAGATATGTAAGACTAGAAGAATATCAAGCGCCATAATTGCTCACAAAAAATAAACATCCCAGAGACATCCTATGAACGTCTTGAGCACGCCAGAGGATTCAAGATATAATTAATCTTGAACATCTTGAACATAAAACTAAAACATTCAACAACCTCTCTTTTAACGTAAACAACAAAATTGACTTTGGTAATTAAATGAAATACCATGAGTTGAGGTTTTATGCAGATTATAAGATTAATTATTTATACGAAATAGGCTATCGTAGCTTCTAATTTCAAATTCGAGTCACAATGCATACACGAATTCCGCTGTAACCGACAGTAACCTCCGGTAAACATTTTCAAACTAGTTGACGCAAATGGCGAAACTCTGAACACAAAAATATGCGCTGGGGCGATGAACAAAAAAGTTGATTTCTCCAGACAGAGACCTCTTTCAACATTATGGAAAAGTACTTTGAGAAAAGGACACCACATATTTACTGGTTATTATTACAGGTTTCCCAAACTGTACCAGTTCATCAAAGAACATAAAACAAATGCTACTGGAATAATCAGAAAAAATGTAGTTGGCGTATCATCTGAAACATAAAATTAGCGAAAGAACAAAAAAAAAAGCATTCGAAAGCAAAGATCTTCTTCTTGCACTAGTTTACAGTGATAATCGAGATGTGTTTATGCCATCTAATGTCCATTGGAATGCAGAAACCACAGTTACTCGAAGATCGAAAGAAGGCCGTGTTTGTGTTCAAATTCCAAGTTGCATAGACGACTATAATTTGAACATGGGCTTTGTAGATAAGACGGACCAAATGCTGCACTACCACACAATAAGTAGAAAAACTATCAAGTGGTACAAAAAACTAGCACCACATTTTATTCAAGTTCGTGTGTTAGATGCCTTTGGGATTTATAATTTTTTTTTTTCAAAACTTAAATGACCTATCTTCAATTTTCCATGAAATTGATGAAAGAATTAACTTCCACTTTGAACAAAGTACTCGACTGAGAAAAACTAAACTTTTGACTAGTTGGGATACATTTTCAGGGATACGTAACTTCTGCTACAAGTAAGAATTCCAGAAAAAGATGCCACGTAAGTTATCAACATGGAATCAGAAAGCAATCACGATATCAGTACAAAACTTTCGAAAACCTTCTTGGACTCAGTGTTATACCCTGCTTTGAAATTGATCACAAGGAACTAAACTTTTGAGTGTGAAAACTGATATTGTAATATATATATAAAATATCTATTCTAATTATATTAAGTGTTTTACGCATTTTATGTTACATTATGTATTCCATAAAATATGCTTGGTGAGCTCTCGATATCAAGGGACATCACGGGTTGCGCAGCGCTGTCGTCACGTCGGTGCACAGTGGGCCTCGAAGCGCGCGCTCAGTACCACCGCATTGCGCCCGCAGTGAAAGGGTTAAGCCTCCTCCTCTTCCTGAAAGCTTGCCGAAGTAGCAGATGATGGACCCGCCAGTGCTGTTGCTGACCCAAGCACATCTCCGCTGAAAAAAATGTTACAACTAGAAGCCTGTGTTCCAGCTGTGCTGGCTATGCATGTGACACATGGAATTTTAGAGCAGTAGAGAGCGAAATATTGAAAGGGTTTGAAATGTAAGGTCTGAGAAGCATGTTTGGTACGATTTTGATCAACCCAGAAATTAGGTCAGACATAAAGCGGCAGTGGTTGGAATGTCGGTAGGGCGAGAGAAGAAAGTTGAATGTTGAGATGTTTCTGTCATGTGGTGAGAATGAAGGATCAGATGTTGGTGAAGAAACTTACATTATCAGAGTCAAAAAGAAACAGAAGTAGGAGACCTCCAACTGCTTGGATAGACTGTGTCGAAGGAACTTAGTGTGGGAAAGACGCGTGATGAAGCAAATAACTGTGTAATTGATTTGGTAAGGGGAAGAAAGATTTTTGATTTAAGTATGACTGTTACATTGACTAAAAGAGTAACATCACCTACTGGGACATGAGCTTATCAGAGTAGCTACCAACGAATTACTTGCGTTCACCACGGGTTGGGCACGAATGTAAATGAAAGAAGGTATTCACCTAATATTTTCACCAGACAATAACTACTTGCTTCATTAATTCACAGGCCCCTTGAGTCAGTGCACTAATAACTGTTCCTCCATTAATTCATGAAATTATCTGAGGTCCAGCAATTGTAGATAATATTTTATAGTATTGAAGACTGCACAAAGTGAAATGTATTATGACCAATATTCGTAAAACTTTATTCACATCAATATTCGATATAATTGCTATGTACGAGGAGCTCACGAGATTCGAACTCAGGACTTAAATTCACCGCACCAGAACGCTATCGATCGCGCTACCGACCACCCTAAAAGGTGATCGAAGCACAATGAATGCAATCTTGGCACAGTGAAAGCAGGCACGCACTTGGCCCGACAGATATATTTTTTATTTTACTTAAGTATCGAGAGTTCAAAGTCAAGTCACCCCCCAGAAACAGTTACGAATCTGGTACGGAAAGCTACTGCTTCCACAAGGTTTTTTAAACAAATAAATGTACGAGGAGCTCACGAGATTCGAAGATTCGAAGATTCGGAGCTCACGAGTAGCTTTCCGTACCAGATTCGTAACTGTTTCTGGGGGGTGACTTGACTTTGAACTCTCGATACTTAAGTAAAATAAAAAAATATATCTGTCGGGCCAAGTGCGTGCCTGCTTTCACTGTGCCAAGATTGCATTCATTGTGCTTCGATCACCTTTTAGGGTGGTCGGTAGCGCGATCGATAGCGTTCTGGTGCGGTGAATTTAAGTCCTGAGTTCGAATCTCGTGAGCTCCTCGTACATTTATTTGTTTAAAAAACCTTGTGGAAGCAGTAGCTTTCCGTACCAGATTCGTAACTGTTTCTGGGGGGTGACTTGACTTTGAACTCTCGATACTTAAGTAAAATAAAAAAATATATCTGTCGGGCCAAGTGCGTGCCTGCTTTCACTGTGCCAAGATTGCATTCATTGTGCTTCGATCACCTTTTAGGGTGGTCGGTAGGGCGATCGATAGCGTTCTGGTGCGGTGAATTTAAGTCCTGAGTTCGAATCTCGTGGGCTCCTCGTACATTTATTTGTTTAAAAAACCTTGTGGAAGCAGTAGCTTTCCGTACCAGATTCGTAACTGTTTCTGGAGGGTGACTTGACTTTGAACTCTCGATACTTAAGTAATTGCTATGTTCGCAACGCAAAATATTAAATCTTACGTTATGTTCCTCATTGATGTGGAGCGCGATCGACCACCATCCCAGTCGGGGACAGATTTGAGTACAGCGACAACAGCACTGGAGAAGTTGTTGACAGCCAGACGCGGATGGATTACTTTCCAGGCATCTGATGAAATTAGAGAGATTATGAAAGTGCTGATCGGTTAGATCAAAACGAAACCAGTGTATTGATACCGTTAATGTTAATGCCGTCGTGTGCCAACATTAATGAAACTATTATCATGGCACACATCAACTTCGAAACAGATATGACCTTGCCTGGACAATAACATTGATAAAATTCGTGAATCTAGACTAAAATTTACATGGGGCTCATAGTTTACATTGTAGTGATAGATTGTCTGAAACCTGAGAACACTAAGACGGACCAAGAGAATGGTTTTCTGGTTCTCCAACTCGAATAAAAGTTTTAAAATCGTTAAAAGTCATAAATAACCTATCTTAATCCTTTTCATCAACGACTGTTTGATCAGTTACAATGCAAATTCCATGTTTTGTAAATGATAAAACTATATAAAATTATAAACCTGATGAGATTTTTCATACGGTCATACCATAACAACATTTTCCAGCTTGATGTTCTCTGAAGCTTTTTTTTGTAGCCTTCCTGTGCGGTCCCAATCCGGTCCAGCTAAAGGAAGCTGCCAGTTTTTTAGTCATCAGCCTCCTAATGAGGCGCCGCACAGTGTCAACTGATGACCTGCCTTCGAGCGCGTTCAAAGCAGCAGGCTGAAATTAACATAAACAAATAAATTAGTGTCTATCATTTGTAATTCCTTTTGTGTAGTTTTCAATTAAATACGGTTGATGTTATCACTAAACTAGAAGATGAAGCATAATCAATGAGGAAATGGAATGAATACCACTACATAGCTACTACTTTGGCTGAATATAAACGAGTAAATTGTTTACGAATTTATAGTACAAAATTGTACTGAGAATGACACAGAAACGAAATGTTCCATAATAATCCGTTGAAAAATTCTATTGGACAATAACTATATTAAATTAGCTTAAATGGTCTCATTACGCTATATTAGATCATCAATAAGTACACAGAAGACCAATATTTTTACGTCAAAATGGCAACATTCACTCTACTTTGCTATTCTTGATGCTGTTATAAACTGTTCTGCAGTTGAATTAACTTACGAGTCCTGGATTCTGAAGTAAAACTTCTAGTTCTTCATCAGTATCAGCTGATGGAGGTATTCCACTCTCACGAGCCAACTGCTGCTGCTGAGTAGATTCTCGATTGATGCGTTCCTCCTGGAGCATGACGAGAGCCATGTCCACTTTTTTCGTAATCACTTGCAAAATTTTCTTAACGTTGACAATATCACTTGTTAATTCCGGAACTGAGGAAGCCAGTGAACTGCAATTAAAACACAATGGAATTAAAGGCAAATTACTTATAACGTATTTTCACTTACGTGGAAGCACACAAGGCAATAAAGGTCACGGCAGGAATGTAAAAAAAAACAATGTACCAAATTAACTTTGATGGAAAATTACATAGATTCAACAATGTTTGCTTTAAAAAGCAGAGAGTGGAACATATTTGACATTTATGAACTACTATTCTTTCATATAGTTTTTCCAATTCACCAGTCCACTGCCAAATTGATCAGTGTTGATTTATATGTGGACAAGAGTTATGTACTACCTTCAGCATTAGAAAGCAGCTAGTCTGATGCATTTATTGAAATATATCTTATAAAATAGTCATACCAATGAGACTATTACGGAACAGACCTATTAAAAGATTAGTCTTAACAATACACAAGCTAACAATGACTTGCTTCTGTGATGCAATAACTCAATGATGTAAATAAATTTTTGCATGCTAACAAATCATAAGGTATTCAAACAGGAGCCTAATGCCAAATTCATTAGAACTCGAGAAATAATCTCATACGAGACTAAAAAATATATTAGCATTGCAACCAGTGTGAATTGACACAAGCATGGTAAATGATTATCAACTACCTACCTCTCCGAAGCAGACATGGCATTACAGCGAGGAAGAAGTGACGCAGTGATGTTGATACGTCTTGGGCATCCCTCCACATCCGTGCTCGTATAGCCATCCGTTTCTGAAGCTACGTAAAGTTTTTTCTCACAGCCTGAAAATGATTCTGAAAAAAGAAAAATCTTTAGCTGCATATGTTAGTTGGTGTAAATCACCATATTTATTATTATGATGCACCTAGTTTGAGCTTCCCTAACCCCCGCAAGGCTATCCTCAAGAAGAAATGGGACCATTACATAGGGAAGAAACAAATGTGGAACATATATATATGTATATATATATATATAGCTATATATATATATATATCTGTGTCTGTGCACAAGATATGTTCCCATATAGTTTACTAGAGCAAGTCAACTTATTAAATAACCATTGAAATAGTGATACACTGGCGATATAATAACCTTTAAATGCATGCTTAGTCTTTGTAGATCAAGACTCAAAATAGTGGTGAGTCTCATTTTGCCCTCTAATTAGAAATAGCTATTATGTAGGTGAATTTTCAATGATATAGTTTTGAACTTTTTCAATTTGAAACGAGAAATCAAAACAAGATTATCTGAAAATGAACAAAAAGCAATAACTAAAGAAAAATGAAAAAAACACAAATTTTTTAACAGTAAAAATTGTATGTTACTGGCACAGTTGCCTAGTATCTTAAAGTAAAACTCAGAATTTTTCCACATAAAAAGTCTGGATATCTGACAAAAAGTATGGGGAATTTAATTGCAAGAAACCACTGCATAAATTTTGCTATTAGGCAGAAGAAATAAATTTTGCTATCAGGCACCACGTATTGCTATTAGGCAGACAAAAATGTGCGCTGGTAGCCTAACTGATACATGACAGTAGATTAATTGTTGCATTTGCCTATCTCACAAAGTTAAGCTAGTGTGGGTTGACTTGCTTATTATAGTTTGTACTCAACTGAATATTTTAAACAAATTTGAACTTCTAATGCAATTCTGGCAGCAAGTAGCAAAGACTCAGAAGTGGCAGTTATTGACATTGATCCATGATACTTATTTATGCGAAAAATTATACATAATAGCTAAATATAGAAGACTTACTTGAATGCGCCAGTAATTTAACTGAGACTGGTTTCCAGTCATCCGCAGCAGGCAGTCCTTTGGATACCCGCTCTCGAACTTTATTGAAGTCATTATCAGCAGGCCACAAGCATTTTGTTTTGTTCATGGTTTCTTGGAGCCAAATCTTTGGCACAACTTCATGAGTCTTGTCACTAAATTTTACTGCTATAATTTTTTTGCATTTTCAAGTTCAATCATTGTAGCTACCTACCTATTTCAAGATGGAATAATGGCAATGACTAAATTTAGCTATCAGCTAATGATGAAGACAGCACCTGCACAACATATGACTCTTTATAAGGGAAAATTATCATTTTTGACACAACATCTTTGAAAGGCATCCAAGTTCTGAGATTTTTTAAATCAGAAACTTTGTAAACCCCTACTTTTGATGATGGAAAAGGGTCCGTGAAGAAATCTAATTTTTGTAAGAAATGTGACACGAGTATTTCAATTTCACTGTCGCGCTCATGAATTTCAATAACCAATGCAATTTTTCCATCTGCAAGCTGAACACAACTGTTCTTTTCAGAGTAAGACCTTATTTTCAGACAAGAATTATTTTTCATAAGCAATTTTTTGTAGCACCTTCTATTTTGTGTACTTTCACAGCACTCTTTGTTCACAATTTTGCATTTGGTTACAAATTTTTACTTTGTCTCACTTTAACAGTGTGCATTAGTATAGACCACGTGTTTACAGATTTGAATCAGGGGTTTATATCCAGACCTCACTGCAGCTTTAACATGGGTCCCTAAAAATGTTTCAAAGGGAAAGCAAGAGATGTTATCAAGATTTCCATATTTAAGGTAATCTTGTGAAAGATGGGCCATAGAGTGAACGTTGTAGGAGACGAAACCTTTTCCAAATAAGCCAGCTGATTTTTCAATAAATATATGAAGAAGATTTTCAATTGTTTCCAAATTATTTTCTTGTTCTTTTGTTAGCAAAAGTTTCATTGCCAGTGAAAAATGCAAAAAGGCTATGTAGACATCCTTACTCACAACCTTAGAGCTGCACAAAACAAGTGTTCCAATGTATAATAAAAATGTACGAAATTCTGTAGCCTTCCAATGCACCATTTTTTCAATCCCACCTTCTAATTTTCTGGAAAACTCATCTGGCAAATACATAGAACACTGATCCAACTTCTCATTGAATTTGATTTTTGCTCGTGTATCCATATGCATTTTTTTCTGATTGGCTCTGCTGATCTTAAGCCTGCTCAAAAATCTTTTCATTGTGCCCAAAAGGCAGCAGTGCATATAATCAATGATGAAGTCGCTAACCATGTTGCATCCAAATTCTTCTAATGGAGACTTTAGATGCGACTTGTGGTGATTTTCATCTATGCGCTGTAAAAAACTGTCATCTGTTCTTTCAACACAGTTGATTTCAGGGAAGACAACCGTTCGATCATGGTACTGGCCACGTTGAATGCAGCGCTCACAGCTGGAATAACCGCTGTGGCTGACTACTCCTTTTAGTGTTGCTCTTATTGGGGCGTCACATACAAATGGCCCCAGCTTCACTGTGAAACCTTTAGCTCCAAGTGATTGTTGCAGAGTAACAAAATCAAGCAAAAACTGCTCTAGATATTCTTTAGTTGAAGGCATGTAACACAGAGATATTTTATTAGTACAAAATATTGCTGCACAGAATATGTGGCTGGGAATTTCCAATACTTGCAGAAGGATAGGATAAGAATTATACCTGATGGAACCATTACATAACGGCAATCCATCAATATTTATGTTTATGTGAATAATTTTACATTGATTCACATCTTTGGGAGAGTTTAAGATATATTCTTCTAACTGTATCCGCCAGTTTAGAAAATAGGCGAACTCACCATCTCCCATATCTTTTGTAAGAAACTCATTTTCTTTTTGAACTAATGATTTTGCTGAAGTAGGCAAGCCTGGATATCTAGGAGCTAGCATAGTTAATAATCTATCAACCGCTGCATGAGGAACTTGTTTTTCTGCGTTTAACCAGTTCTCTAAATTAGATCGCAGAAAATTGGTGCAAGCGATAGTGCACACATTGGCAGCTTGTTTAGGCCTTGTGCTTCCTTGGATATTTTCAAATGAATCATTCGATTCTTCATTTGCACTAGATGTGTTCACCTGGATGTTTGGTTTAGAGGGTTCACCGCAGGACGTTTCTGCTAATGAAATGAAGCTTTTCATACCACTCACTGCAGTGGCAGTACAATTGTTGTCATCTTTCCCAGACCTCTCACATTCACTAGAAGTTTGTACGTCGTCACTGTTCCTCCCAGTCCCTGATAAGGACATTTCTATGATTTTTTTCACACGTCGCCGCTTCTGTTTCTGAGATAAATCGAAGAAATTTTTTCTTTTTCCCATGGTTTTGTTAAATTGAAAACAAATGTCTTCACACTCGATCACTTGAGCTTGAACTGACGCTCGATCACTTGAGCTTGAACTGAACTTGAAATAAGAACAGATACAGATCGCGCAATGTGTGCATTCAAACTGAGCCCGCTGCAGCACTGCCGGCAATCGTGTGTGGGTGCTAGAGGTGCGAGTATCGCGTTGCGATAAGCTATAAGAAATTATTACGATGTTCGGCCTCATAGCTTTTAAGATCAACCTGCTACTTCGATTCAAATATTTTAAAATGATGCTTAGAAACCATATTTGGCAGAATGAATTAATACTTCTTAATAAACCAGGTAGTTGCTTAACATCAGCCTACCAATACAGCAAATTAATACGCGTTTGAGCTATGCAGCAAGTAATTGTCCTAGAAAATTCTGAAATACAGCTAAAATCTTTCAATAGAACTGCGTGAAATAACTTGGGTGCTACAAAATACTACAATACATAGCTAATTTAACTTGAGGAGTTAATTGAATCGAACAAGTGCTAAACTCGTATTCCGTTGATGATTCACATCGTTGGCAACTTGCAAGCTTGTAATAGTCAGTTGGGAACGAGTTTGGAACGGCATATTCGGATTAAAAACGAATGCGTTTCAACGTTGTACAAGAAAATTTGCTATATCGTATGCTTAAAACTTCCTTTAACTTCATGTTAAGAGACTTTTGATTTTTTTTTTCAAAATCCGGTAAAAGGTTAATCCTATTGATTGAAATGAAATATTAAACTAGTGTAACGACCAAATTATGAACATCATCCAATGAGATGTCAAGTTTATATTCTCGTCCTAGTACTTGATGTTTCCCCAGTGAATGATGCATCTTCTGACTTAATCCAGTTAAGATATTTTCTACATTATTTTGTACAAATCAAATTTCCGTATTCTGAACGCGCCAATGAAAGCTGAGTAAATGCAGCTCGTATGTGCATACACCTCATGTCTTCGATTCTATCCAGCTTGAATTCATTCCAGAAAATATTCATTCCTTACGCCCTTTTCCGCAGTTTTATGAGTTCAATTTTACTCTATCACTTCAAATCACCATCCAATTCAGCATAAACGCGTTGTATAAGTGCATCTACAATTCTTCCGTTTAGTTTAAATGTCAATGTTGGACATCTCATATATATATATGTATATATATATATATGAAGGTAATAGCAAAGAAAAATTTTAAAATCATATTTATGAAACGTTTCAAGCCTCAGCTCATCATCAGTCATACTCTGTAAAAACAAAATACACCCATTGAATAAAATACGAAAAATTGACAAAAAATTGTTCTTCAAGAATTCGAAAATGGCAGTGTTTCTGTTTTTTTCTGTTTTTTTTTTCTTTTTTTTTTCTGTTTAATGGCAGTGTCTACAAACAAATTGAGGGTTTGGGTATGGGCCTTCCATTCGGTCCAACTTTTGCAAACATTTTTATGTGTTTCCATGAAAAATTGTGGCTCCAAAACTGTCCTTCCTCTTTTAAACCTATCCTGTACAAGCGTTATGTTGACGACACCTTTGTCCTGTTCAAACGTGAAACTGATGTGCAATTATTTCTGCAATATTTTAATGTTCAGCATCCTAGTATTAAGTTTACAGTAGATTTTGAGCATGGAAATTCTCTTAATTTTCTTGACGTTAAAGTTTATAGGGCGGACAATAGATTTTTAACCTCTGTTTTTAGGAAACAAAGTTTTACCGGTTTAGGCCTCAGCTTTTTTAGTTTCTGTTGCAGATCTTTTAAAACAAACAGTCTATTCACTTTGATCAATAGAGCCTATAGGATTTGTTCCACCTATGGCAACCTTCACCATGAATTCGAGTTCCTTAAGTCTTACTTCTGTTCTAACGGTTTTCCTGTCGTGGCCTTTTATAAATCGATTAATACTTTTCTTTCTAATGTCTATAGCCCTAGGGAGCCTGAACAGGTTTCCTCTATTATGTATTGCGTACTACCATATTTTGGCTACCAGTCCGAAAAATTAAAAACTGAACTGTCGAATATTCTTGGCAAATTATTTCCTACGACTCGTTTCCGCATAATTTTATTGAACAAATTCACCATTGGTTCTTTCTTTCGTTTTAAAGATGACCTACCCAAGGGCTTGCGTTCTTCTCTCATTTATGAATTTAGTTGTGCGCATTGCGCATCGCAGTATGTAGGATCAACCTACCGAGCATTATTTATGAGAGTCGCAGAGCATGCCGGAAGAAGTCATCGTACGGGACGCCCACTAGGAACACCTTCCCATTCTAACATAAGGCAGCATTGTATAGGTCCCTGTGAACAGATTATCAGTAACGACCAGTTTAAAATTGTGGACTATGCATCAAATCCTGGTGAGCTGCGCATGTTGGAGTCTCTGTATATTCACAAATTGAAGCCCGCCCTGAATGATATGCAAGGTGCTTACCCCTTAAAAATTATAGGAAGCTAGTAGTGCAGCAATACTCACATTCGATTCAATTTTTACTAGTCTTTGGAAGAAATATATTTATTTATTTTTCTCTTCTTACCTCCTCTTCTCTGTTTCCTTGTTTTCCTTTTTCCTCTCTTTCTTTCTCTCTCCCTTATTCCCCTCTTCTTCTCCCTTTGATAGAATATTATTTTAGCTAGTTAATTTTCCTTACGACCGTTCCGGCTTTTATGTTGTACTCCTATGAAAATTTTCTCCGTTTTAACTCGTGTGTACGATACTCAAAAGTAAAATTCTGTTATTTAGTTTCATCTGCTTTTTTAGGTAATGTCATTGTTTTATTTAGGCACCATTTTCGAATTCTTGAAGAACAATTTTTTGTCAATTTTTCGTATTTTATTCAATGGGTGTATTTTGTTTTTACAGAGTATGACTGATGATGAGCTGAGGCTTGAAACGTTTCATAAATATGATTTTAAAATTTTTCTTTGCTATTACCTTCATAATTAAACTACTTAGCAGAAAAGATATCCCTAAGATATATATATATATATAATTGGGTGTCTCAATATAGTTTATACATACTTTGGGAATATATATGTATAAATATATACATATATATTCCCAAAGTATGTATAAACTATATTGAGACACCCAATTAATATTACCTGTATTCAAAATTATTCAGTGTTATTGAGTAATGAACAACATGTGGAATAATAGAGTATTCTTAAAACAAAATATTGGCAAATTAGTAGATTATAATTTCCTATACCGTGAATAAACTTGAAAATTCTTGACGTTTGTGGCGCGTTCCGTATTAAAATTGCTCGTCTATGCTCTACCATTTATGGTCGTAGAACATCTATGGCCTACCATCGTCCTTGCCTTCCTGACAAACCTTAAACAACCATAAGTGTCCCAGCCAACATCGACCTAAATAAACCAAAATTAACGGTAGATTTTGGTTGACAGTTATACCAACTTGGTCCACTAACCATGATCGACCTTAATTTCACATAGACGTCTATATTCTACCAATAACACAACCATAATTTCCGACTGGGTATGCATCAAATGAAATTTTCAGAAGCTCTCATGGTGTTGTGGTATCTTGCTTCAAAAACAACTTCTAAAGAGACTGTGTTGTTCTTCTGGCCAAGTCAAGAGTGTTTTTTTTACAGGATATTGAGTGTAATTTACTCTACCCAGGTCTTGAAAATATCCTGGCCCCTGACTTGTATAGAAATGTTATTGACTTCATATGAGTGCAGTATATAACAGTGTCATTCAAGTGGAGTCAATCACTTTCTATGATTCCAGTTACTGAATAAAATAATTGCTTATGTTGGTAGGTGGACAATTTTATCCATTTTGACATCAGAAATGGCCTGTGTGAATTACTGGGATGTTCTGGACAAATACATTGTGTGATTTTACAAGTTATGGTAGGTTACTTGTGCAGAGATTGACATATTGAGTTATTTCAACAAGTTGTAGTTTCTGAAAATATAGTGTTTGTAATATATGGAGAAAATTACAAGCTGCTAAATGTTTGCCCAACTATGATGAAGAAATCAAGAGAACCAATGGAAATTTTCTATCAGATAAATTTCATGTGCTGTTAAGACTTCATTATAAGAGTAACTAAAATTTTAATAACAGCATGTTAACGTATTATTAACTTAATATAGGTGTACAAGTACTGCTTGGGGGGGGGGGAATTAATACACTGGTTAGATTAGGACTACTACATTTGTCATTGTGATATCAGATTAGAGTGAGTGGAACAGATGATTTGGTTACAACATGTCTCTGAATGGTTTTAAAAAAATTAACGTTTTTATGCACAATTCAAGCTCAAAACAATAGGATGGAATACAGATCAGGTGTGAAAGATAGAACTTTATTTTGTATTTGCATAGGTTTTAATATAAGGGAATAAAATACATGTGCACCTGACTGTTTGATAGGCAACATCATGCTCATCACGTGTAATACTGTTGATCAGTGTGGGTAGGGCAATAAATTGCAGGTTGCAGGACTGTATAATTAACAGTGAGGAACGCAAAGATCTTGACAGCTACACACGTTCAGCAGTGAGGGGGTTGTCATTATGCTGTAATAACTCCTTTCTCCTTCCTCTCCTTAGTACGGAAGTGAGGGCAGCGTCAGGCTTATGTCAATTTTTTCCTCTAATTATGCATAAGTTTTCTAGCTTTGAAATTAAATTTTAATACTTTTCAATACCTTTGTTGAAGTGTCTTTCCTATCGTTTTGAATGTAATTCCTCAACAAGATACTCAGCTAGCACCCATAATAATTATGCTAACTTCATTAGGTAGCTTTAATATATTGTTTTGAGTCTAAATACTTTCAAACAAAATAAGTGATACCTCATGTTTTCTTATCAACAAAAGAGTTCATTACTTTGTTTTTTGTTTTTATGGTCCTGCTAAAATATAGGTCTTCACCAAAGAGATGATTAAGGAATTAAACTTCATGAAGTAATGGGCTGTTCTACGTTCAAATAAATGAAGTATAAACAAGGAATGAAAGAAAACGTAGTGACTTGTCTTATTTACTGTAATAATAATTGGATAATTAACAACGTTAGGTAAAGAGCTATCGATTGAATGACTGAAAATGGAGAAGAAATTGAAACATAGTACAATCATTGCAGTCTATCTTCAAGTTATGAATCTCATGAAAACCTCAACTTTAATGAAGAAAATCGGTACAAATAATTTGCATCTTAGAACGAGCATTGCTAGTTGTCCAGCTGAGACTAATATTTATTCACTCTAGGTCCGCTTAAGACGTAACAGGCAATGCGATGGAAATCGGTGCAATTTTTGCTTCACATCCTCTTAAGCTCTATAAATTGGATGAAAAACTTATTTGAACAGAATAATTAACGCTCGGCATGACACTGTCAGTATTATTAATTCAAGAATTTCTATCCACAATGAACGTAATCTGACGAGATTGTAGAACAAGGAATTTCTAGATGGACCATAAAACAGTTAACGCACGAAGTGTTCTCTAGTACAGGATACCCTGCGTATTGAAACAGCAATTTTGAAAAAGGGTGAAGAAGAAATTGCTAAGTATGCATCAGAACTGAAAGAAGGTATGTGAACGCAAATGATAGAACTGGACACTTGAGGGTGCTAGTCTAAAGCAATGGACGATCAAATCAAAATTAGCTCGTTACCATCCAACGCTTGGGTAAGTGTATGTTTATACAGCAGCGCAGTTGCGAGCGGCACGAGGGGTGACAGCATCACGGCACCGGTCCTCTATTATATGTAATCAAAATGCATGATGATGAATGAAAACTATCACAGCATAGTTCCTCTTAATTTGGCTGATGCGTTGTATACTTTGTTTAAATGATACAAAAAATGTTTCAGTTCAAAATTATGGGTCAATATAACGCACACATAGATTTGCAGTCAAGCCGCTAAGCTGACGTTAGGATAGGTTACATTAATTCATAGCTTAAAATGCGACCACACAATTATTCTTCGTTTACGGGTTACTGTAATGAAAGCACACTGAAGGTGATTGTTATTATGCGTCTCATCCAAATGGAAGAAATATTGCAGTAGGAGCTGTTTCTTCTACTACAGGGTGTCCCACAAAAATGTCCCCAACTTTTTAATTGATTATATCCCTGCTTGTCTTTTCACGATGTCTTTGCAGGGATATAATCAATTAAAAAGTTGGGGACATTTTTGTGGGACACCCTGTAGTAGAAGTAACAGCTCCTCCTGCAATATTTCTTGTCTTTTGTCTTTTTTTGAATTGTCTTTTTTTCACGATGCAGTAAATTTTCTTCTCTTTTCGAATAATTCAAGTTTTTGAAAATCGATTGAATAACCACTCTACAACGATTGATTTACTGAAAGGGATAGGAAAACTAATTTTTTCAAAGAAAATTTTTTAAAACAATACCGAGGTTCTTTTTGTACTTTCCAAGAAACCAAACAAACAAAAATTTAAAAGAGTAATAAATAATTACCGTAAACTACGTTTAAATACATAAAACAATTTAGAATCCTTCGACATACAATCAATTTCTCTCAAGGCAAACTCAACTTCTAGCCACAATTGAATGGAGAGTTGTGCGGATTATTTCACCGTTTCCTTTCAGTTCTTGAAACACTTCTTCAATTTGTTGTCAAAGAATTATTAATGATGGAGGTTACTTTTTAACAACAAAATTTACTACATAGCGAGTGAAAAGACAATTTTAGGAAAGTACAAAACTAAGGAAGAATATTGAAATTGTTTTAAAAACTTTTCCTTTGAACAATTAGTTGTTCTACCTCTTTCAGTATATCGACCATTTAAAGTGGTTATTCAACAGATTTTCAAAAACTTGAATTATTCGAAAAGGAAACAAAATTTACTACATTCTGAATAAATGACAATTCATATGTGTTAATTTAAAGCGGTGATATAATCAATTAAAAAGTTAGGGGCATTTCTTTGAGACACCCGGTATAATAAATGATAGTAACCACAGCAAATACTTTCTTAAAAACTTCCGAGGCAATTAAGGTCTGCTCACGCCAATTTTCTCCGTCGTCAGCACCTCCACCTCCACCAGCTTCTCGAGATCGGGAGCAGACGATGGCACTCCTGCTGTGAGCCAAATGCTGATGACGTCAATGCCACTGGCATGGCTAAGGTATTGAGATGCGGAGGCGCTTTTCATCCAGGGATGGAAAAAACCCAGGGTTTTTTAAAAAAACCCAACCCACCTGGGTTTTTTTGGGTTAAATTGGGTTTTATGGGTTTTATTGGGTTTTTTTGGGCTTTATTGGGTTTTTTGTAATGCCTGTTTTTGTAAAAGAGCTATTCACACAACTCCCGTTGCCCCTATTTCAGATTTATATACATACACTTATTGAGTAAATATTGTTATTTGATTACTTTATTTCCAACATTATATTACATTATTATATGAATTATAACATTATATGAACAATATATGAATTAAGTTTGTCCATCACAATTACCATTTACCAATTACCATATGCATAGACATAGCTCTGCAGTCTGTAAAGATATAAGATGTCCAAAGAGAATTGCTATGCTCGTCAATTCATAGTAAGTTGTTTTAGCAGCAGACAGGCGCAAGTCATGTGAGAGGGAAGCACCATGCAGATCATAAGTAACCACCACAAGCAGATTGAAGCAAGACAGCTGCACATCACTTAACAGTCATGCTGTTAACAACTTAACATGTGTATTGTGTGAGCTGGAGTGCTTAGCTGCGCAAGTCAAGTCAGTTAACCACGCTGTTAGATGTTACAACATGTAGTGACATGCCAAATTTTTTTTTTTAAATTTGCCAAAAAATTCACTTTTCGCAGTACAGGATAGCAACAAACACTAAAATGATTGGAAGTAAATGCTCTAACTGATTCCATCGTCAAATTTGTTCCAGTGCAGCTTGAATGCTCCCCATAGGCCAGTAGTTTCTTTACTTTCTCCCCTCATGATGGCTGCGGTTGTCTTGCCCCATCTGACTATAATAGTTAGACTTATTTCAATTTAAACAATTTAAACAATTTATTTACCACAGGTGATACAGAGGTAGAATGTTTCTCAAGTCTAATACAATGGTCAAATTTGAGTATAGCTACCTGTGGGCCCGAATAAGTTCAGCGACTTCTAGGGCATCCTACCATTACATTATTCTAGGGTGTACAATAATGTTTAACCTAATTCACTTAGCCTAGTTTCACATTAGACTGATCAAAAAGATAATGAACTTGATATTGATGTTTCATTATACAAAATTTAAGGCAAAGCTCTCACAGGAGACTGATATTGAAAAGTGGTTGGCTGAGTACTATCCGGAGTTCATCGGTGCGCTTTACTCCTATAAATTGAAGGACTCCAACATCTTCCCAAAACACATGTTCAATGAGAATATCACTAAGACAATGACTCCTTGTTGATGGTGGGTTATTCAAGACATGAAACAGCAGAAAATGCATATTCATGAAAAGAACACTGGCAGAGGGTTGCTGCAAGATTCTAACCAATCTTCATTCTTGCCCCGCAAGTTCAGGATCCATTGAGAGAATTTTCTCAACATTTGGAATTGTGTGGAATAAATTGAGAAATAGATTAGGATCAGAACGCGCACATAAATCGTCTCAGTATATCGCCACCTCACGAATGATCATGATGTGGATGACAACGATAAAATGGCAGTGAATGTAGAAAGAGAAACACAGTAGTATTGTAGTAGCAGTCTAGTCTAGAAGACAGTAAAAATTCAGAAGTTTCTATATTAAGTAGTCAAACTGCATTTATTTCTAAATTTTTGTTTTTTTACTTTGGAAATGGAATTCATTAAAATATTTTAGTCCCTCGAGTTTTTTTTGTGATTAAGGTTTTTCTAATTTTATTTGCATAGGGTTGGTGTTTTGTTTTTCAATGTTTTCTTGTCATAGTCATGCACATGACTTAGATACTTATTTTGACAAGATAAATATTCAGCTCGTTTTGATTCTATAAGCTTGAAAACAAGTAAAATTTACATAATAATAAAACCCAAAAAAGCCCAAAAAAACCCACTATTTAGTGGGTTTTTTAGTGTGGGTTTTTTTGGGCTTTTTTGGGTGGGTTTTTTTGGGTGGGTTTTTTGTGTCCCAACCCTGTTTTCATCTGGCCTTCCGTTCACGACACGTAAGATTATGGAATTTTATATGTGCACGTGATTATTAAAATTCAAAGAAGCAAACCCATCTTCAAGATCTTTGGCCTACAATAGAAGAAGCTTGTTTTCACAACGTCGGAAAAATAAATGCAATGCATCTTGCCCTACAACATTTCCTTTTTCTGGACGACCACATGTAAGATGGACTTTATACAGACACATCTCAAAAGTTTTGGTGAAATATTTAGGACAGAAAGACAAACATCTACTTAACGTGTGAGACACCAATACAAACACCACTCCATCTCAATTCGTGGTTGACGCGGTTATGCTAAGCCGCTATGTAGAAAGAGGCAAAATTTCACTCATAAGAGATAATAAGTACAGCAAAAATTATTTTACATGCAATGATAAGAAGCCATATTATGAAAAGGCCTGCTTAAATTTCTTACAAGAAAAAAATGAGTAAAGAGCAGGAAAAATATCTCCATTTCATCGAAAAAATAATTATAGAACCACAATGACCCCAGATATGCAATTGAAATGTTACATCAGCAGTAAGTGCATCGCCTTTGAACAAATACAAGTCAAAGTATTTTCATGAGTAAGGCTAATTAATAGTAGAGAAAGCACAATACGTTCATATACAGAATGTTGTGTAATTCCATGTACATATTTTAACCACAGCTAGAGCTACAAAAAGCACACTCTGTGGTGATTTTGTTGTTCAAAGAATCAAATTTAAAAAAAGTTATATCACTTCAAAGTTTTTCCCCAGAAATACTTTTGGTTATAGAAATTAAATTTCTCGGCTGATTTGGATAAAATTTAGTTCAGGGTAATTCTTTGCCTATTCTTGAGGTTAATTATTTAAAAACATCAAAATATTAACCCAAAAAGTAATTAGAGTGATCTGGAGTCAAAGCCAAATACGTTTATGATCTCGATTGAAAATGTACCAAAAACTCATTCCGTCACAAAGTTTACGTCAAGAGCTTTCAAATGATGTAATAAAATAAAATAAAATGTAAAATGTTATCTTCCTATTTTCAACTTTACAATCGATTTTCACGACCAAAACAGCTGCCTGCCTCAGCGTGTAGCCTCACTACAAGGCTGCTATCGCCACGTCACGCCGGCATGTAACATAAACTAACTTGTTGAACTTGTGAATCGAAGTAACTTAATGTGGCGATTGTACAATGTGTTAGTATTTCAGAATTTGGATAAATAAACAAGTAACTTGTTTATTTAACGTTACACGCTGGTGCGACGCGACGGTAGCAGCCTTATAGTGAGGCTACACACAGAACCAGGGGCTGTTTTGGTCGTGAAAATCGATTCTAAAGTAGGAAATAGGAAGATAACCAGCAATTTCAGTACATCATATGAAAGCTCTTGACATAAACTTTGTGATGAAATGAGTTTTTTGTAAATTTTCAGTTGAGGACATAAAAGTATTTGGCTTTGACTTTAGACCTCTGTAATTATTTTTTGGGTCAATATTTTGCAGTAATTTAAAATATTTAATTTGAAAGTAAACTAATTATTACCATAAACTAAATTTTCATGAAAATCAGACAAGAAATAAAATTTTTACGACCTAAAGTATTCATAGTAAAAAACTTAGAAGTGATGTAACTTTGTTGAAAATTTGATTTTATAAACAATAAAATCACCAAAGAGGGGGTTTTTCATAGCTCTATCTGTGGTTAAAATACATGCATCGAATACACAACACCCTGTATATCAAAATCAAGTGCATTGCTTTCTACTCCTTGAGTCAAATCTATTGATCACCAAAAAGTAATTGATACCATGCACAGTGGGAGTAATTAGATCACTCTCCCTCATGCATAACAACAAATAACCCACCTTCAAAGGATTGTAGGCTCTAAAGATCACGACCTAACTGCTGGGAATCGACCTCATGCTGTGACTTCAGCTCCTGCAATGCTGGCAGGACCTCATGTGCTAGAAGACTTTCTTCCAGTAGAACAGCTCCTGGTGGTGTATGTCTTGATAGTCATTTGTGTAAAAAATAAACAATAGAAAGAAGTTTAGTTATATCAATCCCCAATAACATGAAGTTGGCGCACAAAAAATAAAAACATTTAGAATGCGACGGTGTTCTTCTAATTTCTAATGTTCTTCTAATTTCGTTAACAAAAACGAGGCATCTAGCCCAAAAAACTAAAGTATCTAAAAAGCATGAATATTTCATTGGAAAAGTACCTGAATAAAAATGTCCTAAAACTCAGAATGATAAGTAATTGAACCAACAAGAGGTTTGATTTGAACAGGTTGGACGAGCATGCGTGTTTAGGAAAGGGCTCATAATGATCATTTGAATGCGCAAATTGAACCTAATTCTTGGCCATTTGGGAAGTCAAGGGGAAAACGCAGTGTGATAAAAAAACATATATTAGCAGCTTGACCTTATAGAGACTGAGATATAGTGACATGGAAACCGAGGTGTGAAAAAGCATGAAGGTTTTCTGTTTCTACCTCAGAGATAGTATGTTGTAAATCATTCAAATATCTGTTACAGCCATAGGTATTCATCCAAAGCTATAACACAAGTTGAATGACCAATCGGATTTAAACCGTTTTCATAACAGTGGAAGAGAGCAGCTCAATGAAACAAGAAATTAATGAATGAATTGCAAGATTTAGATCAATCCCATTGCCAGCAAATGTCAATCACACAGTACAGGTCTTTGGACTGAAAAAAAAACACATTTAATAGAAACAAAAAATTCGGTTTACCTCAAGAAACCCACTCAAAATCTCTATATTTTGTAATATAAAATCTAGAAGGGCTAAGGTAGAATTAAAAATGAGAAGCATCTATTTATTTCAATACTGATCATTACACTCACTATTCACATCCATCCAATGATTTAAAAGGAATAGTATCAATCCTGAAAACTTGCTAAATTTATATGCTTTTCTGTATGACACTTCCCTCCATCATAGTCATTTTAAAAACAGTGCACAACACACCAAGGTTAAATGCATGCATATACTAGGTAAAATCATAATCAAGTTTGAATCTCTAATGGCAAAAAATGAACACAAGCAAAAATAAATGAACACTAGAACACATCAACTCTGTGCCCTATCCATACAACAAACCTCTTGGCTGTACAGCATGTTGGGCTTTTACTCTGCAGTGTTGAGTCTGAAGCTGCCCAGATATTCTCGGTTCCTTTGCAGTGGAGATTGTTCAACCCATTGCTGCATGAGTTTCTTTCAGTTCACTAGATGGACATGCTGTAGATTCCTCTGGAAATTGAAATAATTGAACTTAGATTGACTAAGATTTAGGAGGAAGAGGAATACTCAGGTCGTTTATAAATCAATACTCCTAGGCTGATGCTGACAAAGACCTACTCACTTGCACTACTGTAGAAGAAAGAAGTACATAAGCTCACTTTAATTTATAATATTTTATGGTATACAAATTTTGAGAAATTAAAAGATAACATTTGCTTTATCTAATTCTATAATCAAAATCCTTCAATGCACATGCATCAAAAGTGGACTCCTTCTCAGAAGTTGATGTTAACAAAATCAATGAACTCTCAAAATGGTGAAGCACTATGGATAGGTTTTTAGTGCTTCAAATTATTAATATAATTACTGAGCTACTGGTAATATATCTATTAATATTATTTAATTATTCTTTTCACCTGGTCTTCAAGAAATATGTTTAACTGAAATAAGTGATGATGACAGCCCAAATGTAACACACCTCAATATCAAGGCCATTGTCTTCATCATGATAAATGATTTGTATCACTTCTGACATTCAATTAACAAGCTTTTCAATTGGAGTGCAATAGTTTTCCACATACATAATAATGAAATTTTCCTTAATATAGATGAATAACTTACCCAACAAATAAACTTCCAGATATCCACTTAAAACTTGTTAAGAATCCTTGTGAAACTCTAAACCGGTGGCATCGGACCTCTTCACTGGACTGTGATATATACTCATAACTTGAACACTGATGGTGCCTGAAATGGAAAGGAGCATAGCTTCAGATACCAAGCTGATTCAATTACAATTTTTACTCACATAAAAAGCAAATTTATGCAATGAAAGATGCTACTGCCACTTTCATCAACACTATGATAATGTTGATATCATTGAATAAAGAATTCCTATTCTTTGCTTAAACACACATCTGTTGCAAGCTGACTCAAATTAGTTTTCCTGAATAATGATACACTAAGACACAATGTATATCAAGAAGATAAATGGAACATTTCTGTTGAAAAGAATGAGGCTCACTATAAGTGTTTCTTCATTTTACAATCTTTTACAGGCAACTTGAATATTTTATAGTACTTTCTCAAAAAGGAAGGGATAAAAATGTTTTTTTATGGAGGTTTGATTATGCCTTTCTTTTTCCTGTTTGTCTTTTTCAAATTCTGCGAGTCATTTTGCTTCAGCAAATTTAATATTAAACGTACAATTGACATAAAAGTCTCCTAAAATGAATTTTTATCAGGCTGCTTTGGACAATAATTACCATTTGTGATTGAATACAGTCTACAATACATACTAACTAGGCTCTCCTTTCAAAAACAGAATGACAAGTTAAAAAATTATGATATGGCCTTCATGGTTTCCTTTTATCTCAATAAAACAAGGAACAAAAATTTTTCTCTCAAGTTTTGAACAGAACATGGGAATGAAAGCTTGCACACTAATTGCACAGGTAGCACCGCTGGTTTTATTAACCCTTCAGCACCCCACAGGACTTTTTGGTCCTCTGTCAAAAAATAGCCTAAATACATCCTAGTTCTGCTTGAATTTCTTTCCTTTTGTGTTATTTAAAGTTCACCATTAAGTAGAAGTTTTTCACTAGCCTGATATTAGTGACTACCACATATCAGAACCAGCTTAGTTTTGATGGATGTAATAATAGTAATACGAGTACAAAAATAAGGTGTAAGAATCAGTAGAAAAAGAAACATCTATGTGAAAAAGTATTCATTTATATAAGGTTAAACTAGCAACTGCTGAATGCCATTGGTTTTTAACCGTTCAGAATCATGCAAAATAGCTATTATAATTCATGTTCTGAGTACAGCACACATACTTTTAATCAGCTGAACATACTAGATGCTTTTACCAAACATATTTACAAGTATTTCTGCTATTAGGCAAGGAGATGAGACTGCATCATTATGGCTGAATTGAGTAAAAAGTTTGAGTTAACTTGATAAGGTTATTAAACATACAATTTATTTGGTTTTTCTAAATTAAAACTCTGTGAGAACAGCTCAGTAGCAACAATGAAATACTTCAATAAATTATTCAACTGACTTACTATTTGATTAATTTTGGATACTTATTCCAAAAATGATGTTCTCTTTGAAACATAATTGTAAAATTTTCAAGATGTACTTAAAAATTAGTATAAATGCCAAGGCATCTTATTTTGACAGTTTAACAAAGATATATGCCAAATTTTTAGAACAAGATGATTTTTTTTCAATAGATAATAGGCCCAATAGTGTCAATTTACACTCAGCATGAATGTTATCATCTAATATTTGATTATATGGAGTAACATATCAGATGAAAGATATTTTAAAACATTTTCATAAAATTCCAAAGTTATGATGAAGTTATCTTTCAAATGGATCATCAATTAACAGATGAAGAACATAAAATAAAGATGTCCCACACTTAAATGACGGTAAACGTTAAAGGAAGGACACTAATCAATTTTCCACTCTTTAGTGCCTAAACATAGCTAATTAGATTGAAATAAACCTTTTTTCTACGCATTTTCCGTCGCAAATTAGTATTAAATAAGTTATAGTTTAGTTTGGGTACTTCGTAAATTATTATTTGCCGGCCCTGCAGAGCCTGAACCCACTTCTAAGATCTTTTAAACAATAACACAATAGAAATTATCATTCAAAAATAATGAGTTATAGCGGTATGTAAACTTTTGTCTTAGATTGCGAGAATGCGCTCGATCATTCGAGCGTGCCAGAAGGGAGAGTCCATTGTAGTATTGCCATCCGATGCGCTTGATGAATTACTTTCTGCTTCAAAGACTGGAGTTGCAGTAGATCATTTACCACTATAACTGGTAAAGTACTCATTTCTGACGGAAAGTGCATAGAAGAAAACTTGTTTATTTTGATCTAATTAATTACTTTAACGCACCAAAAACTTAAAAATCGAATACTGGCAAGCGCTTCACATTTACCAGAAATATTTCTATAAAACTATGTTCAAAAAACTAGTCAAACTTGTATATTTACATGGCATCATTTCAATTGTGTGAGAAGAATGAACTATAAATAATAACAAGACCCTTATATCTAGTACCACAACAATTCAAATCAATAGGATAGTTAGTTCAGCCAGCAATAACTGAGTAAAAAGTAATTTACAAAATTAATTCATACAAATAAAGTTAAATGAATATAGAATTAATTAAAGTAATACTATTACTTGCAAGATAAGTTTACGAAAGAAGAAAAATACTTGTATTTTGATGACTATTAACTGCCCTAGCCTTACAGCAAATACGATCCTTGTGTTCAATGTTAATTTCATATAACTTGTCATTTTCATGATTAAACCTTAACACAATATGCTAAAATACTAAACACTATGGTAAATGTAGAGGACTTGACCATAATTGATTTTCTAGTTTTGGATGCCTAAATATTGTTAATGAGATGGAAATAAATAAGTTTTCTTCAATGCACTTCTCGTCGGAAATGAGTATTTAACAAGTTATGGCGGTAAATGAGTTACCGGAACTCCAGTGTTTGAGGCGGGAAAAAATATACCGCGTGGTCCGACGTGAAAGTAAACAGGCGTTGCCGCGCGCCAACCAAGCCGACTTTGCCATAACTCCACTGTTTGAGGCGGGAAAAAATAAATAAGAGAAGCAAATCCCCTATTACAAACGTGAAGAGGTTGGGTCGTGAGGGTTAGCCACAGTTTTTTTAGTGAAAATTATAAATAAAGGTTGTAACCGACCCGTTACGTCGAATGATACGAAACACATGTAGCCATCACCGCTGCTTCGACGTAACTGGCGGCCTTGAGATGACCGCAGGTCCGTCCGTGACTTCAACCCCGGTATAGTGTAGGTTCGACGTATCTGGGAACATTCGAATTAAGTCTTTCGCATCGACAATATAACTCGTCATCTCATTAACAATGTTTATGCATAGTAGAATTTCAATTGATTTATAATTTTTACTAAAAGAACTGTGGCTACCCCTCACGACCCAACCTCTTTACGTTTGTAATAGGGTGACGCTTCCCTTATTTATTATTTATTCCCGCCTCAAACACTGGAGTTCCGGTAACTCATTTACCGCTATAACTTTTAAAATACTCATTTCCGACGGAAAGTGCATTGAAGAAAACTTGTTTTTTTTTTATCTCATTAACAATATTAAGGCATCGAAAATTCGAAAATCAATTATAGTCAAGTCCTCAACATTTACCAACACTATACACACATCTCACAATTTCATCCTATTTGAACACTAATTTCTAATTATATACAGACATAGTACCACATTAGCGAAAGCCCTTCTAAAATTTGTTTGTGAACATTTGTGACGTCATAACCCAACCCAGTCATAATCCTTTTCAAAACGAGGTTACGGAGAAAGTTACTCGGGTGACACGAACCTGTGTTTCTAGAAGCAATCTCGGCAACGGATCATCTTTGGAAACACTGTGTTTGACGGATCGAGTAACCCGCGTAACACCTAGGGTTACTCGATCACTTCGAGATTATGACTGGAAAAACGCCTCTGGACGCTTCTGAAGATCTTCTCACACCACGTCGGTCTTCGCCAGCTCGTTTGCTTCATGGCCAACGTTCTAGAGGTTAGTTACTGGTTAGCTTGGGGTTAGCTAGCTGGTGATGCTAGAGTCGGCTATATTAAAACCTATAACGTAACCCACGCTGGGCTGGGTCAAACCTATAAATTTACCCTTATAGCTAGCCTCCGTGCTATTAGTACGCCCTATAACTCAGTGATATTAGTACGCCCTATAACTCAATGCCATTAGTACGCCCTATAACTCAACGCTATTAGTACGCCCTATGACTCAGTGCTATTAGTACGCCCTATAACTCAATGCTATTAGTACGCCCTATACCTCAGTGGTATTAGTACGCCCTATAACTCAGTGCTATTAGTACACCTATAACCTTTATCTCACCAGGCAACGGGAGATGGAGATCGGAGTTGAGGACCTGCGCCTATGTGGTCCTCTACTGAATTGTTACCTACTCCATCGCAGCGTCCGGGAACTTCTCTATTACTAGATATTCGCTAGTCATTTTACATTTGGTGCCAATAAATTGCTCCCGGCTGCAGTTATTCTATTTATTAAGCTCCTTACCCCAAAATCTATCTTATTACCTCACAAGGATGGCCCATGTGGAAACACACGTTGTGCATAGATTCCGCATGTCCGAGTCCATACTAGAAGGTCCCTTCAGTATTCCTCTCTTTGGAACGCCTCTTGTGGTTAGGGAAGCTTAAACTAGCTTATGTTAAAATTATAACCAATATGTTGATTGTTACACAGTTTTACCTCATTGTATAGTATTATCCTATAGCTACACTTTATTTTTTAGATTGCGCTGTAGAATTGGGATTGAAGGCAAGAAGAGTCCAAGACTGGCACGGGAAACGAGGATCATCTTCGCTGGAGGTTACTGCAGGCGTTGATGAAGATGCATCGCAGTTGAAAGTCTCGGCATCAGACATCAGAAGCGAGGACGAGGAATGGAGCCCTGAAGAACCTGATTTCAGGCTGCTCATGTGGGCTCGTTCGTGTGAAAAAATTAATAATGCATATGTCGTCAACGAGGGAGGCTTTGCGTATTCGTTTTTGCTGAATACTGGCTGTTTCAATGTTCACGTTTTAAAGGTATCAATTTATACTTCTTCCCATAGCATTGTTTGAAACTTTATGCATTAGTGGAAAACTTATAAATGCTTCTACTAGCTAGGCAAAATTGAGTATTTTAACTACGCATAAGCCAAAAGCTCTTTATCATAAAGAAATGCTCGTAGTAGCCGAATATTTGCAAAGCTGTAGATGTGGAACTTAATGAGATAATGGTACTGTTTCACCTGAGAGCAGCAGCCCCTCACGACCTCTATTTTATATTTTAGGTTTTACAACGGATGCAAGCCATTCCGGTTGAAGTAAACATACACTGATTCTAATTCACAAATCTCGTGAAATTATTCAGGCACGAGTGGAGAATAGTCGATATAACTTTTGTCACGAGAGAAGGTCCCGCCTCCTTATTAATTTACATTAATAAGAAATCAGGCTCTCGGAATAGAGGGATTGGCGTACCTCCACGCACAAATGACACAATACACAAGTGTAATATCATGGTTTTTCATCACGATACGAGGTTTATTAACTGTAGCTGCAAACTACAGTATCGGTAGCTGTAACTACCGATCTGAAGCCTTAACTTCAGGAGTAGGAAAAGGAAACTCTCAGCAAACTTCCTATTCTTGTACTGGCTTATCAATACACCGACTCTGCTTATAAGCTATAGCGCTCGGAAGTTAAACAATGCTCTTCCGGTGCATACCAATGCGATGCGCCCCCAAGGCACAGCTTCCGGCGGAGGTCCCATCAAGACATCTGACCTGAACGCGATAAGGCATCTGGCAAGACGCGCAAACTTCCGCTCCGGAACTCGTACTCACAAAACCAGTATCACATTATACGATCCATATTTTAATATACAACAATTTCCCTCCCTTTTAGATGAATATATGACACACGGAAGGAAAACTTAGCAGCCTATTAGCATTACATGTTTAGTTATTTTACCTGATCTACAAGGTACATTTTGTACAGGTGAACTGCTGACCGGTGTCAAAGCAGGAGTCTTTTAGTCTTACTAGAACAGAGCGTGCTTTAAAAATACAGGAACTGCATCAGACAACACATCTAGATGAACGGTATCTTTAACGTTAGATTGAATCAGATGACAAGTAAGAATCATTAAACCGATCATCAGAGAATTGAGTTACATATATAGGCTTAGCTCTGGACAAAGAATATTTAGGATTAACTCTATCTCTGGAAGTAACAATTTTACGATTGTTGAGCGCAACAGAGGGAGCAAGTTTTGTGACACTGAGGAATACAATGTGACTGAAATAACACGTAATTAGTTTGTACATCAGAGAAATTATGAACATAGTTACCGTCACACGTATCGTTCCTAGGCTTTTGTTGAATGACTTCGTTCTTCCGCTGTAGAGGCGTACTTGAACTCTTCATTGACACATCTTCTCTTTCGACGTTGCAATGAGAACCGCTCCTCTCCAGCTGCACTATGTAAGTGCGAGCTGCGTCAAATTCTTCTTGTGTAGGTCCCCTTCGTGTAGGATTAACAGGAGGAGGTCGTGCTGCAGTCGTAAATTGCAAACTTTAGAAATGTGGCCTATTTTCCACATTTATCGCATTTTATTAATTTAATTTTAGGGCATAGCAATTCTTTGTAAGGTGCTTGTGCCTAGTTCCGCAGCGAATGCATATGTAATTCGGCTGTAGTTTTTCTGTAGTGAAAAACGATGAAGGTGAATCCTCACGAATAATATCTGGAGCGTCGAAGCTTTACTGTTCAATGAGTTTTGCATGTTCAACGCATTCGTTGAAGGACTTGCTGTCACACTTCTGTAGAACCGCGCTGAGAATTTGCGCTGAATGTAGACCGGCCACAAGAGCATCTCTCAAGAGACGATCGCGACCGCAATTTTCGTAGTTGCACGAAGATGCTAAGTCATTTAACGTTTTAGCATAACTTTGGATTGATTCATTAACACTTTGCTCTCTGTTTAGAAATGTAACAGATGCGCCAACAGTGGATTTCTTGATTTTAAATTGTTGTATTAACTTTCCTTCAAGTTTCTCATATGTAGCATCAGTGAGTAACGTAGGTTAAATTCTTCGTTGTAGATCAGTAATGATGTTCATAGGCGAAGCTTCAACTATAATACCAGCTTTGGTACCACCATTGTTTCCCGCCTTCTGAAGAACGTCTGCACACTGTACTTGAATCGCTGTAGATATTACTCACTGTTTCCACTTCAACGTCGAATGGAGGACAGCAAACTGAAGAATGCGCCATCTTAATTTCAGAGCACTTGTAACGTTCAAATTTACTTTGGAGATTCGAAGTCTCGTCGCCATTTGTAATATCGTGGTTTTTCATCACGATACGAGGTTTATTAACTGTAGCTGCAAACTACAGTATCGGTAGCTGTAACTACGGATCTGAAGCCTTAACTTCAGGAGTAGGAAAAGGAAACTCTCAGCAAAGTTCCTATTCTTGAACTGGCTCATCAATACACCGACTCTGCTTATAAGCTATAGCGCTCGGAAGGTAAACAATGCTCTTCCGGTGCATACCAGTGCGATGCGCCCCCAAGGCACAGCTTCCGGCGGAGGTCCCATCAAGACATCTGACCTGAACGCGATAAGGTATCCGGCAAGACGCGCAAACCTCCGCTCCGGAACTCGTACTCACAAAACCAGTATCACATTATACGATGCATATTTTAATATACAACAACAAGAAAATACGAGAAATTACGGGATGACAAAAATGCACACACGGTAAAAGTCAATAAACATCTACTAAAACAAGGACGGTACTCACCGATATGAAGAGACACGACTTACGCCAGCGCGCTTCTGTGCGCACCTGTATTGATGAGCTGCCTTCACGTTGACGGGTATTTAGTTACTCCATATGAATTTAGCATGATTTATAAGTACGGCAGAGGTAACACAATACGAGAACGGAGACTTACAAACAATGAACATGTTATTAAAAAACAGTGCAATTTACGAACTGCCTCAAAGCCCTGACCTAATTACTATCACAACAATTTTTATTCTGGTACATTGGCGGGCCAGCCCCTTACAATAGCTACACATACGGCAAATAGAGAATAAGACGCAATTATTAGGGCTCTTCCACAATGCTAGGCTCGGTCATTCTTCTCATTACAGGCACCCATCGTATAGTCACTGCTTCAGTTCAGCTCCCTTAGTTATACACCAATTAGGAAATGTCTATTGACGCAGGTGTTCACAGCTTCGCGCACTTCATGTAGAAGTGTAACAAGACGTCGTGAGCCTCCCACCTGTCAAAATGTTTGCAACCCATTACTTTTAACTGTACTGATTATGTTCCCTCAATATTCCAAGTTTTCTCTTCAACAAAAATGACATCAAATTTATTACCATATTTACTTCAAGTTTTCACTTCGTTAATTGGTATTAAATTTCTCATTATCTTTATTTCATAAATGATATTTCTTCAAGAAAACTTGCTCTCACCCGCCCGGGAACGCTGACATTTGATGCTCCATCAATGACTACCACAATATGATTGGGATTGAAATTAACCCTTCTGAAACGAAAGGAGAAAATGTACTGTGTTATTACAACGAATTTTTATACGTTCACCAATATATATATCTTTTGACGCACACTACATTCCAATATCTCAACGTGATATATCGGTATAACACTCGGTTCTACGCACTTTATTCCCCGACGAAGTACCGCGTTAGACTGCCCCTCGGGTTGTTAGCTTTGCATAATAGTTAGAGAAGGTTATCCTTTCTTTTCACCCTTAAACCAATCAGGCTCTTCAGAGATTTCGTAAGCGCTCTTTCGAGGCCTCCCTCTTAGTTGAGATCGCTGTTCATTTGTTGGTTCTATCCTTCGACTTTCCCTCCTGTGCTCTTCCTGTTTTCCATAGGCAGTGCGCTTGAATAACTCCGCCCTCTCTCAAGGCCTATCGATACCCCTCCGAGCAACAAGTGTAGGTTGCCCGCTTGTTCTCAGGATCCTCACGTTCAAATTTCGCGCCCTATATATATATATATTACTGACCCTTCTGGCGAGTCCTAAGAAATGCTTCCCACGTCTTCAGCGCCCAGCCCTTAGCTTGGCTATACATTTTCCTGCCGTCTGAGGTCTGTGGTCACCCCCTTTGCCCTCGGCTTTCAAGCTATTGATTACACAAGCTTAGCTAAGCAAACTCTAGCCCAGACTCAAGTGCACCACTCCACACACACACACACACACACACACACACATTGTTCGCACAACATTGAAAGTTTTATCACGTGACACATTTATTTTTACAAGGGTCTCAATACATTCTACGACGACAAAAATTTGCTATTAATTTCTAGAACATTTTAGCCCGAAATTTTTAGCTCGTTACTTATTTCCTGAACCTTTTCACTAAAAAATGAAGTTACTCACGCAAATGAAATAGATGACAAAATTACTCAGAAGCATCTACTCATAATATTTACAATACTGGTTTGTATCAAACTAATATACACGTGACGATAAGTCTTATAAAATTGTGTGATTGATATTTATTTTATTACATTAAGAGCAGATGTGCACATCTGGCAGCTCCTGGCCCACTGTTAAAAAAATTACTTTATAAATTACTCAACTATTTTACATCTTTCCCCTCAGGGGGATACAACTATTGTATCTATGGGAATTAGCGCTCCCAGGGGGATTATGTGAGGTCTCGAGCTAAATGTTTGGTCGACTTTCTTTTCGTAGGCATAAAATAGGTTTTTTGTTTTGTTACGGACCATCTTTTTTCGGTTCAGCGCTGTCCTGGTTTTAACTTTCTTCTTCAACTTTTTTATTATTTCATCAACTTCTTTCTTAGCTTACTGTTTCTATGCTCCTTCCCAGTCCGAATTTTATCGCCGGCGTAACGGTAATTATGATCGTTTTTCATCTTTTATCGAAGTATTCCAACGGTAAATATATTACCTGTGATCAACGGTAATTTTAGACGCTAAAAATGCCCTTACGACGATGATGACCGTGATTTAACGTAGATTTCTGACTGTCATTCCTACCGTAGAAATACCACGGTAAAACAACGGCTGTTTTTCACACTATACTTCATAATTTGAAACTAATGGGAATGATAGATAGCCCATGAATAAGTTTAATCAAGGACAAGTCATATAAAATAATGTTATCTATTACTCGTGGTGAAAATAAAATTACATGAATTAGTTTACGTAACCTTCATCAATGTAAATTTGAGTTTTGGTTCTTGTGTTATGAAAGTGAAAACTTTAATTCGAAGCTTACATATTTCAATTGGATTTTCACATACAATTTTTCAATGCTTAGGTATACATTTTAATTTTATACATTGTAATATGAAGTTCGGATTCTTTAACTAAAGATTCAAATGTTTTCAATTTAATATCATATGTTTTAATTTTAACTCTTTATACATTATATTAGAAGTAAACCTTGAAGTTCAAAAATGCAGGACTATAATGGTATATATATATAATAATATATAATAATGATATTCCCACTAAATATCTCATTTATGCACTATTATATTTTGATTCCACGAAACAAAATGTATTTCAGGCACTACTCATTTTGAAACTCAGGCTTTGAAATACTTCTCGTTTTAAAAGACTTAGAATACGAGAGTAAAATTGTTTATCACGTTCGTATTTGCAACAATCCTGAACCTAGTTGGCCTACTTTCTAGTGAAATAATTTTATGTGAAGTGATTAAAAAAATATAGAAAATACAAGTCTGCTTTTACAAATTCACTGCTTTTAATAATGTAATATTTATAAATTAGTTATTCAACATAGAAAAATTATTGGAACATTCGCGATTTTAAACTAGCATATGAGCTTAACGTAATGTTATGGTATCACATTGCTCGTTGTTGTTAATTACGGTGCTTCAAGTTTGAGCTTTGGTACTTTGGTAAAATAACTTTTGTGATTTATTTCAGCTGCGTTTCTTAAAATAGTCAGGATAAAAGTGGGTGTGTAACTGAATCAAGCTGCTGATTCATGCCTGCAAAATCATGGTTTGAGCAAAATTTACATTGAAAATATTTTTCTACCTTCAGATTCATTTGTGCTGACTGCTGATAGTTACTCTTTGAATATTTTTGGTTATTTACTACTGCCAATTTTGATTGTTTGTGATGATGCAAATTGTTTTCTGAGAGACTAAAAATTTATCGATAACGGTTTATAAAAGCCTAAAAATATAACCGTTGAGTCCAGCTCTGGAAGGCCTATCATAATGAAATGTGAAGCATTCAATGCTCACTCTTTGAAAACCAAGGTATTATATCTCATTGGATCATACAATTCAAGGGCAAAAAGCACAAGTAGGCTAAGCGCAATTTTGCTGCATAGTAGGCTCTGCGGCTGAGCACACTAAGCTCAGAAGTTCTCGTATTCAAACATCAGAGCTCAAGTAGGCTAAGCGACACTACGGCATACTTCGAACGACGATAGACCTTGCCGTACTTGATGGTGTAAAGTAAGGCAAGCGCGCTTGTTTAGGAAATGTGGACAAATGCGCTTGTTTAGAAAATGTGAAGACAAACGCAGTTATGTAGAAAATGTGAAGACGCCGAGTACAATGAAAACGTACTTAGCTAAAACCTGTATATAATGTTGAATTCAATGTATAAATGTATATCGCAGGGTGCGTTAAATTTCTGAAAAATTATGTTTGAATGATTTCAGTAACAACTTTTAATTTAGGATGTATTACAACATACTTAAAGATTAGGTCGTAATCAAAATTGTAGTTTTTCTGTATTTTTTAAGTCATTTATCAGTTGACTTTCATTTGGGACGTAATTTTAGGCAATTATAACAAATGAAAATTGTTTCTATGTGTGCATAAGAATCTTCATTTTGATTTCCATATCAATTTAGAAATTATCCAGGCCTGCGACAGTGGTAATATATATATAGATGCGTAATTGAGCCCGTTAGATTCATAGCAATTTTTTAAAATATCCCCAAAATATGCATCTGAGCAGGAAAAGTTTACATGTTAAGTGCATTAAGTTCAAACTTATGTTCTCTGTTGTTCACATTATTGGAAATGTTCAATAAATGCCTTATTATGAGCAACTGCTCTTGCTAGACTTTCCCACAGTAGGAAAGGACTATCGTTTGCACGGCAAGTAGAACTCCAAAGTAGAGAGTGTATGGGCGTAGGAAGACGTGTGTATTGTGCTATTTTTTAGCTTAAATGTTGTCATTATTTGTACGGCTCCAAACTCTTTCTTCTAGAACTATATTTTTTCAATTTATTTCCTGACTTCCGGTTTTTGTGCAAATTAAATCCAGCGTTCGGAAGCATTATTGTGCGTAAATTCCCCGTGTATGTATTTGTATTTTATAGTTATTTTAAGATTTTCTTACAAACACTTTTTTTATGCTAAAAGAGGTCTAATTATTTTATATTGTATATTAATTTCGTTATATTTACATTTACATGAGAAAGATAAGCATTTCAGAAATTCAATGCTGAATAAGTTTCACCGAGAATTTTCGAACGCCTCAAAATAAAAACTTTGCTTCTAACTAATTACCACATCGAAACAAGCAAGTCTACATTTACCAATCATTTAGGTTGTTCATGAACATCATAATGCTGAAAGTTCCCTACAATCAGTATTTACGTATTGCGTTAATGTGCAGTACCTCATTTTAAATTATTCTTTGCACTATAATTTACGTTAAAGAATATCAGGCATCAACGACCCATATTACTGCAACTATAATCGGGTCTGTGTTAAATAAACTCTTTCTTTATGTATTGTTTATGATTTTTAAAATTCTTCGCTTGTACGCGCGTTTGGCTTGAAGAGAGAATATTAAATTGAAACCAGCCTGTCTCAAGGAGATTATTGGGCTCGCTGTATTAGTTGATAATTTCGCATGTCTCGCTCTCTAACAAAATTCTATAATGCGAAGCAAATGAGAAATATAAAATCAAGTATTATCCATCCACAGAAGAAATTGGCCAAAGCCACAAATGCTCATGAAGTGTCAGCACAAAATTAAACAAACGATTGTCAATAACTATTTTAATACTGTCGAAAACATACCATGTACCTTGTCCTATCAGAACAAGGAGCACAGTACTACAATAATTATAATTTCTTGTTCGGCTGAAAGACGTAGGGTATACCGGCTATTGATGACGCATGCGTCTAATTAAATTGATGCTTTTTTGTGAACTACCATCATCGACTCTAGTCCTGCGTTTGAGTACTTTTGTTACTCTGCCTGTACCATGAACCGTCTATGTAATATTCAGCTTGTTTCTTCCCTATGTTACTTCGTTCGTTACGTTTTCGTCAGAATTTGCGGATACAAAATTCCTGAATGTTGCATTAATATAGGATAGGTTAGGTTAGCACAGGTTAGTTAATGTTGAAATTTTTTCACGGGTCCACCTAGCCTGACGATGATCCGTGGAATTGCCTGATCCGTGGAATTTCCACGGGTCAGGCAAGTATTAAATAATGACATCTGTTGCTCAGCGCTTCCATCATCCAGAGTTTTCGTAGTGTATTTAACACTTGCGCTATGTTATTTACTTCAATTTAATACATTTCATTTGCACGTGCGTGGGATCTGAAGAGAGGGATATTGAATTGAAACCAGATTGGCGGAACGATATTTACTCAACTCCCTCATAAGTCTTATTACGATAAAAATAAACAAATATGGCAAAATCTCAACAGCGAACACAAAAGATTGTCCTAGACTATATCATTAATGTAAAATATATCTTAAATATATATATATTAATGAAGATAAGTCGAATAAGAAGCGCAGAGGTGAAAGGTGCGTTGGATGAAATGAAAAATGGGAAAGCTCCAGGTTTGGATGGCTGCACGGTTGAATATCTAAAGAAAGGAGGAAATGTGGTTGTAGAATGGTTGGTACGTTTATTGAATGTGTGTTTCGTGGCTAGTAAAGGGCCGGTTGATTGGAGTTGCGCTTGTGTAGTTCCGTTGTACAAGGGGAAAGGAGATATGTATGAGTGCAGTAATTCGAGGGGTATAAGTATACTGAGTGTCGTTGGGAAGCTGTATGGAAGAGTTTTAATTGGAAGAGTGAGAGTGTTGACGGATCGTGTGCTTGCTGAAGAACAGTGTGGTTTTAGGTGTGGTAGAGGTTGTGTGGATCAAATGTTTGCCATGAGGCAGGTGAATGAAAAATACTTATTAAAGGGAAAGGATGTATATTGGGCATTTATGGATCAAGAGAAGGCGTATGACAGAGTTTATCGTAAGGCTCTATGGCAAGTGGTGAGCTTGTATGGAGTGGGTAGAAGACTGTTGAATACGATCAACAGTTTCTACATTGATAGCAGACCATGTGTGAGAGTAGGGAATGAGGTGAGTGAATGGTTCATACTTGTGACAGGTGTGAGACAGGGATGTGTGATGTCGCCGTGGTTGTTTAATTTGTTTATGGATGGTGTGGTGAGAGAAGTGAATGCCAGTGTGTTGGGAAAAAGTGCGCAGTTGGTGGGACGAAATAGTATGTATTGGGAAGTGTGTCAGCTGTTGTTTGCAGATGATACAGCGCTTGTGGCTGATTCAGAGGAAAAACTGAGGAGACTGGTTGCAGAGTTTGGTAGAGTGTGCGAAAGGCAGAAATTGAGGGTAAATGTGAATAAAAGTAAAGTGATGAGATGTTCAAGAGGTGTTGTGTTTGGAACTTTGGATGTGAGATTGAGTGGTGAAGTTTTAGAGGAGGTAGAGCATTTTAGGTACCTCGGGTCGGATGTGACTGTTAAGGATAGTATGGAAGTAGAGTGAGTGAAGGCTGAGTGAAGGCTGTAAGACATTGGGTGCAATGAGGAAAGTCGTTGAATGCAGGAGTTTGAGTATGAATGCTAAGAGGGGACTGTATGAAAGCTTGATTGTGCCAGTTTTGTTGTATGGATCAGAGTCCTGGAGGTTGAGAGCAGCTGAGAGGAGGAAGTTGGATGTGTTTGAGATGAAGTGTTTGAGGAGCATGTATGGAGTAACTAGAAGAGAAAGGATCAGGAATGAGTTGGTTAGGGGGCAGACGGGTGTTATCAAAAAGTTGAGCAGGCGAGTGGATGAAAGAGTGCTTGGATGGTTTGGGCATGTTGAAAGAATGAATGTTGATCGGCTGGTGAAAAAGGTATATATGACGGAAGTGAATGGTCTTCGAGCGTGAGGTAGACCACGGATGAGTTGGATGGATGGGGTGAGACGTGCTTTGTATGAGAGGGGTCTGACTGTGGACGTGGCGAGAGGGATGGCTGAGGACAGAAGTGAGTGGGGGCAGTGCATAAGAAGGTAATTTTATTTTTTTGACGCGGTACTGGAAGCTGCCCGCGTGTGATGGGGTTGACCTGTCCTGTGCGGGGGGAGGGGCTGCACTCAATGAAGCGGTCGGGGTAAACCAGCTATGGCTGTCGGGCCTGACTGTGGAAGGTGGTAGTGCTGGGCTGCTGCTGATCCTGGCAGTTCAGGTGCGGCCAGTGCTGCCTCTCTCGCCTCCTAGTGACTAAGTGTGGTGATTGGGACCTGCTGTCGGCTACCCTCCCACAGGGAGGATAAGCCCGGTATATGTATGTATGTAAAATTTATCTTCAAAACTCCATCTGATAAGTTCAATATGGACTGCTTAAGCAGCCACTCGATGGAAGTCTAATGAAAAAGAACAAAACCGTAGAGTAAAATGAAAATCCAGAAGGATTAATTCCGTACAGCAGTAACTGGGGTTGACGAAACAGTTTTTCTATGACATGGCATACTAGAGCGAACAAAACTTTGATGAGGGGCCAAGTACTACAGGTTACGACACAAAATTCATACCAAATTAACATGCGGTGACGCAGTGCTCACACTAGCATGACACGACGCAAAGTTATTCAATATTTAGCTGTAAAATCATAACACCAAACAGCCAAGAGTCTTTTGAAAAAGCGCTGCATTTTAAGCCTTTGAAAACAATTAAAACACTCTATCAATGAACCGACAGTTTCTCATGACCCCTGTAAACATTGAATCACATAGATAGGCAAAAGGAAATTTCTAGTGCTGTTTAATTTGAAAGACGTGATCCGAATCCAAAACCAAAGAATCTACTCGTGATGGTTTCTACATCCACAAAAAAGGTGAAGACGTAATTACTGTAAATGAGAAAGAACTGGTAACCTCTATTGAGAGTCAAATCGATGATAATCTTAGAGCCTAGTGCAAGTAGCATCCGTGGGCATATAATAAAACGGTTAGGAAAGAAGTTCAAACGCAATAAATATTCAAGAAGGAAGTATTAATGATTATAAAAGACACCAGTGAACAAAAAAATGATGGTCTCGAATAAAGCAAATCAAAACAAACACTATTTTGACAAAACAAGTCCTACCATATCTTCAGATTGAGACTTTACGTTTTTCACGTGGGAGCACTGTTTCTCATACATAGTAGTTTTACCCCTTCAAAAACATCTAGGAAATAAAATGAGTAAATCTATAAAGCAAATCATATCGTTAATACTAGAAGTAATGTAGGTTCCCAAATGTTTCGATAACGGACAAAATCAGGCCGAAGCTCTCATGGTTCAAACATCAGACTAAAAAGAAATCAATCCTGCATTCAATAATCCATACACAAGCCATCTCAACCGCGTTTTCTTTTTCACTTCGCATTTTTCAGCTAAAAGGCAGATTATTATCATGTGATTTTTACCCTTTCACCACAAAAGTTATCCTCAGAGAGAAGTTGGGAAGGGACCATCATGTATAGACACATAAGCGAGGAATCCACGATTAATACAATACATGCACAGTATAAATCGACCACCAACAGCTTGACATTTAGAATTCGGTAGAAAATTTAATAAGTTAAAAACATTGATAAAGTTATGAATCGGAAAAGATGGTCCTTAACCAAACCGAAAACACGGTACTTCAACAAAAATAAGGTTTACCTAGTCATCAGCTACTTCTTACAGATTTAAGTTATATTCACTGAGGGGCTTGAAATTATTCTATAAGCACCTATTCCATACATCCTAGAAATAATAGGGAAATACACACCTAAAGTCAACGCCAAATGAATATATTTTATCAAAATTTAAGGATACGTCAATCATTTACTTTAAAACAACATTTACTTTAAAACAACCTCGTAGATTATACTGTAAGTTTGTAATGAATATTCTATTTATATATCACCAGAGATCTTGTTCTGTGCAAAAAGTTCAATCTGAATTAATGTACTATTGAAGTCATAAATAATATCTTTCAGATTACGGGTGTCTCTAATATCAAAAGACGCATACAAAATTTTTGAGAGAGCACTGGAGCTCTAGTTTTCCGTTTGTCTCAAGCGTCTAACTACTTGTACTTAGAAATAATATATGAATCAAACGTGGGGAAGTTCTTCATAGAAATCATGATAGACTGGCGGCACAAAATTTAGCAAGTGCATTAGATCCTTGCATTTTTCCTTGCTAATGGAAACTGAATCCACAGATTTTCAAGAACAATTTCATGCCCAGTTTAGTAGGATAGTTGAGCTGTAATTCATTGTTACTTTGCGTTATTTTGTAGAAGACTGTAGGAAAATTATTAACGACCTTGATTCTTGAATGCCTTCAATTTGAGGAAATTAAATTGCTCACTCGCCGTTGTTTTTGTTGAATTGAAGAGCCGTGAAATGAAATGACTACCCTATTGAAAATCGAGGGCGGTGCACCGGTGGAATATGAGTGGAAACATGGACGATTTGAGGTTGGTTTACCGTCTATTTGAGGGTCAAATGTCCAGTCTCCGCGACCATACCGCGCCCTCAATACGCCCATACTGCGACCAACTTTGGTCGGTGAACAGCTTCAAATCAACCTCAACCCAACTCTACATCCAATGAATCGCTCGCTTCGCAACCTTAATCAACTCCAAATCACGGGTGGCCACCTCTACGCAATCGCTTAAAAAACGCTCCCAGCTGCCAGTGTATGACGTCACGAGCATATATACATATGGTTGTGACGTCATACACTGGCAGCTGGGAGCGTTTCTTATCCATCGTACAGAGATCACCTGTGATTCTGATTTTGCTAGGGTGAAGAAGCAACAATATTAACATACCATGCTAACCGCACACCAATATTAAATATCATATACCCTTATTTTGGATATATGAATCAATTGCGCAACCTTATCCAATGGGTAGATTTCTGAATGTCAGTCCCCCCCATTTGCAAGAATTTAATTTTTACATTGAAAAGTGCTGTAAAGAGCAATATGTTCATGCAAATATAATTTATTGAACGTAAGCAAATAAAGTTTTGTCACTTGCAAATGAGTATTACGGAAGGGTATCATGGGTGCCATGGCCCACTCATTGTGGCTGACTTCCTTAATGAATAACTTATGGTTCCAAATTTAATATGGTACCATACATGCCATTCACTAACAGGCACTGCTAGCTTGGATGTATATCTTTCCTTCACAATTCTGTGAAAGACATATTAATTATTTTTCATTTTTGTAGTATTTGCGCAGTATTTTAATGAATAAACCGTTTTTCAGCTGTTCTGGACAATAAAAAAGAAAATAGAAGTACTGTAAAAAATATAGAGAATAATAGTTGAAAAAACATTAACATCACTTATTATCAACAATTAAGAATACATATGTATAATACATAAAGCTATTATATCAAAAAATTTGTAAGAATTGAAAAAACTTGTATCAATTAGCTAATGAAATAAGAAAATTAAAGAAATAATATTGATGTTTTCTCAAAATAATGTAATAGTCAGAACTCACATATGTGCGCTGAGATCACACTGCATCACTCAAAAAGCTATCACTATTTCAGTTATTTACACACATTGTAAAATTGAAAACTTTCAATAAAATACACTTTAAATGAGAAGCCTTCCAAGCAAATACTACTTTTTTTGTCACCCTTGTAAAACTTTTGTCATGTTGAAAAAAAAATCGTTTCACAAATATTTTCCATGTCTTGCTGGATTAACGATATTTATTACTTCATTTACATCAATAATTGGAAAAAATAAATTCTTCAATGCTTCCCACACTTGCAATTGTACCAATCGTGTCAGGTCACCATTGTCATCAAAACGTTTAGAACAAGGTTTGTCACGTCTATTATTCATGCCCTTCACTGCTAAGTAACTCGAATATGACGAATGCTTAATATAGATTTCTATGGAACATTAATTCACGAACAACTGAATTACAATGAGTTGTACCACAAATTATGACTACTCTGTGTGTTAGGAGTATGGAGGCTGTTTATCTACGCGTAGTTCGGTTAAATTTGAAACGCAGGGAACGTTTTCGTTTCAAAAATATAGTTGTTCAAAACCTAATGAAACAAAAAAATGGTAACACGTTTGCTTCAGTTACTTAAATGTATTCAAATTCACATTAACTGCCCTCTTGCTGTTGATAGCTAAGCAATGAATGTCCTAAACATGAAGAGCACAGCAACTAATTCACTTCAGACAGTCACAAAATTCAAACTACCGCGATGCACGCCTGACTCATGCTGCACCGTGGCTGCGGCCGAGCTTAACGTATCGCACACAAGACGTCCGACTCAAGGGCTGCATCCTGCATCAGCAATAGATCGATTTGTCGTTAAAATTACCCCTCAAAAATAGTTTTATATGTGTTTTTGACAAATTAAATAGGTTTTTCACACAACTGAATTATTTTTGCTGAATAAAACTATAATTTGTGATTTCTTTCAGTTGATTGATGTCAATACCGGATTGTGAAATCAGACTAAACAACCACATACGCTACGTTCATCTGAGCAGCAGATACTGTATATGCGTGCTTGAAAAATTGCTCAAAGAATGATGCATGCCAAATGGGTTATATGGTAGGAATAGGCCTACTCAATACCATCATTACGAAATTAAGTCATTTCTATCATCTATATAAATGACTTTATATATAACTTTATATCTTTATATCCTCTTAATTCAATGTACATATAGACATTTATTGCTATAGTAACATATGACAAACGATGTTAGCATTTTTTTTTGTAAAAACTAGCCCTTCGAAACTCATTGAACGACTGAAAAAACTAGAACTGTGAACCTGCGAATACAGTAATTCTGAATATACATATTATTGTAACGTATTCATATTTCTTGATATCTGTCATATATATCTGCACTCATTAATGACTGAAATAACTATTCATTAACTTAATTGGTACATTTTATGCAAATTACTCCGTTTTCTTGGCGTACGATATCAACCCAATGTTTGGGCAATGATAATTTATATTTTTACAAATTTTATTAAATTACGATATTTTAATTCATATGAGATAGTTTCCACTTATGTGAATATCGTACATAGATACATACACTGTTAGTTCATTATTAGAAATAAAACTATTTACTACATTGTCCCAATTACAAGTTGAAATAATAAATAAATATATCTTTTTTTGATATTGTCTTACTATTAGCCTATTATTGTAATCCAAGATTCCAATATCAGGCCAATAAATAATTATCAACCCAATATTGACCTAATAATTTCTTGCTACCTGGGTATATTTATCATTTTAAATGAAACGACAAACAGTTGAAGTGTTTAGAATTAATATTTCTCCATGTATTGTTGAACCCCATCATGTATAATCACAGCATGAAATACAGTATTCACCTCCGTTACATAAATAATAATTTTATGATATTGTTGAAATGTATTTGGCTACGCCTGTGCATTTATATCCCAACAAGTTAAATATAATTGAAACGTTCCACAATACACCTCGGCAATTTGATGCACTTCCACTCGACCATAGAGTTGATCATATTTTAAAACGGGAAGTAAACTATTGGCATGAGTCATATTTACCGTATTTGGTTTGGGTGCACATTTAGAACCAGTTGCTGCAGCTACTGACGATCTGCGATAAGGATTAATTTATGAAATTGAGAATTAACCACAAATGCAGAGCAGTAATTATTGAATGGGAGAGGGCATGAGAAACAAGTGTCAGAAAAACACGGTATCAGCGATTCTGAGCCAGATGGCCGTCCTTGGCCAAGTCAACCTCGAATCGCTACTAGATGCCGCGAATTAAAGACGGTGTATGGACGGGAGGCCACGGATGGCAGTGCCAATCATAACATGCTCGTAAATTGGGCGGTGTACCGTTGTTTTATCGGTCGAATGGCCGAATGACCAATAAATCGCGGATAATAAGCCCTGTCAACCATATTCCACCGGTGCACCGTCCTCGATTTTCAATAGGGTAGGGTATCTGTCTTGAAAAATTTATTCCTTATGTCAATCACTTGGAATGAATTACTTTAATCAGGCTTTCAATTAGTACCGATGCATTAAATTTATCTGGGTTTCGACTGGTACAGAGTTACCTTGGTAAATTTATGGGGTTATGATCGTGCACTTGTATGAAATACGGGAACTGTAGCATATAATATACGGGTAATTTGAAGATTGCCTTAAAAAAAAAAATGTTGAAAGTCATTTTCAATAAAAATAGGAGAGCGAAAATCACTGATAAATATTTCATTATACTGAGAACGTTTCGGGCAAATACCCATCATCAGCTCATTAAAAGAATCTGACATATCACTGAAATAAAAAATGAAGGCTTACATTTTTAAATGTAAGCCTTCTCTTAAGAACCAATTGAGTTCATATCCTCTTAGCATCATAGATTCTTAGTTGTTTCGTGTTATTTACTGCATTTTCACACTTATACTTTTTTTTAACTTTTGAATCCGTGTTTGCCTGTTTGTACATTTACGTTCATTTTTTATTTCAGTGATATGTCAGATTCTTTTAATGAGCTGATGATGGGTATTTGCCCGAAACGTTCTCAGTATAATGAAATTTTTATCAGAGATTTTCGCTCTCCTATTTTTGTTGAAAATGACTCTTTCAACATTTTTTTTTTAAGGCAATCTTCAAATTACCCGTATATTATATGCTACAGTTCCCGTATTTCATACAAGTGCACGATCATAACCCCATAAATTTAACAAGGTAACTTTGTACCAGTCGAAACCCAGATAAATGAATTACTTTTCTTAGCTTTTGAGACCAAGTCATACCATTCTTCTTTCGAATAAATTAATTTATTTTTCGCTTTCTTTTCGATAACTGCAAAATCTCTGTCATTAGGCAAGAAACTGTGCCCGGTTTCCATGAACGTGTGCTCCCAAGACTCGAAACCTCTGACGTTACACATGTGCATGAAGAAACAAATCACAGCTTTATTTCGATTTTGTCCCCCGCAGGCATCACTGAATGTTTGAACGTTTTTTAAAGAAGAGCAATCAATGGAATCCAAAAAAGCTGAGATGCTTGAACAAATTTCTTTCGACCCTCGCCATCCCTCACTCTCAAGCCACATCGTCATATACCCTCGGTTGTCATGCCCAGTATTAATTCCTACATTATATACCCAAAGTTGTCGCTTGTAAAATGCAGATGACGTGTTCAGTCGAGGTAATGGCTGAGTTTTTAGCATATCAAAAGTGAACGACAGAACTGAACTATCTTTTTTCGCTAACTCTCTAGAACTATTTAGCTCAGATCTGGCATCTTGAGCCCGTCCATGGTGTCTTTCCAGATCTAATTCAATGTCGATTTTTTTGTTCAATTTCAACCGATTTTAGTTTCTTAGTAGCTGCATCGCAAACTGCACATGTGTCTGTCTTTGGGACATAAATACCTATGGTGTATTTGGAGAATTCTTTGTAGAGAATTGGTTTACTGACGACTTTTCTGCAAGACTGTTTTTCATTTTCTACATAAAGCTCGTAGAGAATCGGCTTAGTAAGTTTTTTGTGAAAATAAAGTTTACTACTATTGGAATAATGGCTATCAAATTTATAAAGGAATCGTAAGAATGTTTTATGTGTTCCTTATCGCATTCAGAAGTTTTGTTGTGACAAATTTTTCCTCTTTTATCAGGGGAGCAAACTTTTTCTTTGCTTTTTTGTTTAAACAATATTCGACTCGCATTTTTGAAATGGCCAAAGGTTTGAGGTACACTTCTTTGCACACTCTCATTTCGTCTAAGAAGAATGATCGAGATTTTGATTTTTTTAGAACTTTTGTAAACCCTTTTAGGTGGATTTTTAGTAACTGCACTTGCAATGAAATTCGACTGAGCTTGCCAATTATTAGAAGCACAAAATCTTTTGATAATTTCTTTTCGTTTATCTTCCGATAAGTCACCGCAGTTGTAGCGGCAGTTGCAACGAAAGTATTGAAATTTTTTCCCATCAACAAATTTTCCTGTCCTACTAAAATATCAACGCCCGAAATTTCTCGCCAGTTCTCTAGACACGCTTGGTCGTTCTAGAGGTTCAGGTGGAATCTGTAGAACTTCCACATTCTGACCCATTTGGCCATTCACAACCGGATTAGGGCTTTTTTCTCTAGTCAGAGTAGTCAATAGCGTTGGAGTTGTTGCTCCATACGTCTCTGTGACCGCTGATTCGGCCCACGAGATCTCTGCAGATATCTTGTTCTGATGACCTGAAAGTCGGAAAGATTGATTCATGTAATGTTACCTGAGAAGAGGAACATATTTTTTTGGGAAAAATTTCATGACACATATCACACATGAAAACAAAGTCAATTCGGAGTCAAATGTACTGCGTCATTAATTACTAAGATCATTTTCGTGATGGGTGTTTGATTGAAAGTAACAGATAACATTATATATGATAGAATGGTTTCTAATTAAATAGTAAACAAAGTGACAGTCGAAATTTACACTAAAGACTCATCCTTTGCGTGATTAGATGCAGGTAACAGGCAAGTGTGTTTTTACCGCACGCATCATATCAATTTTTCCTCAAAAAACTTCATTTACAAGATGTCACAGCTCAAGATTAGTTTACTGCAGCTGTGTTGATGCACTGTAGGACTTGGGGACTCGCAAGTTAGATCGAATGTTTAGAAAAAACTGAAAGTTAAGCAACTTTATAACCACCACAACAAGGTATCTGAACTGAACAAAATCACGTTCTCACAATAGCTGCTCATTTCTACTTTTTTACCACACATCACTTCTACATATAAAACATACGCTAATTCTCAGAACCATTTCCTACTGTTGAAGCGAGAGTAAATGGAGACAAACAGTGCGTTTGAATGGCAAAGCTCATTTGGTTTTCGATTCGTAATTCGACATAATAACCACATTCAGAGTGTTTACAGATAACCCTACTCACTTTGCGCACTCAACAATGAGAACAGCGCGCATCAAAACGAAAAGTAATTCAACATGATGGTAGTCTGCATTTGCGCACATCTTTCATATGCAAATTTTTTGCACCAAAAGAACTCAAGACCTATCGCTAATATCATGAATATATAGAAGTGTGAGTGCAGTTTTTTATCGTTTCTTTCGTGCGATTTCGATGATCATTCAATGCTCAAAACATGCCCTTCAATATTTTTTCCTAACTGCTTTCTTCGATCATGAAATGAGAAAGTGATCTTTCGACTAACCGCGGAAATCAATTTGTTTAGCACTAGGGTGAAACTACAGGGGTGAAACTAGGGTGACGCAGAAAAGGTTGAAACTATAGAGATAAATCGAAAGCTACCACCATTTAATGTGGATATAGAGACTTAAATCTCCAAATAATTGGTTATAAAGAACATCTACACCTTTATTAAGGAAAGTATTAAATGGCGATAGAAATTTTTAAACTCAAGAGCAGTGATAATCGCCTCACCCTATCCGCTTAAAACACACCACCTGTTGTACAAGCTCGTGAGGACGTACTGGTAAAATTCTCCGTGTTTATCAATGACAGAAATTAGTTGTACGTTTTTTAGAGTGTTGGCAACCGACTAAACATGGCACATACATTCATTGGCACATTGTCATTGGCACATACATTCATTAGCTGGTTAGCTACCGGTTCTAGTAGTACCGCTCTACTTTGCCGTAACATCGTAGGAATCAGACGTTGAGTCATGAAATTCGACCGATGCGTACGCAGAAAATTCTTTGTTATCTTGAAGCCTTAATCTCAAAATGGGTAAACTTTCGAGAAATGTAGGAAGTTGTCGTCTCTAACAAATAATACAACCGAAAACTTTGAGAAATGACCCATGAATCGAACATGTGTAAACACAGAGCATCAAAATCCTCAAAAGTTCACCAAACGACTTCATCAGCACCATTAGTAAGCTCACCATTACGACTTGATCGACATTAGCAAAAAAATTATTGAGAGAGAACTGGAATAGTTTGAAGAACCATTAAGGAATAATAGTGTACAAAACCTAGCTAAATGCAACCAAAACCAAAAAAAAATTATTGTTGAAGTAGCTGAAAATGTAATCTAGTTTTATATTTCAAATGCACTTTAAAGAATAGAATTTATTAAATGAGCGTCGATTTCGATGAAGCTATTACAAATGAAAAATTAATTTAATGAGACAGATTTACCAAAATAAAAACAAGAACCAACGTTATGGAGAACATTTATTATAGCAAACGTTTCGGAATAAAAATTATTCCATCATCAGTGTTGAATGAAATAAAAAGTAATTTTCAGTCATGAATTAGACGGATAAGATCTGAATGGAAATACCAAGCGAAAACGCTAAAAATAAAATGAATCTTTTTCTAACGACTAAAATACCACACATAAGCGTATAGATAATATGCACAGTACATACATACATTTATATATATATATAAATGTATAGGTGTATGAGTGTGTTGTTTATGTATAGTTGTGTATGCCTGTATGTACTGAGCATAAAACCTATACGCTTATGTGTGGTATTTTAGTCGTTAGAAAACGGTTCATTTTCATTTTTTGCATTTATGTTTGGTATTTCTATTCACACCTTATCCACCTTATTCATGAGTGAAAATTACTTTTCATTTCTTCCAGCACTGATGATGGAATAATTTTTATTCCGAAATGTTTGCTATGATTAATGTTCTCTATAACGTCGGTTTTTCTATTATTTTGAGAATAAGATTCCCTAAGAATCGCGCTTTAAATACTAGTATAGATTTTAAAAATTATCATACCGATTTCACATAACGTTCCAGATGGAGTTGGGGAGACGTCCAATCTCTCAACAGGTACTGCGGTGGGTGCCGTTGGAGCGCTGGCTAAATATTCATAATCCGTAGGAAGTTCTGCCGTATTGGGTAGTATTTCGCCCGCTGCGTTATCATTTGAATAAATTGACTTCTATTATTGAAAATACATTTGAATGGTGAGGAGTACAGTCAGGGAGAAATAAGTAACAAATTAGAGAATTCGGCAAAGTAATATTAAAAAATATATGTAAATTTGGGGCATAGGTTTTATCAGCTACTGTGATCGTTTTGTGTCACCAGGGAAACAAGTTTCCCTTGTACTCGTATGTCGACGGATCGTTTAAAGCAAAAAAAAAATGTGGCCTGGAGATCATGAATAAAAACTCCCCTAAGTTGTTCTAAAATCAGTGGCAACTAAAATCCTCAAGTGTGAACACCAACACAGGAAACTCATGCACAGGTGTGCTCCTACACAAGTCTACCTGCGAATAGAAAATAAGTCAAGTTGAAACTTCAAAGATAAAAGCTTTAGAAGAATTTAGTAGGTGCTGAATGGACGGGAAGCATTAAACAGAAAAAAGTCCTTTTCGAAAGCAAACGCATAATTTCAACAAAAAAGGGTTCCCCAACCATCAGCTCCGGCCCGTACGTTTTCCCTTGTCAACCTTGCTGCCTTAGGCGCAACATCACTGTAATCCACCGCTTTTACTTCCAACAAATTCCTCATATCGCAAGTCTCTGAGCTTATTTTTTAATGTAAGTGTGCACTAAATCGAGTGTTTTCAACAATGCGCCGTTACTGAAATTGTGATCCCTTTCATTATTGTAGTTACGCATATAATCAAATATAGATTAAGTAACATTAAGAATACATCGCCCTCAGTCATTTTATTTCAACTAGTGACATCCGTATTACGATACTCATCTATGTGTAGCATATAAGAACCCTTACTTTAAGATATTTTAGAAACGAAAGATGAAGTTAGTATCATCTTTGTAGAAAATAAACCTTATTTTTTCTTTCTTTTTAGCGGCATAGGTTCAATGCACGTATCTTCCTGAAGGGTCAAGCTGAGAAAACACGAAGAAAGTGAGGGAAAAACCCATAGAGGTTTCATGCATGATTCACGAAGGAATGTACTATGATCTTGCGATTTACTGCAGTGGTTTGAATGGAAATTTGGATAGATTTGCTCAAATGAACAAATTAAAACACGCACTCAAAGCTAACATATATGCCATTTTTTTGAGCGTCGAAACGTTAATAGCTGATTCCACAAGTAAAGTTAAGCTGCGAAGATTTCGGGATATAAAGTAAAGGCAACAAATTTAATATTTCACGAGCTGATCGTTTTTCTCATGTCTGTCGTAAAGTGAGGGTTTGGGCAGCCATATCCTGGTATTCTGTCTGACCCATTTAAAACTTGCGTAGACGTATTACTGCGAAGGAATACATCATCTCATGCTGTAGACTTTTCTCCGTAGCGACTAATGCCCTGTTTGAATGACAGAGCCCGTATTGAACCTATTCAAATCGCCCCGGACTCATAAACCAGCGCTAGGACTGTCACATCTTCCATGGTCTCTACAGTCACCATGCCTAAATATATCATTGAGCCAATGTGGTCATTGATGAAGAAAACTTTGTGCAACTGCTTCAGAGGAAGAAGTTTACATCTCTGAGACAATCCTATGCGGCCTGTGTGCTTTTATTATAAGTATATTTTGTGCCGTTCTGAGAGCCCAAGGTATTGACACTATCACTTCAGGCAATTGTAATTTTTCAGAAAATATTATATTTTTCACCAAACTCCGTTCAAAATTTTCAACATGAGTTTATTTACTCTGCAGAGCACAAGATCCAAAATATCTTCTCACTCAACACCTCCAAAACTTTTTCAAAGTATGAACAACGTGAATCACACCGTTCCCATGTAATGCAAAAATATTCGTATAAAGGCATACCTATCTCACGGAGAACTCTTGGTGGAATACGGGAGCACGAAGTTCCAGGTGGCGGCGACGCTGAAGCGTATTGATACTTGGAATTTCTTCCACAGCAGCACTGCAGTGCTCCATGATGTGAGGTACTTCTCTCGCCTCTGCGTTATCTTCTAAAAGAAAGTAAATCAAGAAATTAAATGAGAATGACTCAGACATTTTCAGTGACGGTTGTTTTTAACCTTAACCTCCTTCTCAGAACCAACATCTAAAGAGCAGTATGCTGCTCATGAATTTTTCAACATTTCTGAATATATTTAATTTGTTTTATTCTGACTTTGAATGCATCAGCCAATTAAAAAAACTTTCAGAAGAGTTTCGAACATTCCCCTGTATCACAGCGTTTGGCATAATATTTTCTTTGTATCGAACATTCAAAATTCACTAAACCAACGAAGCGAATAATAATTCCATAATTCGATGGGCCAGAGAGTAACCCTAATTTTATGTGCCATTGGCTACAAAGTCTTCTAACATTCTGACGCAATTCTGGTTCAAGTGATAACTTCTTCCAAGGAGATGCATCTTTAGTTTTGGCCATTCAACCAATGAAGCGAATTTAGTGTTCATACTTGTTACTGTTTATTATTTAGGCCATGGCATCGGGTTGTCGCATCACTGTTGTCAACTGCTCATTGCTGCTTCTACGTTAACAAATAAACAAACTCATATTTCCCGTCTTTCACGAGCATTGAGGGAATGGCCATGGTTTCGCGACCGAGATAAAAGAAGTAAAATTATGAATCGACCGGTAAATGTAACCTCTCCGCGTAGACTACTAGGCATGTTTAGGTAGCACCAGACCGAAACAAGTCGTAGTTATGTAGAAGAAATGAAAAGAGACGTGCAACAAATTATATCAATTTACAAATTATATAAAGATATCAACTGAGCATTTGCTCACACTGTATTAAATTAGGATTGTGAAAACAAAACTGCACATTAAAAAAACATATTTCATTTAAAAAGAGCAGCACTTGACTATAGATACAATAGAACAAGAATATGAAATAACGAAGCAGTGAAAATGAAGCAGATTACTGGAAATAATAGATGAAGACAAAAAGCAGTTGAAAAAGTTATAAATATTAAGTCAATTGCAAAAATCGAAATAATCAGCGAGATTTGCGAAAAACTCGAGAGAAATATAATGTAAAAATTCAGTTATAAAATTGTTTTAAAAATTGAATATTACTGAAGACATCCTTCTCATAACCTAAAATCAAATCAGAACCTAAAATCAAAACTTCATCCATTTGAATAAAAAAAATTAAAAGTTAAAAAAAACAAGGCGATAAAAAAGGAAATCTGCAAACCACAAATGAAATCACTAAAAAATAATCCACCTTTGCATGGAACGAACAATCCGTAACAAATTTTTCATATTAAAAAATATAATACCAAATAATATGAGGAAATATAGTGAAAAAGACATGCCAAGCGTCACGAAGTAAACTAAATTATCTGTAGCATAGTCTCACTCAAATGAACGAACGTATTGAAGTGAAATGACACGATATGATCGGTATTTGGTTCTACGTCCCAAATGGTAAATAAAAATAACTTTATAACATAGAAAGCTATGTAGTCTATAAAGATAACATAATTCTAGTACGAAGACAATTTGTAATGTAAAAAGTAGAAAATATCGATGACAACTGCTGTCATTAAAGAAGAAGAAAAAATATGGTAACAAGTTCATTTGCGATTTGTTCCGAAGGAATCAGTTTGTGCTTATTTCTATATAAGGTTGCTTTGAAATGTTTGAGCGAGCGTGCAGAGGGCACTACAAACCAAATAAGGCAAAAATAGCGGGCGCAATGCCATATGCACAACGAGTGTGTCCCTGCATCATTTCAAACGTAACGGCATACCAAACGTTTCTAGAAGAATAGGTGCATAAATTTAGAGTACAGTTGCACTGGTCTTTGGTACTGCCGCTGGTATGTAGTCTCCTAACTAGCTTCTAAGCTTGAGCTGAGCGTTCACACGTTATTTGCGTCTGTGCTCGGGCAGCACCTCCGTCAACCTCGCACATTCTCAGTGTGCGTGAGCGACTCCGTGTACGTGTACGTACGGCTTGTCACCACCGCCAAGAATCACTACCATGAGCACTTCAACAGCTGCCTCTCGTCGCTGTATAACACAACTCATGTGCGAACATTTATTATTGTATAGCTCGGCAATATAACTCTCATATAATGATGGATTGAAATACTCTATGTTTCATTTTACTCCTAAAAGGCACAGCCGTTTTAAACGACACATATTATATAAAGAATTATTCCAAATAACAGCAGTTACTGTGATACTATCTTAGTCATAATGTATTCTTCGTTATGGCTCATTGTATTGTTAACAATGCAAATCTCATTTAGTTTCTAAAATGAATTGATTAATTCGAGCAATTCCCAAGTGCTTTATAATATCAGTTGAATAAAAAATATTCTGAAGCTGAAGCGTTTCGTAAATTGCCTTTTATGCATATTTACGCCAAATGAATTCGATTACTTTACTTGGAAATTTTACTAGCAAATTTTATGAGCTCATTTCGGTATATTTACTTGCTACTTCTCTCTCGTTTAATATTTTACTATTTTTGTCGCAAGGTGCAAAATAAAGGAACTTCTATGCTCACATTGGTAATAAAGCTGTACTCCAACACACCAAGTAATAAATGTTATGGATTTCGTCACAAATATTGACCTTTTTCGTTCGCGTCAGGTAATTGTCTACAGCCTCTGTACACTGTCCTTCCGCTATCATTTACAACATACAAGTATAATGCTTCATCAATACCGAATGCTTTTCAGTTGCGCTCGCGAAGAGATAATTTTAAAATGAATATTTATGCTTGTTGCCACATTATTTATCAGTACAAAGTAAGTAATTTTTTCCATCTTTACGTGACAACAATAATAATATATTAGACGATATCTAACGTCATTTTCAAAACTTCTTAAGTAAGTTATGAGAAGTCAACTATTAATGGAAGAAAATTACATGTAGTTATTTCATTATTTATTTAGCTTATCATTATTCATTATGAATAAATGAATTATCGCACTTCGTACATTTCTAGATATATTTAATCAAAAATTCCTTTCACTTTTTACTCTTTTTATTTTCCGCATTTATTCCCTTCGCCTTAGACGCACGAATTTGAAGCTATCTCGTAATTTAACTCCTTCCATATTGCATTTAAGCTCGCACTGCGCAAAGCCATTTCCAAATCACGACTGGCACTGTTTTCTAGCAAGTGCATAACTTAACTGCATTGCGACATCTGGTAACTCATTAGAGTTAGGGTGCCTGCACACCAAAAGATTTGAGGCGAAAAAGTGAACAAGCTTAAATCGATATACATGTATTCTTATGGGAGTGCGCACACCGCAAGCAAGCAAGCGAGCGAGTGAGAATGATTGAAGATTGGCTGAAGCGAGAAAGCGACTCGAAGATGGTTTCACGCTTGAAAGCTGCAGCGGGAAACGTCTGGCAGTGCGTTGTGAGATGTCGACGAGAAAGGTGGGCTGCTCAATTCTTCCAGCATAGGCTGAACTCCTTAGATCCAAAGTTTATGCTGTACTGAGCCTTTTGAAGTCAAAAGATCCAAAGCACAGTGACAGATAACGTGTTTCAAAGCAATGGGACGAAGTAGGAATGATACTCAACATTACAAACACATGCTTGTTCCGCTTATTTTTGTTATGGACCTCTCTCCATGACATTCAGGTGCAATTTACAGTGTTGCCAACTCCCAGTTGCCAATTGGGGCTAAAATCGTACAGAAAAAGGGCTGAAAAGGGGCCAAAATTTTACGATCGGGCTAAAAAAAGGGGCCAAATGACAATTTAAGGAAATAAACATTTTAAACAATATTTTGATGATAAATATGACCTATAACCTTACCTTTAATGGGCGGAACCGAAGATTTCCTGAAATTCGTCATCCAATGCAGCAACTAAATTCAATTCTTCGTTAGCATCTTCGCTCTTTCTGGCTTCATACATTTCATTGGTTCCAATTTTCTTAATCACATCCAGGGGAACATCAAAATCATAGCAGCACTTGCTATAACGTTTTAGACCATGTCGTATTGTCAGTATACTATTTATTGTTGATACGTTCATCTTGTTTCGAAGTTTGTTCTTAATGATGTTCACTTGGCTGAATGCTCTCTCAACATCAGCATTAGAATGGGGAAAGCACAGAACCATTACGGCAAATTTGCAGAGTTCTTCAAAGGGATTTTCATCTGAGGAATCTCTGTAATTGCGAACTTCGCCCCAGAAATTTACCGTACTTCGTTCTTCTGTATTCACTGTCTTCCAAGACACTGTATGCAGCTGCTTCCACTGAAAATCTAGTTTAGTAAGGTCTGAGCAATTGGAGATGAACATTTTTGCCAATGGAATTATGTCAGGTTTTATAGGATTCAAGCAAGACTTGATACTTAAATCAGACATTGACTTTAAAATGTTGTAATTATCAGGAAGACGCGATCGCAATTGTTCTATCAGCTCTAACAAGAAATTGATGCATCGTTGCCGAATGTTCTTCTTGTCGTCATCGTTGATCCTTGCTTTGGTCAATTCTGTTTCAGCCATGTAACCTAAATATGGATTGCCGTATAACTTATCTCTGATGTTTGTATTTTCATCAATTTTTGTTCCAGGAATGAGAATCTTTGAAGCAAGAGAATGTATCAATTGTTGCAAGTCATTCAATAACTTGACAGGATCGCATTTCTCACCCTCAAACAGTTTATTTGTTCTGCTAACTTCATCAAGAATTGGTCTCAAAAAAGATAAATAAATATAGTTTCGTTCATCACAAAACATTGAGAACAATTGTTCAGAATTGTAGCAACGTTCTTGAGATTTTGTGATTTCGAAATGGGTCTTCAATTCAACCCACTGATCGTGGATTCGAGAAACTGCTTTGGCGATTGATAACCATCTAGTTTGGCTACACATGATTAATTTCAGAGGCAATTTATCATCATTCAGAGTTGCGTAAATTTCATTGTATTTGTTCCGCCGAAGAGAAGAATGCGCAAACCAATTGTAAGTTTCTTTGATGAGGAACTCCAAATGTCGAGGAAGTGCTTGTGCAACTGAACTTGAAACAGCAAGTTGGATAGAATGGCATACGCACTTGATGAGAATTAAATTAGGTATTTCTGTTTTCAGCTGAGCATGCACACCAGTGTGTTTTCCAGTCATCACTGATGCGTTGTCGGTGCCAATGCCAACGAGATTTTCCAACTTCAAACCTTTTTCTTTCAGACTTGATTTCACCGCATTGCAAATAGCCTCAGCATTGCATGCGTCCAATCGAATTAAATCCAACAGACTTACCACAATATCGTTTTTCGATTTTGAGAAATATCTAATAATCAAGCCTAATAATTTATTGGTAGAAACATCATTGCTTTCATCAATTATCAAGCTGAAACTACCATCACCAATATCTTCGACTAAATCTTGTTTAAAATACGGAGCCAGAACATTTTGAATTACAGCTGTGCACTTGGTACGGTGGAGTTTCAAGTCGTTGCAACTTTTACCATCAGAAAAGAGGGATTTGCAAACATTGCCTAAATGATCTGACAGAGAAATGGCACCATGGCAAGCAAGGAAAAGAGCAAGTTTACACTCAGCTCTTTTGGTGTCATTATTTTCCACTTTAACGAAAGAAAGTAGAGTCGATCGCTGATCACTGAAAGGTTTCATGGCTGTCTTATGTTTCGCAGTAGAAATATGTCTATCGATGTCATATACTTTCGCAGAAATTAGACATTTACAATACTTACAACGACATTTTGCGCTGTCGCCTTCAATTCGCTGCAACCAATCTTTATATTTAGGATTATTCAGCCACTCGCTTCTGAACTTTTGGGTGTACTTCTTCTCCTTTTCCATGGTGGTTTACTTCGGTTCAAACACAGATGAAAAGATTATTTTGCTGAAATATTGCCAAAACTGAATGCTTTGAACGAATTTCTTCAATAAATCCGGCGTAATTTCCACACTCAATGTTACTGCCACTGTTCTTATGCCAAGCTGCCACCAAACTGAACAGAGTAAGTTAGTAAAGTTACCCTCTCTCTCCGTCTGTCAGACCAAACCGTTGGACGTCGATTGAACCAGTCTAGAACGAGCAATGAACTCGATTCGAACCAGATAATGCAATGAAAATTTAGTAATTTTGAGTAGATACCATGCATGGAGACAAAAATTGTGTGTGAAATGCTCAAAACAAGCTAGATATTTTACTTTTAAAGAGATTTAATTATAAATACTCGATACGTATCTTCAACACTGAATTATATGAATAGGATCAGAACGGGCTAAAAACGAGCTGAACTAGTAAAATAAGGGGCTAAAAAACGCGCTAGGGCTAAATGCAAATTTTCGAGGGCTAAAAGAGATTGAAAAGGGCTAAATTTAGCCCGTTTCGGGCTAAATCGGCAACCCTGGGTGCAAACTGGCTTTTGGTGTGTGATAGGTCTCGCCTAACATCTTTCTCTCTCGCTTGCTTTGTCGCTTGCCGTCTTTTGGTGTGCAGCTACCCTTAGACGATACAGCGACTTCTGGCAATGAGGTAAACTCGGGACCAGTGCACAGGACAGACCCTTTACGCACAAGCACTAATATGAATGATTAGGTTTCCGATTACTTTACCTAAATAATGTATGATAGAAACTGAATTAAATGTAACAGCTAAAATTACCTGATAATATTATGGTAAAATTTACTGAAAAAGGTGATTATGTTTTTAAATAAAGAAAATAAATTACTCTGTAAACACACTTCAAAACTTCTGCGACGCGTTCGTACGTACATCTGTGCGGCACTGTCTACTCGCGTGCATCGGACTAACAATAGAATGATTATTATTTGGAATTCGCGTCGTAAATAGTGCTGTATGGAAGTACATTTAATTTGACTGCTAAAATGATCTAAATCTCTAAGTGAAAAAAAATAATTTATTGAAGAAATAGTTTCTTTTCTACGAAGCAGAAGAAAAAACACGCATACTATGAATTTACATGTCTGATGTTAATGACGTCCGCAATGCAATAATAACTCGCAGAGCAATCAAAAGTGAAAAATTTCAGTTATAGAAATTTTGAAAAATCAATGTAATTGAAAACATGTGGGAAAAATCTAAGCGATAAAGGAGGGAACTAGGAAACCAAAAATGTAATGATTAAAAAAAATAAACCCATGTATGGAACAGTCCGTAACAAATTGCCCAAAATAAACTAATATAATACCAAATAATGTCAGGAAATATAGGGAAAAATACATGCCCATCATCACGAAGTCAGGAAAACTAAATGAAATCTGTTGGATAGTCCTGCTAAAATGAACGAACGGATTAAAGTGAAAGCCTAATACATAAATCCCCTACTTCACCAATCAAACGATAACGTTATATACCCATAAAAATATACTCTGTGTTAATTTTTCCATTGCTATCATACTTAGCCTTCATTGTATTTCATCAACTTCATGACCCAATATGAACGGTTTGCGGTTTCAAGTCCCACAGGTGAAAATAAATATAACTGTATAGTACACAAAGGTATGCAGTCTATTAATATTACTTCATTCTAGTACAATGAAAACAATTTGTACTGTAGAAAATATAAAAAAATATCGCGGTCAACTGCTGTCTTTGAAGAAGGAAAAAATTATGGTAACAAATGCATTTGCGATTTGCTCCGAAGGTATCAGCCTTTGCCTGTTTCTTAATTTGATTACTCTTTAGTTACAACTTGTTTGAGCGAGCGTACCCAGGTAGCATGAAATTATTAGGCCAATATTGGGTTGATAATTTGTTATTGACCTGATATTGGAATCTTGGATTGCAATATTAGGCTAATAACAAGACAATATAAAAAAAATATATTTATTTATATCAACTTGTTATTGGGACAATGTAGTTAATAGTTTTATTTCTAATATTAAACTAACAGTGTATATATATATATGCACGATATTCATATAAGTGGAAACTATCTCATAATAATTAAAAATCTCGCAATTTAATACAATTTGCTAAAATATAAATTATTATTGCCCAAATATTGGGTTGACATTGTACGCCAATAATACGGAGTAATTTGTTCAAGGAAACACCTCAATATCAAGTCAATAGTGACACAGTAATTAGCTGATACTGGGTTAAAAATAAGTTATTATTGGGACAATATATTCTACCAATATCCACTTGATGTCAGAAAATAAGTATTGGGCTTGTAGTACTCTACCTTAGTTATCCCTCAAACTCAGTTCTATTCCATTTGTGTTCAGTAATACTAATACTCGTGAATGTAAAATTATCAACGACTAAAGTGCCTATGTATAAATAGTGTATGCCGTCAGGAGAAGTTCGAGCTTTTAACTAAGGTCGCGGCTTCACTCGCAGCAAGAGAAACTCTGTTGCTAGAGCAGCAACAACTCCAGGCCTTAAATGCCTATATTTTCCAGGAAACACTCCAATGTGAAGTCCATAGCGACAGAATATTTAGCATTGGGTTACTGAAATTATCATTATCGGGGCCATATACTTTAGAAATATCAACCTATCAGGAATTGAGCATTAAGCCAATGTTATTGAAGGGAACACTTCATTATCAAGTCAATATTGACACAATATTTAGTTGATATTGGGTTGGTGATAATATTGTTATTGGGTCAATATATTTGTCTAATATCAACCGAATTTTCCAAAATAAGGTATTGCCCCAATGTTCATTTTGAATATCCAGTCAATATTGAAACTGTATATTGGCTCAATATTAGGTCAATAAATTTCGCAACCTGGGTACAGAGTGCACTAAAAAAAGAGAAAAGCAAAAATAGCGGACGCGAAGCCCTACACACACAAGTAAGTCCGTGCTTGATTTCAAACGCAACGGCATACGAAACGTTTCGAGAAGAATACGCGTACACAATTTTGTGCAGTCATGCTGCTCTGTGTACTCCCGCTGGCAATGTTTTAACTAAGCTTCAGCTATGAGTTCACACGTGCGTACGTCCGTACGTCTGTGGTTCTCTGGCCGCTCGGGCGCATCTCGGTTAGAATAATATGATTATTTTTCCGATTTTTAACCGAAATGATGTATGATTTAAATGGAGCTGTAGCTGTTAAAATGACCTGATCAGATTACGACATATTTGTTATAGATGAGTGTAATTTTAAGTAAACAAAATAAATTACTGTGCTAAAAAACTTAAAAACTTCTGCGAGGCGTTCGTACGTACATGTCTGTTTTTAATGAAGCCGTTGTGCAAAAAAAAAGTGATGCAATGCTTTCTATTTTTAATAAAGACATATTAGTTACTTACCTACAAACAATCGACGTCTAACTTTGGCACGTCGTTCCAACGATTTTCGGAGTATTTGAAAACCTCGGGAGGTTTTCGAAAACTTGCCCATCACTCACGACGTTCGGATCAGTAATGACTACTGAGTACTGATGCGATGTATTGTACAGACAGTACAGTGCAAGTACTACACGTTGCAAGCAGGGTTGACAGATTTGGTTGATTTTACCAAACTGACAAACTTTCATGAACTGTGGCTAAGGATAAATCATTGAAATTAGCCACCTTCATTTAGACTAATTATTGTTGCTAATTTACTGATCGTTAATAATATTTATTTAACAAATAGAACAGAATTAAATCTAATCCTAAACTAAACGTGTTTGATCCCGGTATGAACGGTAATGAAACGACTTTCAAAGTTCACATCTGCACACATGTAGATGTGTGTAAGTTAATTAAATTGAGATCTTTAAAGGCTTCATTAGTCACTTAAACAAAAGTTTGGATCAAAATTTATTAGAACCAAATTTGAGCTGCTTCTCAAAGAATCGACAATGACACAGAAATAGAAGGATGTCATTAAAGAAAGATGTTTTAAATGCTCTTATCGAGGAAAGCTGACAAGTTGAATTTTGGTATCGGATGACGATAATGTAATGAAGAGTCTTCATCTTTTCAAACCTGGAAAAGTTCTAAGTCAAATGAGACCAAATTTCCAGGATTTACCCAAATCTTTTCACGCCTTCATAACGAGTTAGGACGTCTGGAAAATTGAAATCAGCACGTGAATTTACTTCATATTAAGAAGAGATAGAGAGGATGAAGTTATATACGAGATTTACATGAAGTTGACCAACCAAGATTCAGCAAACATATTTCAGAACAATTTTTACAAGAATTATAAAGCATTGCCATGGAATCAATATAATGAATTCAACAAAATACGATATTGACGTATTTTTTTTATTTCTTTTTTATTCAAGATAAAAATCAGTGGCTATTTGTGGCTAATTTTCTGGGAACATTTGGCTAAAACTGGTGCTCATCATCTGGCAACCCTGGTTGCAAGGAGATCGCTTGAGCAGCTTGATTACGCATTAATGTCAAGACATGATTTCATCTCTATCACTCATATATGTTTTACTATAAGTAAGAAAAAATCAGTGCGACCTAATGTATTGTATTTTCGTGTACAGAAAGCTTCAAAACTCAGAGCATTTAAGAGATTGAATTTATTGCTCTATCCCCTCACCATTTAATGAACATCATAAAACAAATAACAAATTGTATTCAAGCCTCAAGCTAACCATTGGGTCTCTGTGACTACGTTACGCCATCGATTGATTTCAACACATTGACCGCTATGTGCAAAATCAGTTATCATGTCGCACACTACTTGTCACACGTACTTTACTGCGGGTAGTATCATGGCAGTATTATTGCGCTGAAAATTAATAATGAATAATGTTGTTGGTGATAGTATGAAAGTTGTAGGGAAAATATGACACAATGAAATGGAAAGTGAAAAATTTCAAAGATTTGTATAATGATTCTACAGAAGTGTAATTATGGGCGTATCTGAGCCGGAGGCTTCAATACCTACCACATGGAACCAATTTCAATCGGTGAGACATGCACGTCAAATAAACAAAGCAGTCTTCATAATATTCCTTTTTTAAATACTATTCCTGTCCCTACTTTACAATTGAAGCAGCAGAACAGGAACGCTTTTTATACATGCAGCTTATTATTCCCCTATCCTACACGGGAATTGTGACACGAAAGATATTTGGTTTCTGATTGCATCACAACATATTTGCTATCGGTACCAAATTTGTCTATCAGTTGAAAACGAACGTTCTACTGGAGCCATTTTTCAGGAGCCAAGCTAAATCTCTTCGATCTTGAAAATTGTTTCAATAAGGAATTCTTTCTCCGTAGATTTATTTAATGCGTCTTCTTCTAAGTTTTCATCTTCATATTTCACTTCGCAATTGGCCTCTGATTCCTTTGGAGAATCCGGCGATGATTCATCTTTTTCCGATGATTCATCCTTTTCTCCATGTTTCGTGTCGTTTGCAAATCCTTTGGTGCGCGTTATCAGCGTTGTCCGGGCAAAAACAGTTATCAATTTAAAGATTTACGAACATGATTCTTCAATTACATTTGTCTTCTGTATTTGAAGTCCATTCATTTCACTCTATGTTTAAAAAATAAAGTTTTCTCATGATTTGAAGTGTACGTACATTTTATTGAGACACCTTGTTTGTATACGAACCCACAATGACTAGATATCAATGATAGTATTAGATAATAGGTATAGATACTGACATTACTGAACTGACACAAAAAATAATCGTAAAAATGATGATAAAAATTAAATCAACATATCAATGGTCGAATATCTAATTAAGAGAAAAATTAGAAAGAGCAAATGTTGAGGCAGCAAATGAAAGGTTAGTAGCTAAGACTACTGACGATGTTAGCCGAGCGACAGCAAAATGAAAGGTTACAAATAGGTATCTGAAAAGTTGATACAATGAATTCAGCACATGTGAGTCGGATTTATTTATTGTTTTTTTGCCTCAAATACTTTTCGATCAACAGAAAGAATAATCTTAACAGAAAGAATTAACCATTGCTTCACCACTTTACTTTAGACAATGGGAACAGATTAGAAGAACTCACCTTAGAGCACTTCCCCGCAGATGCTGAGGCGTTTTCTTTGTGGAAACATTCATTGAGACGAACTCCTCCGGTGGGAGGTTCCCGGGATTTTTCGCATTTCATCTGTGAAGCAAAAAATGAATGCCGAGTATAAGTGAATTTAAGCTTGGCGGGCATTGACCTTCAAAATATTAGTCCGATTGTGAACTTCTGATCCTGATCAATGGATAATTCCGAATACGATTATCCGATCCTAAAATTTTGACGTCGATCCCAAATTTGCAAAGCATTTGTTCCTTACAGTTTTAAAGCCGTAAGTAAACAAAATAAAATTAAAATGCTTCCCCCAAAAGCTAAGAAATGCGCAATGTTATTTATTGGACATTTGTTTTGAGGTTCGAAATAGCGTAGTTCTACCTAATACTAAATACTCTCATTATTGTGGGTTCGCACACGTATATATGTGATACCTACGAGTGCGAAATATAATTTTCGTACTGCAGCAATAATGCATACTTTAATGTTAAAAAGCCGGAATTAGTTGTCGTAAGCATCTTATATTCATTCTATTTATTTCTGTTCCTCTGATTTCCCCTTCAATTAATACATAGGCTGTAGAAACTTTTTGTAAATGTATTGCAAATTATTTGCAGAACTGCTGAGCTGATGTAATCCATTGTACTCATAAGAAGAGTGGGAACTCTGTACGCTCTAATGTGTATATATATTCTAAACGAGGGATTCCTGAAAACGATCTTTTCTAGTCTTTCTCTTGCTTATGCTTTGGTGTATTGATTGATAATTACTAGTCTTTGCAGAAAACTAGAGTTATGTTGTGATTATAAATATTTCTAGTCTTTACGTTGTGATACATTGAAAATGGCTGTTCTTTTGCAAAATCTGAATCTACGGCCTGATACATTAAAACTTCTGGTTTTCAGGTTATGAAATCACTATTCATTATGAAAATTCAATTAGCTTATTTAAATGTTAAAACTGGAATATTAGTTTATTTTTTCCTGCAATACATAGTCACTACGTACTTGAAATTGATTTCTGTGTTTTGTTTACCTCCTTGTTTTTAGGTCACGTTAAAATTTAATGATAGGGAGAATTTTTCCTCGTTTCTAAAGTGATTCCTTGAAGTTTGTTTGGTTCTTTAAGAGTTATATTCTATTTCACTATTTCATTTCCATATTTACTTTTGACCTCCTGATCACTCCCCAGTTTCTAAGTCAGCATACGCTGAAATGGAGATTTTTCATAATTGTGTTCTAAAAATTTTAAGAAGTGAAATAGTATCTGTTTCTCGGCATTATATATTTAATTACTTCTTAACAAGAAAGTTTTCGATGTATTGTTAGTCAATAAATATCGGTCTTGGGGCACATGAAAAAATAAAATACGACGTAATCGAGTTACAGTGAAAACAATAACTCAACACCAGCAAAAACTTCACTCAGTCACACAAATGCTATAGCTAAAAGCTATGCACTATATAAGCTGCAATAATTGTTGCATTTATGCCATAGCACAAATTTTTTTGTTGAAAACGTTCCAAATTGCGCCAAAAATAAAAAAGGAAAGGATTTTGGCTTCTATTAAAAAAAAGAAACTGATAGATGCTTAGTAAAATTCAGACGAGAATAAAAGACAGTATATATTTGTGTACAGAACATAGCCACCTATTTGCCTCCATTTCTGGGGAGGCGGTAAAAAAACCGCCGAGTGTATAGCGGCAGTAGGCGGCTGCATTGCTGCCATCGGCGTTAAATAATCCGCTCGTTAATTTTTCCGCTCAATGTGTCCGAAACAATTTAATCCTACTTCTGGTACGGCCGTAACGGTAAAAAATCCAATCGAAAACAAAACGCCAACTGTGTCACCGGCCTAACAGAACTGATTCATGTCACTCACATAATCAAAATAGTTAAAAAGTTATCGGGAGGCTTCCTAATATTAAATAAAAAGGAAAGAACTAAAAATAACGTATAAAACATTTACTCGAATTAGAAAATTGCAAGTAAACCTATAAAATTGAACGTTTCAAGCATTCGCTCATCTTCAGAAAAAAACAAATTTACATGAAAAGACATGAAATGATTTCGAATGATGATAAATTGGAAAAAAACTAAGTTTAAAAACCATCTAATAATTATCTTTAACGAAAATAACTAAGCTGATTTTAAATCGGCTTACATAAATGGAGTGCACATTACGCACACTTAGAATTAAGAAAGTGACATTATTCCGAATTGAAGCTCATAGATTTTTTGCGTTGTGCAAATGGGTCAGCCAACATCACAGCATTGTACGTACGTTTTAAACCAAGAGATTTCCAATTACATAATACATTTATCTTGCTTGCAGTACAATTCATGGCGATCGTTTACATGAATCGCAATACCCAAATTACAGGTTTCAATTACGAGAATACAATATAGCCCAATATATGCGACCCATATGGCATTGCCCGCCAAACTTTATGCGCTTTGATACTTTCTTCCACACAAATAAATGAGAGAAATCAAGAGGAAAACAGAAAAAAAGATGAATGGAAGGAAAGGCGGATAAACAAAAAGAGGAAATTGCATCCTTTGTTAGAAATGAAATTATGAGGTCTTGATGGTAATGCTTACACGTAGAATTCTCTGAACTTGAAAATTGAAGGGGGAGGGGGGGGGGCACGTCTTTTCTAGCTTTTGAAATCGTGAACTTTCTTTACGATATCGTCTATAACGAAATTACACCATTAGCTTCCCGTAAATTTTTTCTTTACTTTGAACACTATTGCCTTCAAGCGTTTTTAAATAATCTATTTCACGTTCCATTTCAAGTGTTTCACTTTCCGAGATTGTCTTTTTGTGTTCCTAAATTACTCAGGAAATATTACAGTTCTCCGAAATTTCAACATAAACTTAAACATCGGAAGTCTTTTCCACGTGCAACTTTCAAGTTCAACCACTAACGACACTATACCCCGAATGTTATCCCGATGCGTGAGACCGCTGTGCTAGACGGAGAAACACCTAAACAATTTTAGGGCTTCAGCAGAGTCAGGATAACTCCCCTAATGCAACCATCATACAATTATTACAAATATTGCCATTAGCAATTGCCCAACCTGTCTGCCCTTCAGTGTCGCCTTTAGTACGACTACATTGAACATCATTATAAAATAATTGTTATCGCGTTTGATGTAATCGCATATGTGGAATGTAACAAATACACCTTTTTCACTCCAAATTAATCCAGGTCAAGTTCAAGTTAACCAAAGTCGAGTTCGATTTAATTCAAGTCAAGTTCAAATTAATCCAAGTCTAATTCATTTTAATCCATAACAAGTTCAAATTAGTCCAAGTCAAAGCCTAATGGGTGAAAAAAGTTGAATTTCACGCATATAAATCTCTATTTGAGTATAAATAAATCCTCGATACAACTATGCGTAACAAGAAATTACCTTTTGAACATAAATTTTTAAATGGGTGCATTCTGTCATTAATGTGAAAATTTTGAACAACTGTAATGAGTAGCCCTAGTATGATTCGAAGATTTTATAATTGACTTGTAATTATCACGTCGCTCAAATGTATGAATCACACTCGATCTGCCTCTTGATGCTGGATACTTGGACATTTTGAGACAGCTTTTCTTTAAATTTCATAACCGGTGGAAATTTGATGTATTCCTTCCTGATATGAAAACCGATTGTCTTGCTCATCACATCCAATAGGTACATAGATAACACAAAAGAGGCTGAAATTAAAGAGCGACTATGTCAATTCTGAACTCAACTTAGGGTTGGATTAATTTGAACTTGACTTGAATTAAATTCTACTTGACTGGAGTTAAATTGAACTTGACTTGGATTCATTTTAAGTAAAAAAGGTGCATATTGACGTATGATTTCGTTTGAGCATGTTTGCCCCTCATTCCTAATTTTGACAACGGTAATTTCACTTGGTTAATTTGTCCTTAATACTAGCTACAACCAGTGCAAGGTCACGCTCAAAAAGACTGGTTACAAAAGTGCGAGTGACGGAGGTACCCATTGGATAGTCATCACCAATGCATTGTCCCGCGACCGGTCTGAAGAAGGTGTAGCACATGTACAGCACATTTGTTCTTTAAACGGCGCACCAAGTACCGACGTGAAAGAGTATCTGCAGAATATATATACAGGCATAAAGACAATAAGGAAACTAATTATTGAATGTGTAACAGTACAACATCACATGGACGCATCCAGGTGCGGACCATTCTCTTTAGCGTTCGTTACGTCCGTGGTAAATGGTCATGATCCCAGCCTTATAACCTATGTCAAACAAAAAATGAGAAGACACATCATCTTCTGCCTCGAGCAAAATGTTGTCATGGATTTTCCATCGTCAACGAGAAAAGAGAACTTCACTGATGAAGAAGGAAAGCTGGTCGGACTAAACGGTGAAAGAATTTTCAAGATCGAAGAGATTCAGCTTGACTCCTGATCAAATCGCTCCTGTAGAACTTTCGTTTTAAACTGTTAGAGAAATTTAGTACCCATAGCAGAGACGAAATATATTTTGTGTCACACTTCCTGTGTAAGATAGGAGAATAATGAACTTCAAATAATAAATAGCATTCCTCTGCTGCAGTTTCAATTGTAGAGTAGTGACAGAAATTATGTTTTAAAAGCAATATTATCAAGACGAATGTGTTTCTTTGACGTTCATATCTCACCAATTGAAATTGGTTTCATGTGGAAGGTATTGAAACCTCCGGCACAGATACTCCAATAATACACTTCTGTTCACTGAGAGAAATTTTGGCCCCTCTGAGTGTCTCATGGCTGTTCAGGTGTCTCACACGGAGCGAAAACAGCGCTAAAAGAGAGCAGATGCCTCATTGGAAGTGCGACTTTCCGATAAGCGCGTTGTGTCTCAGAGCAAGGTGTTGTTCGTTCGTTCGTACGCAAACACAATGTGGTAAGTATGATAACAAAACATTTGCTAAATATTGTGGAAGTATACTGTTGGTACTTGAGCATAAAAATTTAATCCCAAATTCTTTGCAAATTGTGCAAATGTATAATCGATGCAGAGAACTAGATTGCTCTGCGGAAAGCTAGAAGCTTCATACTGTATTGTATTATTACGCAACAGTCCCACAAGATAAATGGTGCATTGCTGCGCTGGAGGTGTATTTGTGTGATGTGTCGTTTAATACCAGGTGGATTCGTTTGCATGTAGCCAATTTGTGCAAGACAGGTGTTTGTTTATGTATACAAACAAGACTGATAAAGATATGGTACTTTGTTCATCGAAAACTGAGCTTGTAATCTGCGTTGCGGTGGATTGCGTCTCTGTAACAAGTTGTGATCGTCATAATCGCAGTGAAGCATTTTAATGAATAATTAAATGATTACTGTTCATTTGGATTGCAAAGTTAGGAGGTTAAGTATATTAATATGCCAAGCTTCATTATACTAAATTTTCTCAAAATATTCTTGCATTTTCAAAATTTAAACAGTTGAACTCGTTCAACAATCTACCCCATTTTATGGCCACCCTCCCTTAAAAGATTATGAGTCATATTCGTGAAGCTAGGTCATGTTGAAAATAATGAGATTGTAGATTTCTCAGTATATTTTGAATTATCTAATAATTCTCAGAACTGTATGCTGAATAAACTAATATGTATAAGTTTATCTTGTGCTTGGCAACCATGAATCAATTTAAACTAAGCCTAGCTCTGTTGATTGTGCCTCATGTTGCCAAAGTCACATGGCCATGAAGCAATATTATATATACAGGTACTTGTGGGTTATCTATAACCACTTGTCCAGGAAAAAAATTTTCTTAAGAGAAAAGGTAAAAAATTGAATTGTTATATGAATATTGAATTGATGTTCTTGACTGTATGAATGGATTTTTCATGTGAGAAGGTGTCCTTGTTGAATAATATTCATTTCTAATGCAATTTATCTTCTTAACATGTATATGAGACCTTGATTTTCAGTTCATGGAAGGTCCTAGAGATTCATTTTGGAGTGAAAGAAAACAAAAATTTTAAATGATAAAAAATAATACCAGTTTAATAATCTACCCTAACTTAACTTATCCTCAAGATCAAAAGGAAACCATAAATTAAAAATGGTGACAGATAACCCACAATACCTATTTGCATTATTGTGAATGCTCCAGCTGGTTAACTTGCTTAGGAAGTAAACAAATGTAAAAACGCTGATCATTATAAGTATTTTATTAGCTAAAGCACCATTTAAGCTGATGTCCAAGTTAGCCTCTTACTATTACTTACTATGTTTACAGTTTGCTATTAGTCCTGTGCATGTTCCATTAAGAGGTCATATTTAGCGCTCCTAGGGGGGACCACGTGAGGGCCTGAGCTAAAGGTTAGGTAGGCTTCCTTTTGTTGAAATAGAATAGTTTTTTTTGTTACGGACCATCTTTTTTCGGTTCACTGCTGTCCTGTTTTTCAGCATCTACTACTTTCTTCTTCAACTTTTTCTTGTTTCATGAACTTCTTTCTTAGCTTCCTGTTTCTCTGCACCTTGAGCATAGATTCCGCGTTCCCTCAACTCCATACTAAATGGTGCCTTCCTCCTTCCTCTCTTAGAACATCTTTGTCGTGCAATTATGGGAGGCTAAAACTTTCTTATATAATAATTATATAATAATAATTCATCCTATATTGCAACTGAAAGCAAACCTTAATGCAAATGTGCATGTAAAAAGGGTTTGTTGCTCCCGATGAAGTTGACTTGAGTGAAGGAGACTCTGTCATGTATGTGCCCATCTTAGAATATCTTAAAGTTCTTTCAAAGCATGCAGATGTTCAGATGTTTGCAACCACATAATGGGAGAACCAATCCCGACTAAGGGATACATCAATAGCTTTAAAAAGAGTAATTGATGTGTATCAAGTCCTTTCCCCTCAGCTAAGAATTGCCTTTATATGCAGCTATGTATAGAAGATTTCCAGATAGTTAATGCCTTGGGAACTGCCACAAAAGATAACAAAATTTGTGCCCTTTACTGGGTGCTTGGCAACATCTCTGCTCATCTCCGAAGCAAATTATTTGCCATTCAAATTCTCTGTTTGACAAAAAGCCCCAACATGAAAAAAATATGGTTTTCACACTATCCTGCAAAAGTTTATTGAAGATATGAGAATTCGAGAAAGTCATGCAATATCAGTGCATACACCATCATGGAAGTTTCACTTTGTTGGAACTATTTCCATGCTTATCAGTGATAATATGGCAGCTTATCAAATTGGTGGTTTTGTGGACAGTTTTTCTTCACTTTGCATCTGCAGATTCTGCACAGCCACTTAAGAAAAGCCCAGAGAAAGTTTTTTGGGTGATCACTCTGAGAGAAGAACCATTCTCAGTTACAATGAAAAGGTGGCAATTCGAAAAAATTCAGATGGAATCGAAATTTACTCTGGTCTAAATGCGCTGGACCAATTTCATGTATGTTGGGGATCACCCTCTGACATTGCTCATGATTTATTCGAAGGATTTTGCATTGACCTCTTGAAAGCTACATTGTTCTATTGTCTTCTTTCAAAATACTTTGACCTAAAATTTCTAAATGATCAAAGTTGCAACTTTCCTTGTTCAAGGAGACAAATGAACCTACTTCAATTGGGAAAGATCAAACCAGAAATTTGACAATAAAACAAGCTGCTGCTCAGATGTTAAACTTGGTTAGAATGCTTCCATCGTTTGTTGCTGGAAAAATTCCAGAAAGTGATCTTTACTAGAAATGCTATCTTGACTTCTTAGAAGTTTTAGAATCCATTTTAACCCCATCACTCAATGTTGGGCAAATTCTACATATGGGTACACTAATTTCTGAATTTCTTCAGGATTTTTTTCTTTAAAACCTGAATTATCAGTCAAACCCAAAGCTCACTATCTTGTTCACTATGCTAGTCAAAACCTAACATTTGGTCCCCTACTGAACCAACATTGAGATTTGAAGGAAAACATGCTTCCCTGAAGTCAATTACTTTGAGGACTAAAAACTACAGAAATCCATGCAAGACAATTGCACTCCATCAGCTGTTCATGCAGTGTTTGCACATGTGTGAGGATTATCTTCAAGCTGGAAGGCTTCAGGTCGACCTGCTGGATTGTCTTCATAACAAGATAATTAAATTTACTTTGTAAGTTTATCTCATGAGACTTGAAATCGCTAAAATGGTTATGAATGATTTGCTATTTGAGCCTAGGTCTTTTTGGTATAAGGTATAGTGATGTCATTTACTAACTATTCATGTCTGTTGCAGTTACCCATTTTCGAGCAACTTTGATGGAGTGGCCACAGCACTCCTAGTGGAGTATCCATATTTACAACAGTGTATTAGCTTCGGTGATGCTAAGGTTAGTGGCCGACAGTTGATATTCAGTCATATCCAAATAAATGAGCATTTTTTCTATTTTTCAATAGATTCCTCATCTTTCACAATTTGAGTATAATATATACAGTGTAAGAGCGTGAAGCAGATATATAATGTATGAGTAAATTGTTTGCAATCTAATTAGTGCGTCAAAATTCTAGGAAATCTGGAAAGTAAGGATGTCCACAAAAGCACGAAATACTAGACAAAGAAGAGACAGTTCAGTGTCGTGAGTGGCAAAACGTGAAAAGAGGAGGCAGTACGCTGCTAAGGAGAATGCAAGCAATCGTAAGCTTTCAAAAAATGTTCCTGCTTTTGGAATTGTGTACTATTTGCCTGAGCAATTATCAACCAAAGATGATGTGTCCATTCCCCTCAGGGGATACAATTATTGTATCTATGGGAACTAGCGTTCTCAGGGGGAAAATATCAGGGCCCGAGCTGAGAGTTAGGTAGGCCTGATTTTTTGTTGAAATAAAATGTTTTTATTACATTAAGGACCACCTTTTTCGATTCACTGCTGTCCTGTTCTTCATCACCTACTACTTTCCTCTTCAACTTTGGTCTTGTTTCATGATCTGCTTTCACAACTTACTGTTTCTATGCCTTTCTGCTTAGATTCTGCGTTCCCTTAACTCCATACTGAATGGTGCTTTCCTCCTTCCTCTTTTTGGATCGCATTTATTGCTGTGTAGGGGGGCTAAAACTAACGACTAATCGAATCGAAACTAATTGATGTGTTTATTGCTCGACACCAGAGTGGAATGATTAAGGAAATACAGAAATTTTTTCCAAATCACAAAAAAATGATGAAGCCATGCGCTTGACTTTCCCTCATCGAAGAAACCTCATCAATAATGAGACTGCTATTGTTGCAATCATTAAAGAATTGTATCCCGCTCTCTTCGGTTCCAATCAGGTAGAAACTTGAAGTTGAATGATCATAATAGAGTACGTTTCAATATATGTGTTCAAAAACAATTCAATTTATTCAAGCTATCATTGCAATAACTTACCCATGAATTTCAGATCTGTTTGGAGTTCAACCGTTTGACGGAACAAGACATTGCCGCACCTCTCTAGAACAGTATGTTGGAGTACTGGCAACCCATTCTCCAAATGCGTAAATGCATGTGCCACACTGCCCTCCTGAGCTACCACCTGCAGTATTTGAAGGTACTTCGAGTAATTTGTGTTTTATGGTAAGACGTGGAACGATTGTCAGCAAATGAATAAGTGCAAGTGAGTGTGTTTTACAGATCGAGTGGGTTAGCTTCAGTGATGCGTGCTGACCTTTTGATTGATTGTACATGCATGGTATGGGGAGAGAAATCAATGTAAGTTTCAGATAGAGGTAAACGCTTGAAGGATATACGGGGCAGTGCCTTTGGTGTAAAGCAATTACTGTTTGCGCATGACACTGCATTGGTTGCTAAGTTGGAAGTTAGGTTGTGCAGATTGGTACAAAAGTTAAGACTTGTTTGGCAGAAGGAGGTTGAGACCGCATGTGGGAAGAATAATGTTACGAGGTGTTCAAGAGATGGAAATGTTAGTAAAATTAATGTAGCGTTAAATTAAGATTTAAAAAGTAATTCTAGAAACCTTGAGTCTTGTATAGGTGCGTATAGCGATGTGGAGGAAGTGCAAGCATGAGCTGACAAAAAGATTAAGAGCGTCAAGAGGTCTGAAATATGTGGAGCAAATGAAAGCTTATGCAAAAGTGCTCAATGGTAGTTGTAACAAAAGTGAGGTTACATTTACTTTTTTACATGTAGCTGAGATTTGGTGTATGGGATTATCTATAACAGAATAATTGACTGTATATCAGATGAGATGTCAGAAAAGTATAGCAGTAGTGACTCTGGGAGGTAGAGTAAGAACTGAAGTGGAGAGAGTTGTGTTGGAAAGAAGCTGTCAAGAAGAGCAGACTGTTCTCTATTAATATAGTTGTCAACTTTTATCTTATGAAAAAATGAGGAGCATCTAAGTGAATTAAGTAATGTAACCACATACTGTAATGCTGCCATTATGCTTCACTTGGAGTAGGAATGAAATGCTGAAGAAATAGGGTAAATTGTCCATCAGCTCTTGGGTACATTTGTGCAGGAAAAAGTAAAATTAAGTTAGATAGCTGGATACAGCTTTCAGATTGAGCTTTTTATAATACGTAAGCATGGTAGTGGAGTGAAAATTGGCAAAATAACATGTCAGTAACAACAAACCAAACAGAGCCATTAATATATAAGATGATTTCCATTACAGAGGATTTTGAGTCATTATTTCTAAATGTTAGAACAACATCTCGTCCTTCATATGTTAATCCTTGGTAAATCACTGACTTAGCTGCTGTTACTGAAGGAATACCTCATGCAACATTGAAGACGAGTTCACTCACAGTCTCATTCATGTCAATAATATCCACTTCTTTGGATGAAGATAGCCAAGTTTGGGATGATTAAACGGAGTTCAAACATTGTTTCGTGACGAATTTGACTATAGAAGAAATAAATTGATATGGCTTGAAGAGTGGTAAATGGGAATAGCTTGCGAGTGTATAATTTGAACGCAACCAGAGGAGTAGAGTGAGTATTCGGAGCGGTGTGGGCGACATCTGTTGTATTGTGGGTGGTCGCCAGTGTTAGTCTGGACATTCGCACCCCATACCATGGGGCTGGAGTAGGTTTTGTGTGCTGCAGGTCCCACAACTGAGGTAAAGCTCGGAGGGTATGCTTGGCTAATGGTGAACAGAGGAGCGTTAGCGCTTACCCTTTAGTTACCGCTCTTGACTGAAGGAAAGAGGCTATTAATTGTAAAGTTTCAGATTTTAATAATTTACGCGTATGATATTTAGGATAATTATCAGGGATAGTTATCTTCCATTAATTTTGTCGGCAGAACGTATGGTCTGCAGCGCCCGTCTTCAGGTGCCCAGTCTAATGAAGGAATCTGTAAGCTTTACCTCTACCCCACAAGTAAGTTACAATGAATTTTTAATGTGATGTCTCAGTGCTTGTTGTTCTGAAGTAAGAGAAACTGAGACATAAATTACGAAGTTATCTATTGCTGTAATTCTTTTAGGTTTGTTAGGAATTACATCACTGTAATTCTTTTGGGTTGTTTCATCACCGTAATTATTTTGGGTTTGTTTTCTTTGATAAATTTTGTTTCATAATGGAATTGGATCTATTTATTTTAATGTAGGAGAAGTTTTTTCTAATATTCTACTGGTAAGTGTATCCATTTAAATGATTTTTGATTTTCATTACATTTCGGTCAGTTGTCAGGAGAAGCTTATATTTGTAAATGACAAGTGTAGAAAATTAGGACAATGAGATCATGAATATTGGTTTACTAATGGGTGTGTACTGAACACTGTTATTACATGTATTCTGCATGTCAGGGGAATACGATTTTCCATTCTTCCAGTCCCAATGCAATTTGATGTACGCAAACCTGCAGTAACTACGTTTTTTTCATTATTAGATATATTTCTTGCTTACTACAAATGTTAACACAAATTATTCGTACATGCACAAAATACTTCGACTGTATCTGTTCATAATGATGAAGCATGTATAATTAATGGGAGTTTATGAATTGAATTTTCGTTCTAACCCTCTGCTAAATGCGTTCCACTAACCAAGTAGTATTAATTGCTCGGCTTGCGATGACTCAATTCTTGGCTCTCAAAAAATATATGAATTGATTAATATATAATTCATATTATATACGCTAACTTGCAGTAACTAAGGCTCTCTCAATCAATGTGTTTAACTGAAGTGGCTCTCATGCAAAAATTAGTGAATAACACTGCACTAGACTATATATTCCCATATTGTGCTGTGAGAGGTGCTGTCTACTACACTCAAAGTTTTTCCATTCTCTAATGCAACGCATGAAAGCCTCCAGTTTTGAAGCATGATGATACTTCTTGTCGATATGCCTTGATGAATCAATAGTTCATGCCACAAGATTTTATAAAATTAGGTTCATGTTCAAAATGAAATATGCCTTCTATCTGTTATGTACATAATAATTCAAGTTGTTGGTCAAGACATGTGCTTGCTAGAAAGCTAAAATTGTATACTCGCACGTATTTTCTAAAGCCCATGTTGAGCAATTTTCGGCATTAATTCAGGAACCTAGTTCCGGATTACACGAAGCACCGAATACTAAGGAATAAGTGGAGTAAATTGCACAGTGTTTTTTCCACATGATGTAGGTGTCTTTGGAATGAAGGTATTAATTTTTTAACTTGGGTTGGCTCATGATCGTTTTTATGGAAATGTTCTTAAGACATTCGTTATTTCCAGGAAGAGACTGGATCTGCTCCTATGCTTCACTTCAGCGACCCTGCCGACCAGTCAACTTGCTCTGTGGACCTGATCGTCATTCGTGCTGCACTTTGCATGATTGAGGAGCGGCTTGCTTCGGGTTTTTACGTGTTGTTCTCCGATTCCAAAGCTGTTCTCCAGTCACTGAGGTCCTAAAACTCCACACATCCAATAATTTCTGGAATAATGTCAAGCCTGATGCAACTTGCTGGCTCCCCAAAACTTCTACCTCTATTCTGGGTACCTGGCTATGTTGAAGTGCGTGACAACAAGCAGGCAGACGAGTTAGCGCGAAGTACTGCAACCTCTGCTGCTGACCCAACTAATACCAGAGCACTCGCTTGAGATTACTACCCTATAATTAAAGCTGCAGTAACTAAACTTTGGCAGTGGCAGTGGGAAAACACCCAAGACAACAAGTTGCGCAAGATTAAGAACAGTGTCCGAGCCTGGCCTTCTCAGCCTGGCCTGGCCTCCCGCCTCACCCATGGCCATTTAATGGAGCGTCGCCCGGCCTCTCTTCGGGATCGCTGCTTGGTGCCCTTATCGGTGCAGCATATATTGGTTGTGTCTTCATTTTTCCGATGTACGTTCCCGTTTTTACCCTGATTTAACAGGGCGCTGACTCTGGTTTTATCTTGTGTAAGACATATTTCTCGCTGTGTAGCCTAGACGGGAACACTCCCTGAGCAGAGATGCATTTTTCCAACATATTCATGCTAAAAAGGATCTTGTTTGTAGCGCTCCCAGGGGGACTAATTAGCGCTCCCAGGGGGACTATGCGAGGGCCTGAGCTAAAGGTTAGGTAGGCTTCATTTTTGTTGAAATAGAATAGGTTTTTATTTTGTTACGGACCATCTTTTTTCTGTTCACTGCTGTCCTGTTTTTCAGCACCTACTTCTTTCTTCTTCAACTTTGATCTTGTTTCATGAACTTCTTTCTCATCTTTCTGTTTCTGTGCCCTTTCTGCATAGATTCCACGTTTCCTTAACTCCATACTAAATGGTGCTTTCTTCTTTCCTCTTTTTGGATCGCCTTTGTTGCGGATAGGGAGGCTTAAACTAACTAATAATCTAATCTAATTTCTTGTGTAAGATGTTGGGAGAACAGACTCGTCGGCGTTTTAATCGTTGGCGACTTATTAGTTATCTCTCTGACTCATCTCTTGTGAAAATTATAGCGCATCTGTGCATTGAAAACTTCGAAAAGATTTATATGGTTAAATTCTTTTCTAGTCGAACAGTTCTTGGTGAGTCCGCAATATTTGTGTTATTTAGTTAAATATGCCAAATCTTCGTGGCTGCGCGGAGAATGTGTTGGTTGGAATACTCAGGGAAGACGAACGCTCGGGCTTAAACGCAGCAGCGTTGATGCTGTTCCTGGAGAGGTGCAAGCTATATTCTGAAATTGAACAAGAACCCACGCAGTAACGCACTATAGCCAGGCGTGATACCGTATTGGAAGATTGTAGATGAGGAAACTGCAATAGTGCCAGGTGCGTTGCGTCGGTACCTCGGGGGGCGGGGGGTTTCAGCGTGGGTAAGGCGTCCGGCCACAAATGGGTAGGCAGCTGGAATATGGGGTTTGGCTGCCCAGTGCGATCGAATGTACTGTAGTATGTAAAAAATTTTGATCGGGGGACAATTATAATCTTGAGTTGTAATTTATAATCTTGGTGTTCATATAATTTTGATATTCAAATAATATTGATGTTCGTCTCATGTGGTGAATTGTAAAAGTCTGATACTTATTAAATTAAGTGACCTTCGGGGCGATATAGTTGAGTAACAGAAGCGCTAACAAACCCATGTCACTACTACTTCTACTACTGATGCCGAGGGTATTTTTCTTGTTGAAGCTGTTGAGGTATGCCGCGTGAAGGGTTTTTTGCAAGGTGTTGACTGTGTGGCTAGCGTGTTACTATATATTTAACATGAGCTACCCCAAATCCTGTAAAAAACGCTACTATTCATACAAAGAGGACTTCTTCGGTTGAAGGACAAGTGCAAGACTCCTCTAATCGCCCTTAACACCGTTAAGAGCTTAAAAACTTTCAAAAGTACAAACCAAATTTAAGTCTTAAATTTGAACCCCTTTTTTACGTCAATTAAGTTACGGTTGGGTGAGCCTTCGTTTTAATGGAACAAGTTTATTTTTAAGCTAGGGGCAACTTTCTTTTCGGGTCATTGCTACTCGTTTTTCAGTTCCTCCCGCTTTCTTCAACTTTTTTATTCTTTCCTTTCCTCATTCCCCTCAGGGTGGTACAAATATTGTATCTATTAGAATTACCACTCTCAGTGGAAAGTGTGTGAGGCCCGAGTTGAGAGTTAAATGGTTTAGGCCTTCTTCTTGTTGAAATAAGATATTTTCATTGTTGTGTCAAGGAACAGTTCTTTTCCGAATCACTGTTGAGCTGTTTTTCAGCACCTACTACTTTCTTCTTTAACTTTTATCATGCTTCATTGGCATATTTCTCAACTTATTGTTTCTATTCCCCTTGTGCATAGATTCCATTATCTTCATACTAAATGGTGCCTTCCTCCTTCGAAACGTTTATTTCAGCGGTTAGAAATTGTTAAACTAAGATAAAATCTAGTCCAATCCTTTCTTCATTCTACCCCAACCCCCCCCCCCCCCCCCCCTCCCCACGCTTCTGGAGTCCTAGCTGTTCTCGCACTCGCTTTCCTACGTATCCTCTTTATTTTCAACTCATGGCGCAAACCGGTGTAAATTTTAAGCGCGACCAGCAAATAGATCCCACCTATTAAGTATGCAGTTATTATGTGCTTTGTAAGCAATTATCATAGTATATATTAAGCTACTGATAATTTTTGCTAATCACCGAAATCTAGATTATATAACACTGTCTCTGAAGTAATGTAAAAATCTGTATTTAATCCATGTGACCTTATGGGCGATATAGTCCCGGTTACTGAAGCACTAGTAAGCCTGCGCTGTTACCACTACTGCTGATAGTCAAACAATTTTTAAAACATCCATCAGTACACTCCACTCCATCTGCGTTGTAACTTTGCTGGTTTGTTTTAAGCCGACCGTGGGCTCTGTTATCGAAAACCATCTCCCCTACTTTCCCAATACTTATGGGGGGGGGGGGGGGGGGTCCGCAGTTTCATTTTGCTGGTGACCATGGTGGAAAATTTGTCCATAAAATTCTTCTTCTTTATTCTAACTTTTTGTTTTTCTCGCTGTGTAGCCTAGACGGGAACACTCCCTGAGCAGAGATGCATTTTTCCAACATATTCATGCTAAAAAGGATCTTGTTCTTTGTTCTTTTGATACTTCTTGAATGTTGTTTATGCAAGCCTTAAACTAATTAATAACCTACTAACTTAACACTCACCATAAAACTGTCAACTCTAAAATAAAATAGCTAACGATAGATATCTTTGAGAATGCCAAGTGTCTTAATTATACGCAAGTACATCGCTCGAAAGAAGACAAAGAGAGGAAACAACATATTCTTCACAAACACAGGAAAACATTCAACAAATGGAAAGATTTAAATTCAAATCGAAGATGAAATTATTGATTGGTTTATGGTTTGCATGAAAAACATTTAAGTTGCATCAAAAAAGGAAAGAACAAGATCCCGTTTAGCATGAATATGTTGGAAAAGGGCCTCTCTGCAGAGAGTGGGTTCCCGTGTAGCCTATACAGTGCGAAAAAACAAACAGGTAGAATAAAAAAGGAATATACGGAGAATCTATTATGGATGTATCTTTTCATTTTATTTTCAATAGGTAACTTATTTTTCGCACTGTTTCATATAATTTTTAATGGAGGTGTATTTTGTGCTTGGAACTATTTTTTTATCATTCACCCTTCTATCAACTCAGTGAAAACGAGTCCCTTGGTCGGGATGATACCCTCTGCTTAACTCATTTTTAAAACATGAGTCAAGTTAGTAATACTATTGTTTCTTTGTGCTTCAATTAATTGTTCCCTTTTTATAAGGTATTATGTTTCCTATCTTCATTTAAAACTCATTTGAAATCATTTAAATAAAACAAATAAATAATGAGGGGACTGAGAGCCATTCCAAGTTTATTTTCTTTATAAAATATATCCATATATATTCTTGTGTAACTGCTTTTCATTCCTCCCTAACTTCGAGAGCATTTCTAATTGACAGTGAAACTGCAAACTATACGAGCGTCAACCATGCAAGGTAATGCAATGCATTGTATTAGTAGTAGTAGAGTAGAATTAGTAGTAGTAGTAGTAGTTTTGGTAGTAGTATAGTAGTAGCAGCAAGCCCTCTACTACTATTACTACTACCATAACTACTACTACTATTACTATTAATTCTACTCTACTACTACTACTAGTAAAATGCTACGGTTAATATCCGAAGAGTTTTATTTGAGACACCAGTTGAAAATGCATCAAACTGAAGCCTAAGTGTCTCATCGATGAGACACAGGAGCATCTCTAATGAGACACTGGAGCGTCTCTAAATCGGGCCAGGAGATCTCTCACTGGCATGCATCCAAATCTCGAGTGTCTCGTTGGTGATGCATCTGCGTGTCTCGGTTTTGGGACAAACGTCAGATGCACCAGGGTGTTTCGAAATAGGGCCATTATTTCTTTCAGTGTAGAATAATTTTGTGTATGCTTAAAAATGTTTTAAATATTTAGTAATAGTGTACTTCTGAGAAAATTCCTCATGTTTTAAATTCTAAGAAAATTCCTAATGTGTTAAATTTTTACATAAGACGAAATGTTTTAAGTTCTTCGAATAAAGGCTTCTTTATAGCCCAAATTATAGTCTCACTATAGCGGCAGACTAATTTTGGCAGTTTTCCATTATAGTGGGGTTGTAATGAAAGGCATAAACATCACAAAGCCATGAAGACGGGAGCAGTAAATGAGACCAAAGGAGCCACTCAAGCCTTGGCATATCTGATTCACCGAAAGAAGAACAGATTGGTCGTGGTCGTCGTCTTTGCTGTACGCTATCCGGAGAAAAGCTCAGGAGGTAGGAGCTAGAATAAATGTAAGGGATGTATTCAGTTCATATGTAAAGAGTCCACCTTCAAACGATCATCTGCAGGTTGAATTCATCCTAATTATGCTGTAATTTTTACGATATCTTCCACCATGAAAAAGTCGTTGACAATATTAGGTAGAAAACGTATTCAGAAATTAACACAACTGCAGATACAGAAAAAATGAGACATACAGGATACTAATATTAGCCCGTTTGAGAGTAATTTGAAGTCGATGAGTGCAATCTTTCAAGAGTTACGGTTGGCCAACTGAAGTGTTTTTACTGCCCGCGAGTGCGCAAGGTCTATCGAAGAATTTTTGTAACTTTCGGCAAACCGTTAGGGTGTTGTTTGATATCAGGGAGAAAGAGAATGTTTTGTTCTTTCATTTGCGAGTACTTTGAAGTCGATAGATGCATTCTTTGGAGAGTTATGGTTGGCCAACTGAAGTGTTTTTACTGCGCGCGTGCGCAAGGTCTATCGAAGAATTTTTGTAACTTTCGGCAAACCGTTAGGGTGTTGTTTATATCAGGGATAAAGAGAATGTTTCTCTCTTTCATTTGCAAGTATTTTGAAGTCGATAGATGCATTCTTTCAAACGTTATAGCGTTCTCAGAACTTACCCCCTTTTTACCCTGTTTTTAGGGAGAAAGACTGTGTTCAAGTTTGTGTTCACGCGAGTGGTCGAAATTTGGCACGCCGGTATTTTCAAAGTGAAACTTTCCTTTTGGTGTAAACTTTCCTTCTTGTGGAAAGTATAACCTTGTGAAATCACTACATGAAATTACTGGTAAATGTTCAGGAGAGGACCTTAATAGATTTTCCACTTTTCGGTGCCTTAACATAGTTAACTAGATGTGAATGAACAATTTTTCTTCTATGCACTCTCCGTTGCAAGAGAGTATTTAACGAGTTATAGCGGTAAATTATTGACCTGACCGCAAATCTAGTGTTAGAAGCGGAAAGTAAATCATCGATCGCGTTGGATGGCAACACTACAATGCACTCTCCCTTCCGATGCGCTCGAATGATCGAGCGCATTCCAGCCATCTAAAATGAAAGTTGACATACCGCTATAACTCATTATTTTTGGGTGATAATTTCTATTGTGTTATTAACTAAAAGATCCTAGAAGTGGGTTCAGGCTCCGTGGGGCCGGAAAAAATAATAAATCACAATTTCACAAAGTACCCGAACGTACTCTACCCAAACTAAATCTACCGCTATTACTCATTTCATACTAATTTGCGACGGAAAGTACACAGACGAAAAGTTGTTTATTTTGATCTAATTAGCTGTTTAGGCACCAAAAAGTGGAAAATTGGTTATGGTAATCTCCTGAAGATTTACCAAATTACATTCTAGAATATATTTGTTTGTGAAAATTATTTATACTTGCATTTTAGAATTATATTTAAGACACAAAAAGTTATTACAGATAAGGGATCAACGAGAGCAGTTTCCAACTGCATAAAATAGTAAAAAATGATGTAAGTAGTAAGATCTTGTTTCAACATATATGTTGGCGTTACAAATTCTATTGTGAGTCACCTCAGCTATGCTTTTAGAGATGATGTGTAGTGTATTTCTGAATCAAAATTTTAATGGACACTAGCAATATCTTTGAGGAAAAATTAAAACAAATTTTATATTTTCTCTCACCCACTCCAACTTATTTCTACTGATAGTTATTTACTGATAAGCCCACTACCTATCTACAATGTCTTTACAGAAGCTGAAATTATGTTCTTGATTGCTTGTGCAGTAGAAGCATTCAAGGATTGTCATGAGCATTATTGATTCGGAAGGTTGTTCTCAATCTAATGACATATTTCAATTAGTTTGTTATAATTTTCAACTTACCCAAATCATTCCAGTTCATCATGAGTTAAAGTGGTTATGAATTCACTCAACATATTTTCATTGGAACGATGTTAATTTTTAAAAAATTTTCTAACTCTGTAGTCTTTAAAAAGTGACGTTTCAATGTACGAACATCATGTTCAGGCTGTAATTATACAGCAAAATATTTTCAGTCATATTGATAAAATACAAATCTAATACTCAAAGCTACATCAGATAGAGTAATAATGTTGGAAATGACAGCACAATAAAATTACTAGAAACTAAATTTGTACCACATCAGTATGTACTACTGTAGTAAGGTTAGGTAACAGTATTAACATATTTTAAGTTTTATACCTAGAGCAACACAGTAACCTACACTTTTTTTTGCTTTTCAAAAGCTCAAGTTCTATTTTAAAAAGCTCACATTTAATTCAAAACAGATCAAGTTGAATGTTGAAAATGTCAAGTATATTTTAAAACAGATCTAGTTAAATTTTGAAAAACCTATGTTTCTGACAAATTTTACTTATACCTATGTACTTGATCTTTTATAAATTAAACTTGACCTTTCTTATATCCAAGTTAGGTGCTTCAAATTGAACTTGAGCATTTTTTAAATTAATCTTGATATTTTTTAAAATTTAAATTGAAATTTTTTATACTAACTCGAGCATCTTCAAATCAAACTCGAGCATTTTCAAATCAAATTTGAGCATTTTTACATCAAACCTGGGCATTTTTAAATTAAACTTGCGCTTTTTCACATTGAACTTGAGCTTTGTTAGATTGAACTCAAGTTTTTTTCATTAAACTTGAGCCTTTTTCATTGAACTAGAGTGTTTTACATTGAACTAGAATTTTTACATTGAACCAGAGTTTTTTACATTTAACTAGAGCTTTTTTCATTGAACTTGAGCTTTTTACATTGAACTCGAGCTTTTTTTACATTGAACTTGAGCTTTTTTACATTGAACCTGGGGTTTTTTACATTGAACCTGAGGTTTTTCACTTTGAACCTGAGGTTTTTTACATTGAACCTGAGGTTTTTACATTGAACCTGAGGTTTTTTACATTGAACCTGAGGTTTTTTACATTGAACCTGAGGTTTTTTACATTGAACCTGAGGTTTTTACATTGAACCTGAGGTTTTTTACATCGAACCTCAGGTTTTTACATCGAAACTGAGGTTTTTTACATTGAACCTGAAGTTTTTTACGTTGAACCTGAGGTTTTTACATTGAACCTGAGGTTTTTTACGTTGAACCTGAGGCTTTTTACATTCAACCTGAGGTTTTTTACATTGAACCTGAGGTTTTTTACATTGAACCTGAGGTTTTTTACATTGAACCTGAAGTTTTTTACATTGAACCTGAGGTTTTTACATTGAACCTGAGGTTTTTTACATAGAACCTGAGTTTTTTTTACATTGAACCTGAGATTTTTTACATTGAACATGAGATTTTTTAACATTGAACGTGAGATTTTTTACATTGAACCTGAGATTTTTTACATTGAACATGAGATTTTTTAACATTGAACCTGAGATTTTTTTACATGGAACCTGATATTTTCTTACATTGAGCCTGAGGTGTTTTAAATTGAACCTGAGATGTTTTATATTGAATGTGAGGCGTTTAAATTGAACTAGAGGTTTTTTAAATGAAGTATGAAGTTTTTAAATTGAGTCTGAGGTTTTTTAAATTGAGCCTAAGGTTTTTTTAAATTGAGCCCGAGGTTTTTTAAATTGAGCCTGAGGTTTTTTTGAATTGAGCCTGAGGTTTTTGAATTGAGCCTAAGGTTTTTTGAATTGAGCATGAGGTTTTTTTAATTGAACTTGAGGTTTTTTGAATTGAACTTGAGGTTTTTCAAATTGAACCTGAGGTTTTTCAACTTGAACCTGAGGTTTTTTAAATTGAACCTGAGGTTTTTTAAATTAAACCTGAGGTTTTTCAATTTTAACCTGAGGTTTTTCAATTTGAACCTGAGGTTTTTCATATTGAACCTGAGGTTTTTCATATTGAACCTGAGGTTTTTCAAATTGAACCTGAGGTATTTTAAATTGAGCCTGAGGTTTTTTGAATTGAACCTGAGGTTTCTTTAAATTGAACATGAGGCTTCTTCAAATTGAACATGAGGCTTCTTTAAATTGAACATGTGTTTTTTTTAACTGAACATGAGGTTTCTTTAAATTGAACATGAGGTTTCTTTAAGTTGATCATGAGGCTTTTCCAAATTGAACCTGAGGTTTTTTAAATTGAACCATAGGTTTTTTGAACTGAATCTGAGATTTTTGAATTGAACCTGAGGTTTTTAAAATTGAGCCTGAGGTTTTTTTAAATTGAGCCAGTGGTTTTTTAAATTGAGCCTGAGGTTTTTTACATTGAACCTGAGGTTTTTTACATTGAACCTGAGGTTTTTTACATTGAACCTGAGGTTTTTTACATTGAGCCTGAGGATTTTTACATTGAACGGACTTGAGGTATTTCAAATTGAACGGACTTGAAGTCTTTCAAATTGAATTAAACTTTGGTTTTTCAAATTGAAGTTGGGTTTTTCAAATTGTACATGGGTTTTTCAAATTTAACTTGGGTTTTTCAAATTTAACTTGGGTTTTTCAAATTGAACTTGGGTTTTTCAATTTGAGCTTGGGTTTTTCTAATTTAACTTGGGTTTATCAAATTTAACTTGGGTTTTTCAAATTGAACTTGGTTTTTCAAATTGAACTTGGGTTTTTCAAATTGAACTTGGGTTTTTCAAATTGAACTTGGGTCTTTCAAATTGAACTTGGGTATTTCAAATTGAACTTGGGTTTTTCAAATTGAACTTGGGTTTTTGAAATTGAACTTGGTTTTTAATATTAAATGTGACCTAGTTATGCAACCTGAGCTTTTAGAAAAAAAATGAGCTTTTTGAAAAAAACTGAGCTTTTTGAAATAAACTGAGCTGTTTTAAATAAACTGAGCTTTTTGAAAAAACTGAGCTTGTTGAAAAACTGATCTTTTTGAAAAAAATCTAAGCTTTTTTAAAAAATCTAAGCTTTTTGAAAAAAATGAACTTTTTGGAAAAAATCTGAGCTTTTTGAAAAAGCCTGAGCTCTTTGAGAAATGAAGTCTGAGCTTTTTGAAAAAAAGCCTTAACGTGTTGTAAAATGAAGCCTGAGGTTTTTGAAAAAAATCTGAGCTCATTGAAAAATGAAGCCTGAGCTCATTGAAAAATGAAGCCTGAGCTCTTTGAAAAATGAAGCCTGAGCTCTTTGAAAATTAAAAATTGAGTTTATCAAGTTAAAGGTAAAAAGATGTAGTCTCACCAGTACTTATTTTTGTGGTACAAATTTTGCTTGCTTCTAATCATTTTCTAGTGCTGTCATTTTCAAAGTAATCACTGTGTGGGGTGGAGCTTTGGGTATTAGATTTTCATTTTATTTTCATTTTTTTTCATTTTATCAATGTGAATGTGTGTTTTTATATGTGTTTCTAGCCTGATGATGACGTTTGTATATCAAAATATTGCTATTAAAATATTGCTACAGAGTTAGTGAATTTTTCAACTATTGACAGTGGATCAATTAAAATATGTAAAGTGAATTTCTTACCACTGTTCTTACCTTGATGTTCTGAAAAAAGTTTGCAATGTTGAGAAGTTGGAAAATATATAATCTAGTTTTTCAAACTTTCACTGATGTACTTGGTACTGTCTCCAAACCATGTGTTAATGATTGATTAATTTCAGAATCATCCAATAATCAATAATGAAGATGAAGGAAACAGCTCTTAGTTCCCTTTAATTCTTAGTCACATCTCGATAAACGCTTTGACTTTTTCGGTAAATCTGTTTCATTTAATAGTCAAAATTCAATGTGATACTCCCATTGATAACAGCACAGAGTCAATAAAACTTTGGAAACTCAGGAAGGGAAATCCATCTAGATTTGCTTGAGTCTGAACCTAGTGTCAAAAGTTCTTTTCATGCAAGTCCTCCAATGAAGCCTTTGCTGATACCTCAAGTAAACTAAAACCTGTCATGATGAATTTTGAAGTATTTAATTCTTATGATTCAGTACCAATGCCTTGTGTTGATTATCGGACATTATTTCATTCCAATAACAGGGTGTCTACTAGGTAGAAAAGTAGTAAAAAGTAGAAACATTTCAAAAGCAGCAAAAAAGAAAGGAGTAGTGGAATTTGCCACAGGGGTTTATTTTACCTGTCAGGGTTGTAAAAAATTGAGAAGTTTGATAATTCATTGAATTGAATTCAGTAAATACGTATATAGAGTTTGAAGATTTTCAAAAATTCATTTCTCTCAGAATCAGGTATTTGCTGCAATGTATGAGAAATTTTCCTGTTAGGGGGTTGGACAATTTTGCAGTGTCTACTTGTTTCCAGTCAGTTATTTGTTTTTGCCTATGATGAGCTGTTGCTCTCATTGTTAAGAGATTTTAAGACAGGGTCTCTGCCAAACATTTGTTTGTGTCCATTTGGGAAGGGGTTTATAAAAAATTTGGGTATTTGTTTGCAATTATGCATTGGATGCTTCATTTAGTAATACGTTTTTAATTTAGTATTTTATGTATTAATCAGCTTGAAACTTGTTATACAGTGAAGTGGGCATCGTTGTGGTGTGACGCTGATTGTGTTAATAGGACTTCCTGAGGCATAGATTTATGATTCTCTCGCGCTCTGCCCAGATAACTTATAGCGTTCGGGTCACATGTAATAGATCCACCGGCGGAAGAGCCGACGGGCGCCTTGCATTTACATGCACCGGATGGGCATTGTTTAACTTCCGGGCTATGTAGCTCTTAAGGACACTCGGTGTATAGATGAACCAGTACAATACTAGAAGTCCTGATGTGCGTTTCCTTTGCTCCTGCCAGGTATTCGGCTAGGCGAATTGAAGTCAAAGCTCTTGAAAATAATTCAGGATGGGCCAGTAATGACAGCTCACGAGAACAGAGTTTATTAAAGTAAGTTAAACTTGGCTGGTTCCTGGGCCAACACCCCAGCCGGTCGGAGGGTTCCGCTCTCAATGGGTAGAGAACGGAGGGCGACCCCTTCCCAGCACCCCGAAGTTTCCCAAGAAACGGTAACCTGTTAGAGAGAGTCACGCATTATAGCCTGAGACTAACGGAGCATGACCCACGCAATGTAGAGATGTACCGTAAGTTACATTTAAAAGAAAGGATATTCCCAAAAATACTTTAGGTGTACGCACTTACGCATTTCAATGAAAATCACCTTATACTGAAGATATCTCATCTAAAATGAATCGTCAAATTTGACAGAAGAACCTAACGAGATCGCTTCGATGAAATACAAGTTGCCGTATGAATTTTTTATGGGTTCTCACCTAATTTGTAGGACAATTACAGTTGCTCGTGAGGCCTCCCAACGAATGGTCAAAGCTAGTAGCGCCCACTACCTCTCCAACCAACCTCTGTCGAGAGTCGTCCCACGAGGAGTCCCGAAGTGGCTCCCACGTGCCGGAAAGACCCTCTCCCAGCGCAGACCGAATGGATTTAGCTCATCGCGCTGGCTGACTGACTCCACGAAGGTATACGTTTGGTAAACGTATAACGTATGAGTGGCAGGTGTCCGTTCCACCATTGCAGCAGCAGAAGATGTAGCCGTGACCTTAATAATGGCCGCAACAAAAGATGTAGCCGTGACCTTAACAATGGCCGTAGCAGAAGATGTAGCCGTGACCTTAACAATGGCCGTAGCAGAAGATGTAGCCGTGACCTCTGCAATGGCCGCAGCAGAAGATGTAGCCGTGATCTCAACAATGGCCGCAGCAGTAGATGTAGCCGTGATCTCAGCAATGGCCGCAGCAGTAGATGTAGCCGTGATCTCAACAGTGACCGTAGAGACACCACCAACGTTGTCCCTTAACACGGTACACAACACGGCACATACTTATAACCGCTGCCACACGGTAAATTGGACAGCCAGAGACACGGCCTTTTCACTGTGCTCGCTGCCTCTTATCCAGCACTGTCCCGAACTGCTGCGCAGTCGTACGCGCAGAAGGAGCTCTGCTACGCTGTGAACATAAAAGGCTCAACGCAGACGAGCATATCATGAGCCCCTTGAAAACCAAGTTGAAGTGGCATTGAATCTACTGCAATGCTAACGTCTGGAATGAATACGAGCAATTGTAATTTATATGAGGGGAAAATTCCCCGTTTTCTACGAAAGCTTCCTCTTTCACATACCTAATGTCGTACCAAAAATAGCAATATTACAAAACTTTTTTGAATCCATGTTGTTGTGTGTATTATTGACTCTAACTACTCATTATAGGACGATTTCTTACATCCTGGACATTTGGACAATATTCATTATGTAAAAATTAGGAAGTCACTTTTTTCCGCTAAGGTTGTAATAAGTAGTAAAATTTGAAAATGAAACATCAGGATCCACCCTGCATAATGTTTGTTTGAATTCATTTGATGTGTCTGTGTTAATATGAAATTTTTAAAATAAATTTCCTTCTAATGAGGAACATACAACACTGCACATTTATTACCAGAATTACTTTCCAGGAATATTGCACGTGAAATGAATTTGGAAATTCTAATTTTGTTTATGAATAACGATGGACATAAAAATTCATTACCGAAATGACATCAACGATACCAGCTTCCAATTGTATTCAGTAGGCAACAAGAATAAAGTTCTTGAAAATACTGTGAAAATGTAAAGTTGGTCAGTGATTGCACACATAAAACTTTTCATTACCAGAATGAATAACACATATTACGCTGTGATGGCTCTCGTTGCAGTACCTACCCTCAGAGGCTAGGAATTATTGCACAAAGGCTAGACTGACTGGCCTATTCACCGTTTATTTAGAATTTAACACTTTATGAAAACTTTCCTGCTGAGGTAAAAGCGGCATGAATCTCGATCCTACTTAGATGTCTAAATGTCTTGGTCATTTATTATTCAGTATTATTCATTCTCTTTGCAATTAGGCAGTTCCGAGAATGGGGTGCGCATTTGATTTCGATTTATCACACACGATTACATTCTCTATTTAATTTCTAGATGACGGAGCCTCAGCGATGTGTGAGCGTCAGTCGGCTCGTCACCAGGTCATCATGACGTCATGTCGGTGGTGTGGCCTTGGAAATGACCTACTCTGGGTGAGGACAAACTCGTCAACGGACAAAAATCTCTTTCAATGAGCAGTCCACCTGTGAGTTAATATAAGGTTCGTGTAAGCTCATGCAGTTCATTTCGTTCATTAACTAATATATTTCCCCTCTGGGGATACCACTATTGTATCTATGAGAATTAACACTCCCATGGGGAAATTGTGTGAGGGCCCGAGCTGAGAGTGACGATGGCCTTTTTTGTTGGAATAGAATGTTCTTGTTATGCTTAGGACCACCAGTTTTCGGTTCACCACTGTCCTGTTTTCCTGCACCTACTACTTTCTTCTTCAACTTTTATCTTGTTTCATGAACTTCTTTCCCAACTTACTGTTTCCATGTCCCTTTTGCATAGATTCCGCGTTCCTTTACCTCCATACTAAATTGTGCCTCCCGCCTTCCTCTCATCGAAACGCTATTTTTAGCTCTTGGGGAGTCCTAAACTAACATGTTATCTAACTAATATCTCATATAGCATTCCGTTATAGTAATACCCCTTCCAGGGGTTCCGACTATTGAATCTTTGTGAATTAGCTCTCCCAGGGGGAAAATGTGAGGGCCCGAGCTGAGAGCTAGTTAGGCCTTCTGTTTGTTGAACGATAATGCTTTTGTTATGTTAAGGACCTTCTTTTCTCGGTTCACTGCTGTCCTGTTTTTCAGCACCTAGCACCTACTACTTTCTTCTTGAACTTCGATCTTTCTTCATGAACTTCTTACTCAACTTATCGTTTCTATGCTTCTGCTGCATAGATTCTGCGTACCCCTAACTCCATACTAAATGGTGCCTTCCTCCTTCCTCTCATTGGATCGCATTTATTTTTCTGTGGATAGGAACGCTTAAACTCTCTAATAATTATCTTTCGTCATAGTAATGCAAATAAAGGGATTTATTGACACAAATTTTTGGTAAAAAATATTGGTAGATCGATTGCAACGTTTAAACGACGTATTAGCATTGCAGTGGTCAGAATCGATAATTTAATGATATTATGAATAATATGTGTTTTTGCTCAATAATTGGATATTCTGCAGTATATTTGAGCATAGCATGGACGTCAGTCCTCAATGTTACGTTTTATTATCATTTTTTTATTCACAGAATATCATTTGATTCAAATTCAAAAGCCAAATGGGTTCAAAGTTTCCTATAAAAATAAATTATAAATAACAACGCCCAGCTGTCCAATAGGTTACCGATATCAAGTGTTGTATTCAGGGTTAGGTTAATCGATTTATTCTCTGATTGCAGCCAAAGCCAGATGGGCCAAATCTTGCGATCACGAGTAGAGCTATCTTGTCTTGCTCCGAACACAGTCATTTGTCATATGGTAATTTATTTTATTTTGTTTTCTTTTGCACAGGTCATATTTACTAATGTATTTCAATTAATCAGATGCTTCAGCTGCAGTCGGGTATGGTGAAGATAAGAAACTGAAGGCGTCAGCCATTCAAGGGGTCCTGCGTCGTTGCAACGATTGGACTGGCAGAGACGGCGGATTGAATCAGAAAAGTGGCCGGATGAAACCAGTACACTTCCTCAAAGTCTACTTTCTTCTTCATCGCTTACTTTGACCGCCTCTTAGTCCCTTATTTGCTAGCTCCATCAACAAAAGGTCATGATGCTCCTCCCACACGCTGAGTTTAGAGGGAGGGTGCTTTCCTCGGGCCAACGCTCTTTCTCCCTCCCCGCCTCTTCAAAAAAACTATAACCCCAGATCTAATGCCTCCCACCCGTTGCCCATGCGTGTCGTCGCTACCAACCTTCATGCTGGAAAAACTCATGGGCGACTGACCGGTGGTGCCAATTTAGCGGATTTTCAGCTAGTTCTAGAGTATTGAGATTCCATTTAGCTCCTAAAAATCAGGAACTAGCTCTTGGCGCAAAATCCAGAGTATTTGAAGTACAGTTCGACTATTATATACCTACTTTCATATTTTAGGCGCAATTATTTTTATTTAAAGAAAAAAAAGTGTTTAACTAATGATGTAATAATTTCTAGCAGTCAAGTTCAGTACATGAAACGTTTTTTTGGCGACACATCATTCCATGCCAGCGGCAGCCAGTACAATTACAATTTTTCGCATGTTGCTGGGAGTGTTCATCAGCCAAAAATTACAGCTCTTGATAAAGACTACAGATTGCAGCGGAAGGTAAATTATGTTTGCAAATCGCAGAATATAGTTCCTTTGCAATTGCTGACCATCTTTCGTGAGTGTGTTGCAGTTCATTTACTGACTGTAAAACGGCACAGGGTATCAGACTTCATTTCACGAAGTGCATGGAAATTTTTGTGAATGTTCTTGCTCTTCATTTTGTCAGTAAACTGTGTGCTGATGTATCTCAGAAAATTTAAACACACTAATTGCTGAAAGCACTGATACATCAGATAATAAGTTACTTGGTGAGATATTTTAGCAAATCATTGAGAAAGGATGTTTCGACACAACTCGGTCCGATGCTTATGCGACACAATTCAATGGTCAGTATCTAATGCTTGAGCAGAAGCCCCACTCAGAAATGTTGATTTTATTGTTAAAAAACTGTAATTGATTCCCTCAATCAGCTAAAAGGCAAGAGCCTTATTCTGCCATAACTACAATGGAGAAAAATAAAAAGCATTGAAGTAGCATGAAACAAACTGAGTTTGTTCTTTAGGTAGAATTGACTGAATCTAAAAATGTAGCATTTCCATTCAATCACGTTTCTTATAAGGTAATGAATTTATTAGCATTGCCACGCTCAAACGCCAATGAAGGAACACTTTTTGTTAAATAAAATTAGTCCATACTTACAAGTCACTCTTTAATATGTTTAACGTGCTATGCTGACTTATTATTTGTTTTAATTTACTGTCTAAACAAAGTATATCATCCAACAAATATCTAGCGGGCTTCTGTTAAAAATCTAGCTCCTTCGTGCGCTATAGAGTTGGCAACACTGCGGCTGACATGGCAATGTATAATTGGTAGTCTTAAAAGTAGGGTGTATCTCTCAGTTGTTCTGCAGTCATGTTCTCATGCCTTATCCTAACCCAAAAAGTTTCCCCTTATCTTGAAAACGAGTGAGGGCTTAAGTTTTAACATTTATAGATTTATTGAGAGCAAGGCGTGAGTCTAATTGTACTTATTGTGCCTGTTTAAATAATTTATTTGTGAAGTACTATAGCTTCTAGGTTGCAGACTTTGCAATAATCTGTTGCTGAAGTAGTTTTTCATTTCATTCAAAAGTACGTACCTGTTAACAATCGTAACACATAATTTTCGCTGTTATGTAATTATTAACACAGGATGACTCGGGATAGGACTTAGATATAATTTGTGTAACTTATTTCTGTAATTCTTAAATTCTTCACAAATACGTTGATGATCTTCTGCTGGCTTCCGTGGAATAGTGTACAGATTAAAAACATGGGGTATTACAAAAAATTTCTGTGGTTGGAATGTCAAAATACAGATGTCTTAATAACATTTTCATCTACGAATTGAAGAGTTCATTAGGAACTAGTCGTTTCCTCCGGGGGGAACAATTATTGTATCTATGGGAAATAGCACTCCCAGGGGGAAGATGTGAGGGCCCGAGCTGAGAGGAGAGCCTTCTTTTTGTTGAAATAAAATGTTTTTTGTTATGTTAAGGACGACCTTTTTCGGTTCACTGCAATCCTGTTTTTCAGCACCTACTACTTTCTTCTTCAACTTTAATCTTGTTTCATGAACTTCTTTCTTTATTTGCTGTTTCTATACCCATTTTGCGTAGATTCCGCACTTCCTTGTCTCCATACTAAATGGTGCCTTCATATTTCCTCTCTTCGATACGCTCTTTTTTGTAGTGATTAGGGAGGCTTTAACTAAACTATTATCTAATCTAATCTTAAAACTAGTCTTTACTGATCGTACTAACTTGATGTCGGATCTGTTCATCTATTTCTGGTACCAAAAAGGACCCCACTGTTTTTAGCTTTTTCTTTGAATTTCATTTTTGTTTTATTGAACATGAGGAATCGGCATTCGAAAACTTCAGTGGCTGGAATGTCAAAAAAAATGATGTCAAAATAATATTTTCATTTACGAATTAACGAGTTCATTCGATACTAGTACTTACTGATCGTACTAATTTGATGTGCATCTGTTCATCTATTTAGAGTACCAAGAAGAATCCGATGTTTGTTGTATTTTTTCTTTGGATTTTATTTTCGTTTAATCGAACAGGAGGTTTCGGCATTACGAAAATTTCTGTCCATAATAGTACCTACCAGTTTCATGGAGAAGTTCCATTTGAAAAATTTGAGTTCATTTGTTTATGATGTGAATATCTTGTAAATTAAGAATCCTATAGAGAGTACAAACGTCGGAGCCGCATAGAAGCGGGAGGTGGAGGGTAACTTCTTCTGAAGAGATAGAGCTGTGGATGATAATTCCGCCCTCTGCTACATGCGACTCGATAGCATTAGTGCGGGCCCTGTCGTCTCCTCATCCCAATTAAAGGACAAATGTGTAGTGGTTGAGAGGAGTAGGACTGCTCATTGTAGATATTTGATGTCTAAGAATGGAAGGGTGCATATTTATTTTAAAATTGGTAAAAATTTTCTAAGTAATCGGTTGCTTGACGAGTCTTTTTGTGGTGGTTAATTTTATATGAAAGTTACTACGTAGTGGTTGCAGTGGTGAAGCTTACCAACAACTTTTGATGGAATTCTTTGCGTGCCGAAGATACTTTTGTACGAATATATTTCAGTAGTCAAATGTCAGCTGTTGAAAATGAAATAAAAATATATTTAAAACATCTGTAATGTTTTAACCTACTTATAAATCAGTGGCGATTCGAAATAACCTTATATTGTACTGTGAGACTAATCATAATTGTCTCGTGTTTTACGATGAAGAAGACAATTTGAGCCCTTTTACTGTAGCATTCATCTGCATCGCTGCTATTTTTCTAATAATGCATTGTTACTTGTTACAATAGGCCTCACCCTGTAATACTAATCTGTCCAATTATCGCAATTTGTAAGAAACTTGATGAAATGTGTAGACAGTATTAAACAAATTTGTTGAATTTAAATAAGTAATTTCGGTAATTTATGTGGAGTCTTCAAAGTCACGGTAATTAGACAGATGCGTTTCACGAGGTGTGGGTTATTGTTTTTGAAGCAATTCGCGATTTTTGGGAATAATCGTTGCACTGCTTACGCTCCTAGGGAGACTATGTGAGGGCCTGAGCTAAAGGTTAGGTAGGCTTCCTTTTTGTTGGAATAAAATAGGTTTTTGTTTTGTTACGGACCATCTTTTTTCGGTTCACTGCTGTCCTGTTTTTCAGTAGCTACTACTTTCTTCTTCAACTTTTTTCTTGTTTCATGAACTTTTTTCCTAGCTTACTGTTTCTGTTCACCTTGTGCATAGATTCCTCGTTCCCTCAACTCCATACTAAATGGTGCCTTCCTCTTTCCTCTCTTGAAACATCTTTGTCGTGGTTAAGGGAGGCTAAAACTTTCTTATATAATAATAATAATAATAATAATAATAATAATAATATTAATAATAATAAAGTTGCACTGCTTATGAATCCCCCGGGATATAGTGGTTAGAGTAGTCATTTTTAACGTTGAATTATCGGTAATTATAGTAGGTTTTGAACGAAGACCGACTAAAATAACCGTTTAACTACCGGTAATTAACTGGTTAATATCGTTGGTCTTCGTCCAAAATTTACGATAAAAACCGGTAATTTAACGTTAATCGGACGATAATATGAGACATTCGCGACACTAATTATGACGATATATAATCGTTTATAGTATGAAGAAGATTATAATTACCGGTAAATTCAGACATAAATTATCGTCGGACAGACGATAAATTTCTGATTGGGTTTTGCATTGATTCCGCGTTTCCTTAACTCCATACTAAATAGTGCTTTCATCCTTCCTCTCTTTGAATATCTTTGTCGTGGTAATGGGAGGCTATTCAATTTTTACATCACTCTATTTATAAACATTGATGAGGCTCTAGCTTGAGTAGCCAGGTTTCACTCTACAGTAGTCCAGTCAGGCTCACGGTAAGAAAGTAAAAAGATGGTCTGCTAAGGTAAGGCCATAGCTAATCTCAGCATAGTGTCCTACAATAGTTATGGGAAGGAGGGATTTGGGCAACATGCTGCTCTCTTGGCACAGGGTCTAAGTCAGAAATAACAAGTGTTTTAGTCCTGTATTTTGTATTTGCTAAATATTGCTGTTACGAATAGATGTTGCCGTACCGAATGATTATATTGGTAGCTCAGTTTTATTTTTAGTCACGGATGCAAATGTTTTTGCTTTTCTCGCCGAAGAGCTCGGCTTTGGTTTTAATGGGTGAACAGTTTTCTGATATAACTCGGGCTGTAATAATTTCTTCCGAAAATCGTTGGTCAGGGGAGAGAGTCTCGCCTCCGTGTCATAGAGCCGAACGTCCGTGTAGGTCGGGAGAAGCCCTTCTCTCACATTAACTTTATTGAACAAAATGGCCGACACGCGCTTACGTAATTTGTTTTCTGTCTTTTCACCCTTACGAAATTGTCCAATTTTTTCACGTGTACGTTGATTCAGGAATGCTCCTAGCATGTACAAAAACACAGCAAATCATTAAAATCTATATTTCTGTCCAATTACGTTGCATTTTATAATTAGACAGATGGATAGATTTTAATGAATTGCTGTGTATTTGTACTAAAATGCTAGGAACATTCCTGAATCAACATGCGTGTGAAGAAATTGGACTATTTCGTAAGGCTGAGAAGTTAGAAAAGAAATTATGTAAGTGCGTGTCAGCCATTTTGTTCAATAAACTGTGCGAGAGAAGGGTTTCTTCCGACCTACACGGACGTTTGCCTCTATGACGGAGGGGCGAGACTCTCTACGCTGACCCCTATTGAAATTCGAGGACTGTGCACCGGTGGAATATGAGTGGAAACATGGACGATTTCAGGTTGGTTTATCGTCTATTTAAAGGTCAAACGTCCAGTCTCCGCGACCATACTGCGCCCTTAATACCTCCATACTGCGACCAACTTTGGTCGGTGAACAGCTTCAAATCAACGTCAAATCACCTCTAAAACCAACTTAGGCCGATGAATGGTTTCAAATCAACCTCAACCCAACTCTACATCCAACGAATCGCTCGCTTCGCAACCTTAATCAACTCCTAATCACGGGTGGCCACCTCTACGCAATCGCTTAAAAAACGCTCCCAGCTGCCAGTGTGTGACGTCACGAGCATATATACATATGGTTGTGACGTCATACACTGGCAGCTGGGAGCGTTTCTTATCCATCGTACAGAGATCACCTGTGATTCTGATTTTGCTAGGGTGAAGAAGCAACAATATTAACATACCATGCTAACCGCACACCAATAATAAATATCATCTACCCTTATTTAGGATATATGAATCAATTGCGCAACCTTAACCAACACATTTACGTAGATATTTGGTAGCAACGATCAGATATTCGGTATAACCACCCCCCACCCACCCACACACACAAATATGTACCTGAACACATTGTTGATCCCCTTCGAGAACGTCCATCAATTCAGAGGTTGCTGAAGACGGACGAGGGACATTCAGGTTTGGTTTCCACATTTTGTTGCTTTTACATTGCCTTCACTACCAGCCCCACCACAACGATGAATCGTCATAAATATCAATTGACCGAGGTGGTGAAGCTAATAGTTAGGCCATCTCTCGTTCCTCGTCAACAGGAAGAATCGCCATTTTCCCCAGAAGTCACGGGTCTGAACTCAAATACAAGCGAAATTTTAGAAGAAAACGACTCTTTGTGCGTTCCAGCGTCATTTTCTTATGAAGCTTCCGTTAGAGTAGCCAATGCAGCATACAACCGTCTTTCTTTTTAACCGTTGCAGATAAATGTAAATTGCTGTCTTTTTATTTGACATCCGGATCGAAACGTTAAAAAATATTTATAAAATCCTGTCATAAAATTATTGATGAGGCGATGTATTGGTATCGGTCATTTTTACTGGTGTTGGTAAAATCCGGCCGATACTTTTCAATAACGCGTATTTCATCATAAAAATGAAGGTCATAAATCATGAAAGTAAAAGTATGATCAAATAAAGAGCCTATTCATACCTAGTAAATTAGTTAGCTAACTGTTGAATTACAGTGTTTAATAAGGCCCGCTAACTGAATTTACTTCTTCGACTTCCCGATGAGGCACGTACGGTCAGTAAGTGAAAGCTATGTAACATGAATAGTGGAAAACAGAAGCGACATATAATTATTATACTTAAACAACAAAACAGGCGAACCAAAATCAAACCAATTATGTAAATAAAGTTGAAGGTGTATTTTAAGTTTTTGAAATTTAATGCAGAAAAAGCTGGAAATTCGATTTTTATTTATCTTGTAAATCGTCAAATACTACAAAGCGAATAATTTTATTTTAATTTTGGCATATGAATCCCCGTACAGTAGGAATATAGCAATTTTCTTTAATTTACGATGTTTGAAAAATTCACGAACAATCTTATAGTTAGTTGCGCGTGTTTGGATCTTTTTGGTTTCGGGGCCTATCGAATATTAATGTTTTTTTTTGCCGAAGTATGTATTTTGGTGTGGAAAACACAAACATGCTAACTATTTTGTGGATAAATTATTGTTTTGGTCCACTTTTGGAACTACACATTTTTCACTTCAAATTAATCTAAGTCACGTTCAAAATAATCCGAGTAAAATTCAAATTAAGGAAACCATCCCACTTTTTCAACTTTTTTAGTCCGATTCGTTTGAAAGTTGGCCAGTATATGTATTTTGTAAAAGTAAACCTTTTTTACTCGTGTCATTTTTTCGATTTAGGCCTTTTTTTTTTGACGAAAAATGTGTTTTTGGTATATTTTTATTGAAATTTTAGATTGTAACTCCTCCTTCAGTTTTGATGCTAGAACAAAAAAAAGACAGTTTTAGAACCCTTGGAACATTTCTAACAAACGCTCGTTCAGTTTTTTTCAAATTCAAATTTTTTCTATTTTTTCAAAAAATTTTAAAATTTCAAAAATCAGCAACTTTTTTTTGGGTTTAGAGCTATATATTTTTTCAGAGAATTCGAATTTGAAAAAAAACCGAACGAGCGTTTGTTAGAAATGCTTCAACGATTCTAAAACTGTCTTTGGATTTGTTCTAGCATCAAAACTCGAGAACTAGTCCCAGGATGAATGTTGAAAATTCAAAGTGTTGGGTATAAGCAAAAAATAAAATTTTGTGTTGAAGTGTTATATAATGAACAATTGATGTAATTGAATGCAGTTTTAATTTTTATTTTGATAATTTCCATACATAACTTCATATTCGAAGTGTGAATTGTGATTTCAAAAAAAAAAAAAAATCTTTTTTTTTCAACAAAATTATTTTTTTTATTTTCAGTCTGATTCTCATAAAATTTGACTATGATATGTAACTTTTGAAAATAAACACAATTGATTCTATTCATTTTTTTGATTCAGGCCTCAGATTTTGCAAAATTTTGACATATTGGTTTTTAGGTATTGATATTTCACTAATATTGATATTTCAAAATGGGACTCCTCTTTCAGTTTTGATGCTAGAACAAAAGCAAAGATAGTTTTAGAATCCTTGGAACATTTCTAACAAACTCACATTGAGCTTTTTTTCCATTTCCTATTTGTTCTCTTTTTATATGGAGTCAAAATCAGGAAAAAATTTAAAATTTTGGGTGCTTTTCAATTATATTGATATTTCAAAATGTAACTCCTCCTTCAGTTTTGATGCTAGAACAAAGGCAAAGACAGTTTTAGAATCCTTGGAACACTTCTAACAAACTCACATTGAGCTTTTTTTCCATTTCCTATTTGTTCTCTTTTTATGTGGGGTCAAAATCGGAAAAATTGAAAAAGTTTGGTCGCCTTACCCCCCCCCCCGGGGGGGGGAATTATTTTCCGTAGCGCAATAAAATTTTAGGAACGAATAGTCTACCACCTAAGGGTCCTTTTACCACAAAAACATGCAAAATGACCATGGAATCGAGAGCATCTGGCAAGGGCCTGGGATGGTGGCCTTAATCCGAGTCAAGTTCAAATTAATCCAAGTCAAGTTCAAATTGATCCAAGTACAGTTCAATTTAATCCAAGTCAAGTTCAATTTAATCCAAGTCAAGTTCAATTTAATCCAAGTCAAGTTCAAATTAATCCATGTCAAGTTCAAATTAATCCAAGTCAAGTCACCGATACTTTTACAATTTTATTATAATAAAATCATTATAAGCCCAACATGAGTAATGCAATAAAATTATTAACTAATGTATCTAATAATATAACAATATTAACAATAAAGTTTTCGATTAGGAATAATAGAACTGCTCTAGCTTTGTTAACTATATTGTTGCAATAAAATAACAAAACGAAATCCTTGCAATAGATGTTTCAAACCGTATTGCAAAGTAATATAGACTAGTTGTTATAGCAAATGTTTTCAAAAGTAGACCGAAAAAATAATTTCTCCGCAATATGGTTATCATTTTCATGTTTTTCACACCAAAATACATACTTTGACGAAAAGAAAACATTAAAATTCGATAGGATCCGAAACCGGAGAGATGCGCTAACACGCAACAAACTAAATATAAGATTGTTCGTGATTTTTTTCAAACATCTTAAAATAGAAGAAAAATGCAAGATTTGTGATGAACCAACTAAATATAAGATTGTTCGTGATTTTTTTCAAACATCTTAAAATAGAAGAAAAATGCAAGATTTGGGATGCACGGCGATTTGCATGCTAAATTGAAATAAAATAATTAGCTTTGTAATATTTTACGACCTACAAGCTCAATTAAAACTGAATTTTCACTTATTTTTGTGTTTAATTTATAAAAACTTTAAAATGCGCCTTCAACTATATATGATAGGTTTAATTTCTGTTAGCTAAAAATGTTTTAGTTGTAAAAGTATAAAAATTTTATGTCCCCACTGTGTATAACTATTTATGCCACAAAGTTTTGACACAGACCGTCCGTGACATCGGGAATTCAACGTAGTAAATTCACTTAGCGGGCCTGATTAAACGATGTAATTGAACATTTAGCTAATTTACTTGGTATGAATAGGCTCTTTAGTTGATTATACTTTTCTTTAAACGAATTATGACCTTATTTTCAAGATAAAGTACGTATTGTTGGAAAGTATCGATGAAATATTGGCCAGATTTTGCCGCTACCGATATATCTGTACATCACTAGCCTACGATCACGCAACATTTGCTAGTAGGAAGCTCCTCAATTCAAAATATAATTCAACTCTAACTCATCGATAATGCTAATGTTCATCAGGTGATTAAGGAGTTTTATTCGGTTTGTATTTACTTCAATGCGTTCACGGAAATCACGACCTCTGTTTTGAAGAATCACTAAAAGAGCTCATATACGAACGCTTTACACGAATGACATTTTGCTCGCTGATACGTAATTTTCAAGCTATAACATGAATTACGTTCAGGTTAATTTAGCATTATATATTCGGCTGCATCGTACCTGCATTCTTGAAATACGCCCGATATTTTGGCGGTAACCATCAGTGTCAGTATGGCTAAGTTAAGTTATTTTAGGTTAGTTTATACAGCTAATCTAACGTTACCTAATCTAATTTAACCTAGCATCACGTCATGCTGTATTACATCATATTTACGTGTCCGTTTCTCCGCTTTTATATACAAAATTTCTATAACTTTACAGGGTAATAACTTAAACATTATGCATCACTGAGCAAAATATCATTCATTTAAAACGTAATTAAATGTGTTCTTTTGGAGATTCTTTGAAAGAGAATTCTTAATTTCCGCGAACGAATTTAAGTAAATATTGATGTTTTTTTCTTTAAACATCGTTATTCCGTTATTTTATAACGCAGCTCGTCAGATATTTATTGCAATTTAATTTTCTTACTAATAAATTGAAAACTAGTGATGTACAGATAATAGAAAAAGGCCGATACCGAAACTATCGGTACATCCAAATTGAAAATATTGCATATTGTTTCTTGTCAAAGGTTTCTCAAGTGGAATTATACTGCAACTTAGAAGTTTAAAGCTAAATTGTGGTAACACTAACTGTAAAATAAGAAATGAATTAATAGTGAATAAACACATCATTACTATTCATTACAATTCATTCACACTAAAAAATTATTCAGACGACAAGGTTGAAAGCACTTGTTGTCTCAATCGTCACCTTCATCGGCGCTTGACAACATGCCATACCGGCATAACGTCTTCAATGGAATAAGAAACTCACTTGAGAGCGAACACCTTATACCTTTTCAGAGCAAAAATTGGTTCAAAAATAAGATACACTCTAACGTACTACACACTTGCACTGAAATACATTCTGACATTGCTTGAAACTTATTAAATGAGTCAGAAACCAGCACCACATCTGAGACGCACAACTGCCAGAGCACAATTCAAATAACTGCCGCCGCCCGGCAGCCGTGAAACTTCGAAAGAGCTTGCCATCTTGCCGACTCGCGCGAGCAGTGTTGCCATCTCTAACTCGAGTGCAAATAAAATTTTTGGCTAAGATGAATAACAGGATAGTATTATTTAAATAAATGATTAAATTGCATTTAAATACCTTATTCCATTATAAATATCCGCAAGTTAAAGTTTTAGGTCAATTTACCAATTTTTTAGCTGACAGCTTTGACTAGCAAGTATTCCTCGGTAGCTACCAACTGTAATTTTCATGGCAAATGAATTTTGCTGTCTGAGAGTGCTCAAGAATGTTGGCATGTACGATTTTCCATAAGAATGTTTTTTATCTTTCATTTGAGAGTAATTTGAACTCAATAGGTGAATCATTTCAAAAGTTACGAGTGGTAGACTGAAATCTAAAGTTGCACTCAAGAAATTCTAAAGAAATTTCTGTAGTTTCCAGAAGACCGTTCCCATACAGTCTCCGCAGCAGCCTGACAGTATTATGTCCTATGAAAAGTTTAACTTTTTAATTTGTGCCCTAAAAATTTATAATTATCGGCTTATTCAATGTATTCATCGTATTTTGATTTTTATCGTAGGTATCTCTCACTATTTCGAGACGGTATCTAAATAATAAACCGATGAACAGTTATTCTCTTATTAAACTGTTGCATTTCTTTTAATATTGTTATCATTGTCTCAATTTACTTCTGTTTGTAGGCTATTACGTGTAGTTTTTCATCCACGTATTCTTTAAGATTTTTGTCTATAATGGATCTGTCAAAATTGTGCGAGCATTGAATTAATTTTCGATTTATCTGCAAGCCTTTTTTAAAATGAGCCAAGAGCTTGAAACGTTCATATGAATTCGTTTTTAAAATGGATCTTCTCTATTGCCTGCTTTACGGACTGTTTTTTCTTGTATGAGATTTGCTCATTTAATTGTTCTGCCAATTATACATATTTTATTAGGCTTGATTGGAATAAAACATCCCCTCAGGGGGATACAACTATTGTATATGTGGGAATTAGCGCTCCCAGGGGAAAAATGTGAGGGCCCGAGCTGAGAGTTAGGTAGGGCTTCTTTTTGTTGAAATAAAATGATTTTGTTGGGTTAAGGACCACCTGTTTTCGATTTACTACTGCACGGTTTTTCAGCACCTCGGACTTTTTCCTCAACTTTTATCTTATTTCATGAACTTCTTTCTCATCTTACTCTCATATTCTGCTTAGATTCCTCATTCTCTTATCTCCATACTGAATGGTGCCTTCCTCCTTCCTCTCCGATTCGCTTTATTTGTTTGGCGGTTAGGGAGGCTTTAACAAACTTATAATCTAATCTGGAATAAAACATCCTATTCATAGAGGCCGGAATATTTTAATTTTTATCTCAGTGTGAAAGGTTTTATAATTATTAAAGCAAAAATTTACAATTTCAGAATAGCTTTTTATATTTATTTCATTATTATTTTGTTCATTTCATTTCAAATTAAGAGGTTATTTAACATAGATTAATTTTAGTTGCTTGAGGGCATGAGAAACAAGTGCCAGAAATACACGGTATCAGCGATTCTGAGCCAGATGGCCGTCCTTGGCCAAGTCAACCTCGAATCGCTACTAGATACCGCGAGTTAAAGACGGTGTATGGACGGGAGGCCGCGGATGGCAGTGCCGATCATAACATGCTCGTAAATTGGGCGGTGTACCGTTGTTTTATCGGTCGGATGGCCGAATGACCAAAAAATCGCGGATAATAAGCCCTGTCAACCATATTCCACCGGTGCACCGTCCTCGATTTTCAATAGGGACGTTGGATTTTCGAAAGGATTAACTATTTTGTTGTTTAGTATAATGTGCAGCATTTTATCCATGCGCTTTCTTCTCCTATTTGATAAAGATCGGTAAAGATTTCCTTCAAAAGATATTCATTGATTAGTGCAGTTTATTACACAAAAATCAAATTTTTCGCTCATGGTCAGTGAAGATCTTTGCAGAAATTCGATGCCGACCTGCGCTTAACAAGCGGACGTTCACTGCAATAATTTTGCACTAAATGCGCACTGAATGAAGATACTCGTGCGAAGATCTTCATGATCTGCAAAGAATGTCTGCAATAATGGGCAATAATCTTCACCGATCGGTGAAGATATTTCTGATAGGGTAACGTCATCGTCTTCACACACCCACACGAAGACTACATCAGTTAAAATAGAAATTGAGCTTTTTATATTTATGTTTATGGTTCCCTTATTAGCGTCCGCTTATGTGCGTTTAAAGTTTGCCCTTTACATTGTTCTGGTGTTGTTTTGTTTCTTGGTACATATTTTTGGTTTTACGAACGTATTTAATTTACTTTACGCTGCGTCTCAATGATATGAAATGTATAAAATGCTGAGGAGACATTCCAAAAATTGTTAAAAAAATTAAGTTTGAGAACAGGTCATTTAGTAACCTTTTTACAAATCAAATTAAGGCACTGTATAGCTATTTAGATTAGATTCAAAATTACGATCAGAGAAGCCTGTCTATATCTCAGAAACAAACTGAAAAACTGAGACAGATAAATTTTGAAAATTAAACATGAATGCTGGAGAGAATTCACATTCCTAAACTAGTCACCCGCCTCCAATAATATTTTTATGATACGTAGCTATCAACGACTTAGCTTTAAACACACTCTTTGGGCAATAATTTTATCGCTGCTGGGTATTTTGTACCTGTAAAACTTTGAATATTATAATATGTAATACCGTTCTTATTATGTTTTACATTTTCCGTTTATTCAGCCAAAAGAATGTTAACACGCTCACCGCGAATTGGGTCATATGTGTCCCAATAAATTAATTGCTCACTCAAGTGCTGGTATAAATGAATGATAATTTCATCTCTTTCGCGAACTTTTTAAAAACATAATTGTTATAAGAAGTGAAATACAGTGCAAATGTATTTTTCATACTGTCTGGGAAAAATCAAAACGTTTTCTGGCAGTAAAGTCAATTTCCCTATTCTGCTACTTACAACTTAAACAACCCATCCGTTAATAACCGCGGAAACTTGGTGAACGTGTTTACCCATTGATCACGATTAGTTAAACTGAAGTTCAAAATTCAACTTAAATTTAAAGTCAATAATATGGTAGCAAAATTATTATAAATGGCAAATATTGAAAGAATCGGGCCCTCATTTAGCATTGATTAATAATTTAAGAAAATTGAGTTAGTTGACCACTGGTCGGTCAGCAGTGTTATGAAAATTCCCCCGTGTACACAAGCGGCTCACGTCACGACCTACGTGTTAAAAACCGTTCAGGTAACTTGCTCTTCCGAGTCTGAGAGATGTTTGCTTCTCGCGCCCACTAGATCACTGGGTCAGATTTGTAGTACATCTTTCGTGTGAGGTGGACTGAGTTAAATCATTTCCATAATCCAAGAGATATGCTAGCAGACTTATCATTTTCTTTGATATATTAGGATATGTATTGCATATTTCACTCCATTTATCAAATGTACATTAACGCCTGACTAGTAATTTGAATTTATTGAAGCTGAAAATAAGAATTAATCAATTCAATGCGTTAGTAATTTCATTTAGGGACGAAATTAATTTTAAAAACTATAAGCTTCATGAGTTCGTTTACGTAACATCAGATGTGTATAGGTAATGCATTGCATCTAACGTTTTGTTTTTGACAATAGCTTGCGGGACTGTTTAACAACAAACAGCTATCTGTGAAAAAAATCGTTCTAATTTGCCTATTCGCCATCCTAAGCAGATGTTAAAAAATTTCTTAGAGTTTAAATTAGCGTCGGTCGTCGTTCAACTTACAACTGGAATAGTGTCACATTAAGGGGATCATCCAGGTACCCTGCCAGGCCCCTGTCGGTCCGGTGAGCTTTTTTTGTTTTGTTGTTGGAAAAGGACCCCTAGGTGGTGGATTATCCGGTCCTAAAATTCTATGGCGCTACGGACACTAGATCCTCTCCCATGGGGAGGTAAGAGGACTAAAAATCCTGAATTTTCGACCCCATTTCGACCCCATATAAGAACCAAACAAAACAAGAAATGGAAAATTTAAAACCATAACTTGGTTTACAATGCTTCAAAAATTCTGAAACTGTCTTTGGTTTCGTTCAATCATTATTACTCAATGAGTTCTATTCATTTGAAATGTCAATGAAAATGAACTAACAAACCAATATGTCTTATTTTGTCAAAAAACTGTGGCCTGGATCGAAAAAATGTCGGGAAGAAATTGCGTTTCTTTACAAAAGTTACATATAATGGTCAAAAATTTCATGAGAATCAGACTACAAGTATGAAATTTCAAAATTTTTATAATAAATAAATACTTTTTTTTCTTTGAAAATTGCAATTCACAGTGTAAATATGAAGTTATGCATGGAGATTATCGAAATAAAAATGAAAACAGCATTCAATTACTTAAATTGTCCATTATATTATACTACAACAAAAAATTTTGTTCATGTATTTTATACCCAATATACCCAAAACCTCTAACTATAAACATTCAAAAAAGAACTCGTCAGTGAGTTTTTGTGCTAGGAAAAAACAAAAACTGTTTTAGAATCCCTGGAACATTTCTAACAAACGTAAAGTAGCAAATTTCCATATATGGGGGAAAAAATTATATAGCTCAAAACCCATAAATTATGTATTTCTGATGTAATGATAAAATATCGCTTACCGCAAAAAAGTGTTTTAAAATGTTCCAATTTTACTACTTTACGTTTGTTAGAAATGCTTCAAGGATTCTAAAACTGTGTTTAGTTTTGTTCTAGCATCATAACTCAATGACGAGTTCTCTTGTGAAATATCCATTAAAATGTACCATAAAACTAATTTTTCGTAAAAAAATAAGGCCTAAATCGAAAAAGTTAAATGAGTAAAAAATTTTACTTGCAGCAAATACATTTACTGGCCAAGTTTCAAACGAGTCGGACTAAAAAAGTTGAAAATCCAGATGATCCCCTTAATGCTCTGAGTTGTATATTGATGAACAGTCAGGTGGCAATCGTGGTATTCATGTGACCATCGCTTCTAGGGAAGTTCGGAGGGGCCTGGACCTGCATCTGCACAGTGTTTTGAGATTGATTAGATTTTTCTTCCGATTAAAACTTTGCAGCTTCGTATGGGTTGCCGAGCTCGGGTCCCTTTTGTTCTGTGTCCGGCATGGCGCGAGTCGAGGCGTCCCATTCGTCAACTGCCCATTTTCAACCTTTACTTCTACGTCAGCTTCAATCGAGTTCTATCTTTTACTTAAAGTTTGTGCATGAGCGTGTGTACTTGTATTCATAACTTCACTCTAAGCTGCCGACTCAAAGCTGCTCGCCATCTAAGTGCGCTGGAATTACTAAAACTTTAAATCAGGCTGCTAGTCTGCATTCTAACTAGGAGGTTCCACATGATTACCCAGTCTTCATTCTCTGATATGATCCCCTCCTACTTCAAACCTTGCTTCAAACTTCCACTTCGACCTCATACTCTTAATTTTCTCTGGAGCACTGTCCTACCTATTTTCCTCTAACGTTTTAACTTTTCTTCACTTTTCCAAGCTCTACTACACTGAGTTGCACCATAAGCTCAGGTGTGTATTGCTATTGAATATACCCAATTTGTCCGAGATAGAACGGAATAATGACACGATAACTAATTTTGCTGGGGTCTTTCGATTTAAAATTAATAGAGTGATTTCGATGTTACTATAGCGTGAGGTCTACCGCCATAAAACGCGTATCCAGGTGCAGTTTGAGCTGTACAAAGTAAGTGTTCATCGCTAAATTAAATATATGAAAATGAGTAATATCCATTAGTAACCTAACTTAACCTCACGCTATAGTACTGGCTAGTAGATCTCATGCTATAGTGTGGTAGACCTCACGCTATAGCAGCACCGTGATTTCTTCTGCAGTATCCTCAAAATCGTTTTATTAACGCAATTGGTCTCCTGTGGTTTCTAATTTCGGAACTACGTCGGAGTTTTTTGTGATGGAGTTCAACTAGAGAATTGATTGCGACGTGACCCACCGGTGGTACCTGGGGGAGATTTTCATAATGCTGCTAACCCACCAGTAGTCACAAAATCATTTTTCGTAATTACTCAACCAAAGCTAAGTGAAGGCACGATCCAATTAATGTTTTGCTATTTTTAGCATTCCTAACTACAATTGACTTTAAATTCGAGTGGATTATTAAACCATAGTTTACCTGCAGCAGTCTATGTGTAATTTGACCTTTTATTGATTATATTCTTTCACGTGTAATCTTAGTGTATTGTCGGGGTTTATCTAGAATTCTATTATTTTCAGCTGACTATTCTATTATTTTCAGCCTGTGAGGTCGGACCAGTGGTGATCCAAAATACTCTGGCTGGGACGCTAAAATCCGGATTTTCTTGTGGACTTTCAGTCCAATACTTCCAACTGGTATGTGACCGACCTGATCGCAAGCGCTAACAGCAAAGGAAAAGATTTATCGAATTTGAAAACTTTAAAGTAATAAATCCAATCCCATAAAAATAATAAGAGTTAAATGTATGTCATATATCACCATGGTGATTGGAAGTTAAAGTTCGCCGTTGACATGCTTTGAGATTTAAGTCAAGGTCTGTAACAGTTTTTTTGATTTTGTTTTGGCGTTTTAAACTTTGAAGCAGCCGAAAATTAACTGGCGGTCGCAATTCTTACAAATTATTCTCCTTCTTACAAGTTTTTTTGAATGAGTATAACTCGACAGTAAACTCGAAAATAAGAATCACTTGAATAAATTTTTCCGCGACTATTCTTTTTCTCTTGACGATTTTGTGCGGGGAAAAGAAAACTACCCACACAGATTCGATAAGGAGGACAGATTTAATACAAAATTTCTTGTGGAAAATCTCACTTTATTAAAGTAAATAGAGCAGAAATGGCCCTCTCATTTTTCTCTGTTTGCATTTCTTCCGTTTTTTGTTATTTAACTTCGTATTTGCGATGCAATAGCTGTAGGGTCATCAATTTTTCACACCAAAATATCTTGAAAACTATTGGTGGTTTTATCTTAAACAAATTTTTCCTTTTCCCTGATTGCGATATATTTAAAGCCATTCAATAGAAGTAAACTTAACGAAGAGAGAAATAGTTTTTACATTAAAACATTATGAATATAGATCTGATTGTACTAGTAATTTTATTCTCTTTGTATTCGTATATATTGTTCTAGAAAACACAAATCTGCTTCAAACCGCGTGAAACCCAATAACTTATTCTATATATCGAATGAAGACTATATCCGAACAATGCATTTATATTAAGGCCGCTGAGCGCTGCGATACGAACGAGTTTTCAAATGAGACAATGCGATGAATTTTACGTGCTTTTATTGCGTCCCAGAGGCATTTGTTCCTCAAAATAGTTCAAATAGAGCAGCTGTAGGCAACGATGCAGGAGACCATCTCAGCAGGAGTGCCGTCGACATCTCGGTTCATTACGTGTCCTGAAAATTGTGTCGTCTATTTGTCGAATTTGGAAGTGGAAATGCAGGCGGACGCCGAATAGCTGCTATAACACCCGCTGTAAGTCACAACATTACGAGGGTCGTCCAATCTCATTTAAACCAGACGTTCGCAGTTCCTTTTATTGAAGACTACTCTGTTATGCTCACTGCTCTAACTCCGTTCTATGATGCACTGCGGATGATATAAGCAGAGTTTTATTCTCTCCATCGTTTTAGGGAAGTCAGAAATTGTACGCTCGCTTGATGCAAAATGTCTGAAAGAACAAAAGTTTCATTATTGTACTGAAACTGAGACTGGAAGATTATGAAACCAGTTGCATTTTTGTTTCATTTCACAATATACGTAATTTGTTTTCTCTCATGCACATGAAAACGATTATCAGAAAACCTCTCTGATTTTCACCGTAACACTGTGCCTTTCAAGCCACGTGGGAGGGCAGCAAGGAAGCTGCACGGACGGAAGCGTTGGTGTTGATTCAGAGAGCCACATAGCGGCGTTGGTTGCCTTAATTGGTCGGGACTGGACGGTTGGAAATCGTTCAAGCACCACAGTGAACACGCAACAAAAGACACATCTCGCACACACGTCACAAACGTACGTTTCCTCTTGCCTAAGAGACGTAACCTTCACTTGTTAGGAAACCCGGCTGAATGGCGAGTGGATCCACCAACCCTTTGTGTGGCTTCCACCTTGCCTGCCAGTGACTCCACTATTCCTGTGAGTGGCTACACTATTCGTGTGAGTGGCTCCACTATTCCTGTGAGTGGCTCTCCCTTCCACATGAGTACCTCCGTGATCCCATTGAGGGGCTTTCACCATTTCTGTGAGGAGCTCTCCCATCCCTGTAAGTAGCTTCCAGCATCTCTGAGATTAGCTTGCACAGTACATGTAGAAATGTGTGTAATGTACTTCCAATGATGATTGGTTTAATTATTCAGATGGATATAAATATTGAGATGGTCTCCTTAAACTTTTATTCTTAAAAAAATACCTCCCATAATTGTTCAGGTCCACAGGTGAGAACACTGCGTTCAAAAGGCTATTTAAAAAGAAATTCACGAAATGTAGAAATTTTCCCAATCACAGATGCATCATTGATAATAAATACGCCGGATTTTTTTACTGCCGCTAAAATTACACAGATATTGCGCCTGACTTACACTATAAACGAATAGACGATTGACGTAGACACTGGCTCACACAAGAGGCTTGATACTTCGCTACTTGAATGACGAAGTCAGACACTTGCTCACAAAAAGCCGAGGATGCTAAGAATTATGAAGATGTGTGAATATACGTAGTTATGAAACTCCTTACTAATTTGAGCGGGAGAAGCAGTACTGCTCATGAAACCTTATCAAAAAATACATCTAGATAACGTTGGGCTAACAGAAAGTACAACTATGTACAACGAGCGTATAGTGGTTAAGAACGCTCTAATAAACCAAAGACATGCGGGGATTGGGAAAGTAGACTTACCTCTATGAATAAATTACGTGCATTTTTTATTTACTTATTATTTATGATATTTTTAACAGTGCGCTCGTTCTGAGAAAATAAACCTAGTCATGCATACATAATGTACTATCGGCAATTACACAAACTAATTTTGTATTCGAGAACTCAAGGAACATATCTTTTTTTTGGTAACATAGTAAAATAATTAAAAATTCTGAGGAGCTTGGTCCATTGTTTACATACTCAAAAAAATATTGAGTAAAACTGCATTCGGTTAAACTTTGTTACATACTAGCTAACCTTTTAACACGATCTAATCTTGTTTAAATCTTCCTTCTTCTATCCGTCCCCAGGATCGGAATAATGTCACTGAAGAACTAGTTCATGTAAACCCTATATTAGTTAATGACCAAGAGTGAGACAGTGGCACAAAGCGTAGATTTATTCAGTCGGTGACATTTTTAGAGAGAGAGAGAGAGAGAGAGAGAGAGGGAGAGGACGTCGGCAATTGTCCATTTAAATGACCTTGAACGAAGGAGAGAATGCATAGGTAATTCCGAAACAATTCCCACGTATGCAAAACAAGAACATACAAATCCTAAGGACATGACACTTTACAGTAGTAGTACGACATACAGTTCATGCACTCAAGTTCATAAAGTTCATAACGGCACACACGCCTCCGAAGCGCGTTCCGACGCAGCGCGGGAGGGTAAGAACAACAATGAAACGCTAACCATGGGATTTAAGTTGCTCTCGATGGCTCACTCTGCACAGTCTATGTTCAAGCATAATGCCCATTACAACCTTCCCATTAGTATTCATTTGGTTCCATCTTTCTAGATGCTTTTCGTTAAACACTTGAAGGACATGTGATCATTGTTAACTTGAAAAACATTATTTAGTACCCCTTCCCGCTGCTGGGTCATGTAAAGAATGGACTTTCCCAGTCAGCATTTATTAATGGCTGTTCAATGGGGTGACGTAGGAAACGAAGGGTCAGTACTGGATTCCCGTGGAAAGTGTAATTTCAGTACGGGATTAACTCTGGCTTCTCTTTAAAGAGTAAATTTACGTCTCGGGCGAGTTGGGTCAGTAATGGGTTCCCATTCTCAACGAGAGTATTGTGGGAAGCCTGTTTCGTTCCGGTATATTCATTTCAGTTGAAAAGGAAAACCGATTGTAAGCCAGTACTGGCACTCCAAGAAAAATACTATACCAAATACATTACTGGAAACCAAGCGTAAGAATATGCTTAAAAATGCATATTGTGTAGTTATAAATTAAATTAAATTAAATTATATAAACACCTGGTGTTACGCTACAAGGGAAATAATTTAATCGTGAAATATAAAAAAATACAACGAGCAAAAAAGTTGTGCGTTAGTGTATGTTTCATGAATTTGTAACGCCAAGAAATTTAAATAAACGTTTAAGTACCTAAGAATCATTCATTACAGCAACCATACCTGATTACTAAATCCTTACAAACTACTATTAACATAAGGATTTTGTAGATACGAAATTGTTCAATAGTTATTTGCTAAAAAAAATAAAATTAGGCTAGGTACCATGGTACAGAGTCACCAATTATGGGAACCGAATCACCCATACTGATTGATTTTTCTTACAAGGCGCATCCTTCACTGAGAGAAATTGTCTATTCATCATGTATCTCAAAACCGGTCACGGTGTATCGTACTCGACATCAATCGAAAAAGGGGAAAGAGAGATAGGAAACGACGATTTATGTTTGTTACGAAAAATAGCCATCAAAATAGTAACTCTAATGTATCAAATTTGAGAAAACTCGATTAAACACATACATTCAAGAACCATTTCGCGGCAATGAAATTAGAAAAAAAATAAAACATTTACAATACAATAAGGTCTTAATAATTTATGAACGCAAATACTAATTCTAATGACGCAGTCAGAACAGTACCTATAATACATCAAACTCTGTTGAACACATAGGTCGAAGAAAAAAAACATTTGACATCAGTTAATATGAAGAAAGTAAGGTAATAAAATATTGACAATACACCATGGTCGTAATAAATTAATGAAACTGTTCCTGTCCATACATAAAAAAACTTTTTACAAGTTACAGGCCCTATATCACCTCGAATAGTAATTATTCATCAATGAAGTTCTTAACTCTTTGCTTGATGGATTTTAGTTGAATTAATTTTGGCTTGTATGAATAATAATTTTGGCTTTTTGCTTATATAAATAATTGAATCATTGGTTCGAGTAAAATATCGCTGTGAATAGGTGTTAAGACAAACTTGCATATGTAGCTTATAGGTTACAGCAAGTTGTCCTTTCAAAAGAGCAACTTTTATCTATAGCCTGTATGAAGTGTAGGAGCCTATAGTACTTTGCCGGGAAAAATGGCATGTTGAGTTTCCCGTTAAGTTTCGTTGACAGAAAATACACATATATTAACAAAGTTCATTTAAATTTTGGACTTTGGTAACTAACAAGAACTAACATATAAGCAGTTGATAATAAGTGCATAAATGTATGGAAAACTTGAATAACTACCTAAGTTAAATGTTTTAAGATTATGGGCAGAACAGACATTTCTTAGTAAGGAAAACTCTTTTATTTGCGCTTCCACTAGGCCTATACGTATATCGATTGGGAAGTAATAGACTTGAAAATTTTAAAGTATATCAAGTTAGTGCATTTCAAACAAATGCTTGTACGTTTTCTGGTTTTCAGGGCATTTTAAATCTGTATACAGGGTTTAAGTCTGTTGAAATGTCATGCTTTGTCACCAATTAGCCCCCTTTAATATCTAGCGGGTATTATGCACTATAAAGACACGTATACCAATTGAGGACTCTAATATTATAGTTTAGTAGAAGCCAATATTGGCCATATTTCATTGCATGTATCAACTTTATTGGTGATAAGTTTTTATCTATCACATCGGGCTTACATGTTTTATGTAGCTGCACAAGCGGTCGTGTTAAGAAAAATGAAGAGACTCTTGCGTAGAACTATACTCTTCAGCGCAGGAATTTAGAATAGAATTATTCTAAATAAAAAAATGTAGAAATTTTCGTAAATAATTATGCTATGTTCGATATTTTTATTTAATAAACGTATAGATTACAGAATTACTTGCGGAAAAGTGTTGATAAAGTTAATGTTGGTATTACTACGCAGCTTTTTTAAACAAGCAATAACCTAAACCTGTCAGACCGGTGTTTGTGTGTGTGTGTGTGCGCGCAAAAAATTCGCGCGTATTTAGCGTGTTATCAACTGTATAGGCATTGTGCATTGTTTTAGGATATTCATAACTTAAAATTAGGGTGTTTAAGTTTACCATGCAGCTATTTCTGTTCTTTTGTGCTCATAAAATGAGAAGTAGCTAGGCTTAGTTAGATTAGGCTATGCCTAGTCAGTGTTGAAGTATGACCCAGGCAGTGTAAAGTAGGGCTACCTAGCTAGGGTAAAGGCAGGACTGACAGGCCCTGCACTAATAAGCTAACTCTCCTTCTTAACAAAAAGCAATGGAGAAAAGGAGCAGGCTCTTTACTCCAATTGCTTTTTGTTAAGGAGGCCAGTTATTACTGCAGGGCCGGTCGTTCCTGCCTTTACCCTAACTACCTAAGTTAGGCCTAGTTAACTATACCTAGTTAGCCTACATACGGCTAAGCAGTGTTGAACTATCTAGGCCTAGTTAGAACTAGCCTAAGCTGTGTCTAACTCCTTTTAATAGGCTATAGTCTTTTGGGACAATTTTTGTGACTGCCACTTCTCTAACTAGAAAATAGAGTTGAGGCAAAATATTGATATAATATTGAAATCACAATACTATTTATTACTTCTCACAAATATGAGGGTGAAAATGGATTTTTTTTCACTTTTTTTGACCTTTTATTTTACAAAAATTAGGGTAATAGAACTTGACCTTTCTTGTTTTAACCTATTCTTGGTCTGTGTGTGTCTATTTTACTGTTTTCAATAATTTTAGTGAAAGAAAAATCAATTTTTTTGCTCTCCTCCCTCAAATTTTTGATAAGGAACAGATATTAAAGTGAATTTTATCAATGTTTCTCCCTAAGTCTGTTTTCTAGAAAAGCAGCAGATTTAAAATTTGACAAAAAGAAATAAATTTATATTTATATGGTCATCTGCTAAAGTATTACCAAAAACATTGCTGCCCATAATCAGTAAATAAATGTGAATGCAGCCCATGAGTTACATTTAAGTTTTAATCGCTCACAAAAGGCTGTATTAAATTTGTTCCGTGGCAACACTTGTGTTTGTATTTTATTGCTGAAACCAGGCTAGATTTTAATCTTTTTCTCAGAGGTTTCAAGAAGTTTCCATCATACATATCCTTCTATGGATAGGCCTAACTAGTCAGCAACAAAGTGTTTTCCCCAAGCAAAAATATATTATTTATGCAGTAGTTTAATAAAATTGTCCCTACAAACCTTGTTACCACCTTCTTTCTTGTAAAGTAGAAATTTATTGGTAGAATCTAATATTTTTTGAGTTGTGATAGGAATTTCTGTTAAGTTTTTTGTGTATTAAATAAGATTTCAGTAGTAACTGTACTTGTACATAGAGTGGGTTAGCCTATGCACTCTGTTAATTGTTCATGAATTAAGAAGTGTACCTATGTGCAACTGTAAATATTTAAACCGTATTTTTCAAAAAAGCTGTTATCCTCCCCAGTAGGGTAGATGCAGGAGTGCTCGGCCCTGTCTTGTTTCTGCTTGTACATATTGAGATTAAAAAGTGTTACAAAAAGAATTTAATTATACTAAGGTAGGTTTTTAAGCACTTTTTTGTAGTTGTGTAGTCCATTTTTCATTGTGTGATCCTTCACATGGTGATCCAGTAGCCCTTGCAAAGCAGTTGGAACCACCAGAAGATTCTTGGTCTTTCTACAGCTGCCAAATCATTACATCTGCCAGTAAGTAATTTTTGTAGCTACGTGTCATAAATTTTGGTCGAATTATGTTCATTTCTACATCTGAATTTTCAATATTTAGAGCATGCATACACACATGTTAATGGTAATGATAAAAGTTTTATATGTTAGTAACATTTTGATTGCCAAGGCATAATTTTAGTGATACATCCCATTAAAATTCACCAATTATACAGTGATTAATTACTCATAAAGTGGGATTGACCCAGTGATTCAGGGTCACTGATGAACTGTGACCCTGTAAGTCAATGAAATAATTTCTCATTTAAAGGAACTATTTGAGGCAGCAATAATAATGATGGCTGAAATTTTATTTAATCTATTGTGCCTATCTGCAGCCATTTTTGTATGAGAAACAGCAAAAACTGTCTTTAGAAGTTTTTATCTAGTGGATGATTGTTTAGTTCATTCAGTGCTGCAATATTGTGTAGAGTGCTGCAGTATTGTGTACAGTGCTGCTGTGCTGCATAGTGTGCGGCAGTATTGTCTACAGTGTTGCAGTGTTGTGTGCAGTGCTGCAGTGTTGTGTACAGTTCTACAGAGCATGCTGCAGTGGTGTTCAGTGCTGCAGTGTCATATACAGTTCTCCAGTGTTGTGTGTAGTGCTGAAGTGTTGTGTTTATTATGTTGGGCAAATTATTACTAGGTTCTCTGGGTCTAAAATGTTTCTTATTTGTAGATTCCTACAAGAAGTGCTACCGGCTGCTGGATGGTTTTGACACGGACAGCGGTATGTCATCTGTGGAGTGGAGTGATGCTGGTGGCCTACAATCTTCAAGGTAAAATTTCTTAGAAAATAGCCAGTAATAGCAGTTTTTTCAACTGGGCATCATTAGCAGCTATTTCTAATGTCACAGTGCTATAAAAAAGGGTAAATGTAAGCAATAATAATGTCATTGGTAATAAGGTGTACGTACCAGTGACCAATATCATTTCAGGTATTGTGCAACATGGGTACACAGAACTAGTGTCTTTAGCTGCCACTATGTAGAATATACTGTATATGTATGTATTTTATGTAAATAGTTACATATTTTCACAATTGTTGCTATAGCAATTCAAAAATATGAAATGAACTCAGCTGATAATGTTGCTTCATGGTGTGTGCACTACTAAGAACATCTTATTTCTGTTCTAATTGGTAGCTACATACCTAGGTATTATATGAAGATTCAAAGTTAGGTTTAGGCTCAACAAGCAATAGTGACAATTTTATATTCTGTACAACATTATTAAAAGTATATTCAATAGTAGTCTATTCTTGATGAGGAATAGCTGGACTACATAGAGGGTAAATTATTACCTATCTCATCAGGTGCTGGCAATTTCCACCAGTTTAATCATCCTGAGATTGAGCAGAGGGTTGAACTGCGGCATAATCCTGGAACTGGTTGATGGCTATTGCACTGCAATAGTGGTTGAAACCTTTTGAGTATTTTTCGGGTGGAACTTGGTTTCAAAACCTTTCTTCACGGCTGCCGTGTTGCTACTTGTCTTATCCATCCTAGCAGATGATGAACTTGGATTCTTTAGCAGCAAAGGGTGAATCTTACATGAAGCTGAACAAAATGTTCACCTAATAATAAAGTTAACTCCTAGTTCAGCTTGAATTTCAAACCAAGTTTAACTTTCAGTGAAGAATCTTCTCTGCCGAAGAGTCCAAGTTCATCATTCTGAAGTATGGAGTAGTAAAGTACTCGGCACTTCTGCTGTGACCAGGGTTTTTAAAATGAAGATTTTTTTCAAAGACAGGTATTTCAACGACTCCTTGACATGTTCTCTGATTCTACCTCGATCCAATCCGCCATACCTGTTTTTACTCCCTCCAAATCACGTCGAAGGGGTGTTGGGGTGGGTGGGTTTCGAATACCAACATTTGATGAGGTAATATTTAACTCTTTATAAGGCTCGCGTCTCTCTTGACAGAAATGAAATTCATTAAATTAATTTTCAAAAATGAGTTGAAGCCCTAACCCATAAACTTACTCCAGTTCGACCCTCAACTTGTAGCTTTCTTTTAATAATTTCTCTATATGTCAAGCTATAACTTAGCATTGTGTTCATGACGTTGACCTATACTGTGGAACCCCATTTTGCCCCAAAGCACAGACGTAGTTGCTTTTGTGAAACTAAATTTTCTGGCAAATTGTTAAAATTATCATTGCAAGAAAAAAATCCACTTGGCAATCTTTTTGCCAGTTAATTGAAACAATTTCTTGGAACACGATCATTAAACTAAACCTGGCTTGCCGGTTGTGGACCACGTCATTTATTCAGTCGATATTGATTACGTGGTCCATATTGTGTATCACATAAAATAATCAGTTAATTTTTTTAGTTTGTGATATAGCACAGTATGAGAAAGTTAGCATAACTATGTAGGTATGTAATATACTTACAACTCATCCATTTAAGACCTTTCATTAAGCAGTAGCAATGCTATTGTACAATTAGCTAATGTCAGCCTTAACGATCAGATCTACTGTGGATGCCTCCAGTAGTTCAGACGCACCTCAAGCGCGCTGTTGCTGCCAGGACTTGACAGCTGCACTTTCAGCGAACGTACGATCTTTCTGTACTTGTTTCCTATAATTAATGGAGAGGGAACATACGTGACCAATGTGTTTTAGCTACTAGCTATTATGTGTTCGTTTTTTCCAGGCGCTCTACGGTGGACAAGATTTAGAGACGTGTCCCTCACCGACATAGAGTTAACGAACTGCGTTGCTCCTGAGGCAGGCTGTGGACTGGTCCGGAAGTACTCGCAAGCGTAAACGTAGTAAGTACCTTCTTTTTGAATTTAGAAACCATTTGTAATCCATCTGGATTTAGAGATAAAATTAGAATGTGTAGAGTATTCAAGATTTTTCTCTATCAATTTGAATTTCATAACCGAATTGGGCGTTTGATTGAATTAAGGTTTGACTCAGTGAAGTTATACATTGCAATATTTATAAGTATGAAAAATGCAGAATTTTATTTGATGATGTACAAAGATGCTGAGAATATACATTAAATCACCTTATATTTACTAAGTTATTTAAATTACAATAATTATGAATGAATTTAAATAAAACTGCATAGGTTTGATTTAAATGAGAAGTAAATTTACGAAAATAATGGTGAGCTCGAGGCTACGGTTGTAGTTGAGTGTAGTTTACATGAAGACATATCTTGCCTCAAGTGTGCCAGGTAAAAATCAACACTGTTGAACACCTGAAACAAGTGATTTCAGCCTCAATTCAGGAAACAACACCTGCTATATTAAATTTTTTCCGGTGCACGGCCCCTCAGGGGGATACAACTATTGTATCTATGGGAAGTGACGCTCCCGGGGGGATAATGTCAGTGCCCGAATCACTGGTTAGGTAGGCCTTCTTTTTGTTGAAATATTGTGTCTTTTGTTTAGTTAAGGGCCAACTTTTTTCGGTTCACTGCTATCCTTTTATTGAGCACCGTCTACTTTTTTCTTGAACTTTTTTTCTTGTTTGAACTTCCTTCGTAACTTGCTGTTACTATGCGCTTGGTATCCTGTGCGGGGCACACCTCGTGCATAGAATCCCCTTGTACGTGTCCATACTAGATGGTCTCCTTCATTATTCCTCTGTGATATCGTCTTTGTTACTGAAAACGGAGTCTTAAACCACTAATATAATAATAATTTCCGGTGCACGGTAGATCACGGGAGACTATGCCCAGCCGTGCAAAAGGAGCAAATACCAGAGCATATTAAAATGAATTGATTCAATTTCGAGGTATGGTAGATGTTCTTACTGTTATAAAATTTCAGCATTTGAACATAGAAATTACGAGGAATTTCTAAATGACCTTGTCAGCGTATGTATTTTTTTGAGGTATTGCTGTACGTATGACATGTGTATAGGGAAGCTGTTAGAACAGATGAATTTTGAGATATGTTCAATATCATTCGGTGTCGAAACAGAAAATGACGAATAGTGGTAGCCCAATCTGCCATGTTGCAGATGTTTAGGCGCAAAACGTGTATTTTTGTACTGCATTCTGAGGCACAAATATTCAATTAAAAGCTGTACTTCGATTGTTTGTCTCGTCAGACTAAGTTAAAACAATGTAATTCTATATATTTAAGGTGTTTGCGAGTGATTCTGTGAGAGGGAAAACGATAGCACGTTCTTTGGGATGTGGGAATCTATGCACGAAATTTGTGTCGTTCACCTGCTACATTGCAATATTGAGATTGGAAAAAACTAGGAAGTTGGGAGTAAAAACTGCTAGAAGAACGAAAGAGCAGTAAATGGGAAAATGTAACCAGTTATGAAAAAAATCTTCGAAAACATAATTAGCTTGTTGAGATGCTGTTCAACTTTTACCTAACTCATAGCTCCGGCCCTTACTTTCTTATAAAGTGTTGCAAATCCGGAACGTTCAATATTCCTACCCCGGTAAATGGAAGTTGTCAAAATCATTACTGTTACGATGATTTTTTCTAAGCGAAATTGTATTGTTTCAGATAGTGCAGTGGGATGCTCAGCTGGTACGTCGGTTGGTGCGCCCTGTGAGCAAGCATTTGTGGTGGAGCAAGAGTATTGTGCGGCGGGATGCTCAGCCAGTACGTTTGTTGGTGCGCCCTCTGAGCAAGTATTTGTGGTGGAACATGAGTGCCCCAATCGAGAAGAACAGTGCTCCGTCCTCGGGGGAGCCCTCGAGACATCGTTCTCGCTTTAAAAGTTGATTTCGTTGAACATTTTTTTCTTTCATAAAAATGAGAGAAGTCAGTGATTAGAATTCATTACTTTGCTTTACAGAAAGTGAGCGGATATTATTTGAACAAGAGTAGCTTCTCAGTAGCTTTGTGCATTATTTTTACTCAAGGAAACGCATCCATCTTATTATTCTGTATTCTTGATTCGTTTTTTAATAAGCCCCTCATGATGATACGAACAGCATTTCAATAAGACTTGACACTGTTTTATTTAGTTAAGTGTTTGTTCATTTGAGTTTTTATTTGGCATGCCATTTAATTGAAATAGATTGAGCTTTCTGTTTTGCTCCGGACTTTCGTTATGGGTTTACTGCTTGCTGTCTTTTCTTCAGTTCTTGTGACTTTCTTCTTCTAATTTCCATTCAAGGATGTAATGTGCGGGGCACCCCTCGTGCGTAGAATCCCCTGTACGTGGCCATACTGGATGGTCTCCTTCATTATTCCCTCTCTTAGAACACCTTTGTTGTGGTTAGGGAGGCTTAAACTAACGTATGTAACAAACTCAAAAACTATTGAAATCTGATTATGTTTTCTGTTCTATGATTTGTTTGCACGCTTATAGAAAGTGGAAGTTTATTTAACTTGTTTTTGTTCAAAGTGGCCCTCTGTTGATATGTATTTCATGGAAATAGTCGGATTTAGACCCCTCAGGGGGATATAACTATTGTATCTATGGGCATTTACACGTCCAGAGGGATTGTCCCGATGTGGTTAGGTAGGCCTTCTTTTTGTTGAAATAGAATAGAGTTTTGTTTAGTTGAGGACCAGCTTTTCCGGTTCACTGCTATCCTTTTCTTCAGTACCTCCTACTTTCTTCGTCACCTCCTACTTTCTTCTTGAACTTTTTCTTGTTCGAACTTCTTTCTTGACTTACTGTTTCTATGCACTTGGTGTCCTATGATGGAAAAACACACCTTGCTCATAGATTCCCCGTGCACGGGCCTATACTAGATGATCCCTTCATTATTCCTCTCTTTAAATCGTCGTTGTATCGGATAGGGAAGCTTAAACTAATTAATAATCTAATCTTATTTAGATGTGTATGACAGCAATTGATCTCGATTAATGGTACCAAAGGCACTTTTTTCATGGTGGTTAATAGACTATCTTATGTTATGTGTTATGTAGTATAAAGTATTTCTCTTTGTTTCTTTCTTCTTTCTGACATGCTGCTTCACCGTTGCTATGGCGTTATATATTGACTCGAACTAGACATTAGCTGTAGGCTGATATATCTGGGAACTTGTAAAGCAATAACTATTTATATGAAGGATTTAGGTTGTAATTTTTTGCTCTGGAACGTTGTAAAAAGTAGTAGAATTTAAAAATGGAATCATAGTAGACACCCTGTTATTACTGTTCATAATGTATCATCTAATCAATGTATCATGTAATTTAGCCATTTTCGCAAATAAATTTCGTCCAATTGAGGTAATTTGCTCCAGTGCAGTAGCTATATGCCTTATTGTTAAGCCACTTCGCGCGCCTGGTGGGATCTTGGTTTTGGGTGAGTCTGTGCGTGTGCCTGATTCTGGTTTATTATTATCATTATTTTATGCTTGAACGCGATCTTTACTGTCGCTCCATTAAAAGAACTTTATACGTTGATTTCTTTAAATATATGTGAATTTTTTAAATCAGATTCCTTATCCTGAATATCTTATAGTTTTTTTATTTGTTCATGGGAGTGAATTGTTACTTATATCTGTAGATGTTAACTAATCAAGATGCAGGCTTGCCTGCACTACTCAGTCTTGACGCAAGGAGCTTCGGTCTTACGTCAGGACAAGTAGTGCAGGCAAACCAGTGCTAGGATAAGATAGGAATCCCACAATTCTGAACGGGTCAGGGCAGGATTCCCAGCGTTAGAAACGGAATACTGCTGGCAAGCCAGTGCTAGGAAAAGATAGGAATCCCACAATTGTGAACGGGTCAGGGCAGGCTTCCCAGCGCTAGAGACGGAATACTGCAGGCAAGCCAGTCTTACGGTAATGGGATATAATATTTTGCCCGTGCCTCAGGATGGTCTTCCGTTACTGGTCCGGCGGTAAGAAATGGGCTGCCTTCGTCAATCCAATACCGGACAGCTTGGACATTCCGTGAAAAGTCCAGTAATGAGCTTACTGGGTGAATGCTGGTTCTCCTTCTCTGTGCTCTGTAACGACCCTTTGAACAGCCATCGACAAATGCGGACTGGGTTGCTCAGCAATCTAAATTACATCAAAATAAAATACCATTGGATAGGTTATAGAAGTCTCATTTAAGTTCTCTTACATAGAAAAACTATTCAGATTCTATCTATTATTGTCAATTTTTGTACCATAAATACTCATTGACACATTCGTGAGCTTAAAATTTTTTGTCGCAAATATTTTTACGAGTATTTAAGTCTAGCCAAACGCCGTCTCTAATGCATCAACTTGAATTACCCTTCATCGTACGGTTCTTACCCAATTCCAGCGTAAGTGGGTCAGTAAGCAAGCTGCAATGCTGCACAGCCTGCAGGGTAGCACTAAAACCGAATATAATTGATTAGCTTACGCTCAACGAACGGCTTTTAACATTCCATTCATTATTGATTACCTAGATCGGAGGTTTCTAGCAAGAGAACTCTGGCACTTGCATTCCAGCAATGCCTATAAAATTGCCACCCATTAAAGTAAACTAAATTATTTCATCCTTGGCGATTAAAAAATGTTCTAAAAATTCTAATTAAATTGTTGAACCGCGTTTTTTCCTACGCATCAGATTGTGAATTAATCCAAGAATCGATGATTGTCTGTTTAGTCTCCTCAGACTCGTGAGCAGAGACGGTCGTTAGCCTTGCTCCTCATCCAACTGAAATATTCACTCTCAAAATTATTAATACATAAACAAGTTTGATTTAAATTACTTATCAAGGAACGATTGGTCAATCAAATACAGGTAACTCTCGAATTGTCTCCTGGGATGAAATTGGATGAATAGAGACGGTGGATAAATCTATGTACCATATTTTTTTAAAGGAAAAAGTGAACCTGTTCTTATAGGAGCAACTTTATGCTCGGAATAAAACGAACATGTTTAATTTAATAATTGTGTAATGCTCTTCTTTCTGTTTTTTCTGGTTTTTATTTTCATAAGTACATCAACTTTTTTCACTTTAACTCATAGGGATTGTCATATTGGCCCATATATCGAAACAACACACATTGAACAGACTAGCAGATGAAAGAACTGCCTTTGTTTACAAAACGTCTGTTTGATTTTTTTTTTAGAAGGTATGTTGCGGAATACACGACGAACGTGAAGGGTGGATATATCGAGATGGCGCGGACTAATAGAGGATAACAAAACTATGTCAATCGAGAGAGGAACTAATCGATATTTGGATAAATCGAGAGTTACCTGTATATGCTTCTAAATTACTATCTTTGGGAATAAACTTTCAGGCTCCACTTTCAATCAACCTTCCGACAACCATGAACGACTGAAAGAAATGCTCAGTCGTAAATTAGTGGCGGCCATCAAAGGTTTCACGTTTTGAGTGGACATAGGAAAGAAAACGCTCAAAAACTCCTGTTCGAGCGATGAAAAGCTTTGCTTACTAAAATGAAATAAATTTAAATAAAAACTGTAATAACAACTATAAATTCCAAGAAACAAGAGAATGTAAAGGATGCGAATGCCATCTGAGGTTCTGCTGCGATAAAGAAAAACAATAATGAGCTGAGAGTATGGGTGCTTAAATTCAATTTCTAATCGAGACGCCAGTCCGAGAAGATTTAGTAAAAGACGTCACTATTATGTCGCTCTTTAGGAAGCCATATACCGAGCTTGGCTTAACACAAAAAACGGATTTAATTGATCGGTAGGGATATTTCATTCATTTGCATGGAACTATATTTTCACAGAATCAAGGTAAGATGAAAACTCTTAGATCAGCGCGCAACTCGAAAAAATACTGATTAATAAGTGTTCTTCGACAGTGTGTGAATAAAGTGTTCATGAGAGACTCTGTGATCTTCAGCTAAACAAAATTTACATGCCATATTAGGCGAGCTCAGGGAATATTTCTTTTTTTTCAGATTTCCTCAAACTGTACGAGAGCTAATTATTGCTCCTAAATATTGTCAGAAATAGCGAAACTAGTTCTACCAGGTAAAGTCTCGGACGTGCCTTAGATAGGCCGTCTCTACTAAGAGCACGTTGCTTATTTCGACTTTAATACGGCGTTCAATATGGTCGATCACTAAAGCTTAGCGTTGAACGAAAAAATATTTGCCAGCAACACCCAATCGCATCCCACGTGAGACTGGCGTATAGAAAAGTCGAGAACAATGTTGAAAATAATTCGAAGTTATTTCGCCCGATCTTAAGTTCAAGGAAGATGTAAAAAGGATTCCGAGCTCGGACTTTGCTTTGTTTTCTAAACACTTCATACAGGCTCAATGTTGTTGATATGAAGCATCTGAGTACACCACGTGACACTTTTCATTTCATCTTTATGCTCAGTCTATTATACTCAAGCACAGTAAACAATTTACAACGAGTCGTTTTCATCCTACGATATAAGTAGAGGATATTCTCCAGAAAACAGACAGAGAAATGATGTACGAGAATACTGTGATTAGGCTCGTTCAATGGCTTGGATCTGTCACTCCAACTGATGGTCACGGTGAAGCAGCTTTGGAATTTATTCTTGGCCTAATTATACGCAGCATTTTCAGGGCCAACACGGTTGGAAAATCTCGACTCTGTTATGACCGATGCCTCAGATCTGGTGATGGTATTTGGCTTTCCAACAGGTACCTCACAAGGCTCATATCGTGCATAGTCAGAAACTAGGTCAGATATTGCCAGCTGCATATGATACCAAGGGAGTGATGTACAGTAGGGTGGCCCTTATTTTCGAATTTTTGAAAAGAACACTGGTCACCCTCCAGCATTGTTCCTTTAGGTGTAAAAACACCATGCCCAAAATATTATGCAAATCCATTATGATTTACTAGTGGCGCCGGAGGTACAAAGTTTAAACCCAATTTCATAGCGCGGCTCACTGCATAGCAACTAATGCTGAAACTATCTTGTGAATTGTTGATGTTTTGTTGTTGAACCAGTGTTGCATTGGACGCCGCAGAGTGAGGTGGTGTGTTGTATAGTGTAGTGTCTCACCCACTGCTAGTCTCTGTTGCTCCTAACAAGGAAATTAGATATATTTCCCCCTACGTTTTAACCTTTTTTTACTATATTTTCATGGTAAATTAATTTAACTGCATTCAGAGTATTATAGTGGCTTATTAGTGCTATTCAGAGTATTAGATTGGAGCTTTTTATGAAGTTTTTGAAAAGGATAACCATCATATAACCACCACTGATATCACCAAACGTAAGTGACCCTGAAACAATTCTAATCACTCAAAACATTTGAAAATATAGTGAGTTTAGTGGCATTGGCAGTTTCGTATTGACAATAAAATATTTTTGTTTTCAAAGTGAGTACTGAATTCCTGTAAAAGTAAACATTTTTTCTTCCAGATATGCCATCAAAGCGTTTAGACGAGATCTACTTGTTGGGAAAGCCTTCTCCAACCATCACTGGAAACAAATTCCCATCTAAAAGGCAGGTTCTTCAAGTGTTTTTTCACCTTCACAACCAGCAGACCGGGGGTGGACCACACACACACACACACACACAAATACATCAAAACCCAGACGCTCACACTCCTACACACACTCCTACGCCCACAGACACACATACACATGTAGGGCACACTTTAAAAAATAACCACAATTGGCCAACACAATTAGATACACCATCGTCTCAAGTCACAAATCGATATGTACAATATATTTTACTCTAAGCTCTATGTTTACCTTTCAAACACCAAAATCAATTGATTCTCCGACACCATTACCATATAAAAACGTAACCTATGCCCATATTTACAGTTCAAAAATCATTCCACAGACGGTGATCTCTCAAATTTCGACACGTATCTAAGAGACATCAGTTTCACCCTGAATTTGAAAATTAACTTTTCTTTCGGAGAACTTTCATGTTGTATATCCGAATAACTGAAGATATGCGCTGCCGGAGCAGAGCTTTGAGGGGTAACTAACATTTTTCATGAGTAACACAACCTCAACAAATCAATCAGATCTACTCTTATAAAATGACTACACCAATCACAATTCAACCAATAAGTTCACCAATCACTTCCGAACCAAAGCCAAACTAATATAACCAACTCAACCCAACCTAAAGTAATCTAACCCAACCTAGTCTAATCAAACCTAACATAACCAATTTTATCCCCACCTGACTTTATAACCTCATGTATCCAATTTTTTGGTTCAATTTTTCACCACTCTTCTTGTATTCCATTCAACTTACCGTCCATCCCTTGTTTCTCAGCAATTTACACAAAGTCATTTAACCTTTCCTACTCAAAATTATATAGCTTCACCTAAATCAAAACATAAAATTACATAAATCCCTTATATGAAGCGCGACTGAAACTTTCTTCACAATATTATATACAGAATCCTGGGAGATTGAAATTTTAATATTAAATCACGAATTCACCTAAGGTCAAAAATGCTTACAAGACTATCAATATGTTCGTTCATCCCACCAGAACACATTACATGTTACCTATAACTAATTTAAATTACATGAACCTCATTCCAAATTTTACTTATACATGCGGCTCAAAAATAATGAAATTCTACCAAAGCTATTCAAAATTCCCCCAAAGCCAGACGCACGAAAATTAGGCTTCCCGTAAAATACAAAAATTGCCACTTCTCATTTCAAAATTGATTACTCGCTTTCGTATGAGAGAAATATCCTTTCGTTCTGAAAATTAATTTAAAACCTTCAACAGAGAACGCAAAATATTCACCAAATTCCTGACACATCCAAATCAATACTTTCTCAAATGAACCCCAACAACCCAATACTGTATATATTTCTGTAAACGAATAAATGATTCCCATGAGCGTTAAATTTACATACATCAGATGGCGTCTCAGTTATTCACGCAGAGCCCTTAAATCATCAAATCCTGCTTCAATCTAAAACAAAACAATCATTAATCCTCAATAAAATAACAATCATCACAAAATAAAAATACCATCGCAATGCCACATCAAAACGAAAAATGATTCTCGTTTAATACAACAACATCGACACCTGTTCATCTTCATTGGCTTCATAATGATGGAACGCGCCGTCGCGCGGTCAAATTCAAGGCTTGAGAAAATTAAATCTAACTTATCGAGCCGCTCAACGAGTGCTACGCACCTCGTTGAGCGGCAAAATTGAAGCTTTTATGTTAGTCATACTCGAAGGGCACTGCATTCACCTTCGAATCACTTTGAAACTCTGAAAAATGTCATTTGTCTCATTTTTACCCATTTTCAGTGTAGTTACCCCGTACAGTTTACTAACGGGCTTAAAGGCATCATTCTGTATGGTTATGAAAGTATTATCTGCAGCGATTCTCGTCTTTTTTGCGATTTTGCATTGGAAATAGCATTTTAATATCCCTCAACTTTTTTGTCTAACTCTTCCTAAATTTTCCACATGCTTCGTCATTGCACAAGTCGAAATGTCCGACATTGCCCCAAAAATAGTTCACAACACGTTCCAATGACGAAATAACGGACAAAACATTTAACACAACTTATTTCCCCCTATCTCAAACAATTATGAATAAACATAATATAATCAACAACATTCACACCCTGCTTTCGACTCCGCTTCATATGAGCCCAAAATGAATTCTCTACCTGATTTCAAAGTACCCTTTATCGTAAATTTAAACATGCATACAATTTTCGAAAATTACTCATTCACCCCAAAATATCGATAGGTCCGTTCTCAAAATGTCAGCATAGACAGACATACATATGTACATTGTATCAAAATTTCGAACATCTACCTGCAATGCACAAAAAATGATATGCCTAATTAAAACTACACACAATTGCCCACCGAGTTCACCAATGCATCATCATTTACAATGAAAACAAACCCATTACCTATCAATACATATCAATCTCACTTTCTCCACACGAAAAAAATTCTATCGCCTCCCTACATCAGGACGCACGCTTCCTGCAAACTACAACCATGATCGAAGTGAAATGAGTGATTTCTTCGAACATCAAAATTAAGTTTTCGTTCGAAGAAGAGACATTGTGTATCTCAAAATAAGTGAAGACATGCACTGCTCAAGGGAGAGCTTTCAGGGGTAACTCAAGTAAGAAATCCTGTCATGCATTTAGTCAATATTTACATCTTTAAAGCAAACATTGAAGTAACAACGAAGCTTGACATACATAAAGTGAGTTCTCATTAAAGTTTCATGCAAATTTCGGCATCGAAATAAGTGAAATGAGCGATTTCTCGAATTTCTAAATGAATTCATGTTCGTGATTTCAACCCGTAAATTTTCAATTTACCTCCACAAAATCATCATAGAATCGATCCTTCCATCATATTCAATAGCTTCACTGGTTTACACCGCCTAAAGAACTTAGCACCATTTTCTATGTTAAAATGCGAGTTATTTCATATCTTGAATTCTCAAACAGAGGTATTTCTGACTCATGAGCCGATAATATTTCCATCTAATACCACAAATATTTCTCAATAACTCACCGACATATGGAACCTTAAACAAAGCTTTCTTTATGAAATTCAAGTCACTACGCAAAGTTGTACGATGGACCTCAAAATTACTGGGGTAACTTCGAGGGGTAACTCAAGTAAAAAATGCTGTTCCTACTTCACTCAATATCTAAGTATTTAAGGCAAAGATTCAAGTAACAACGAAGCTTGACATACATAAATGAGTTATACATTAATAGATAGGAGTTATATAAACAAATAAAGCTATTTAGTATCCATCTTGCTTGTTATCCAAGTCATAAAGGACACACGGCAGGCCGCGTCTTTGAGGAGCAATTAGACCATCGAACAGCCATTACACTTGGAAGTTATAAATATGGGAAATCAATAACTTCTGTTTCTATTACGAAATTTAGCGAGTTGGAATCCTTTTAAATGTTCGTATCATCTTAATCTTCATTAGACAATGTTAAAAATTTATTTTCAAGTTTCGTTTCATTGAAGAAAGGGGACACTTTTCACTTTCAACAACTTATGGGTTGATAACAACTTATGGGTTGATTTTGTATCTCTTTTCATGAAAAACTGATGTAACAGTTGACTGTGCGGAATGACTGCAGTGTGACAGAAGCATGTATTCTCCTAACAATGACATATAATCAACAAGTATCCCATTTAAATAATTTTCTATTAATCAGAAAGACCATTTTTTTGAGGGTTAACAAATCCATTCAAAAAATCAGTTATATATGAGGTCCTTCACTTATTACGATGATGCGGACACCTAAACATTAGTTGTAACATCTTTGTAGTTGTAACATCTTTCACATTACAACTTCTACAAGCAGCAGAAGATTTGAGCCTCGAATTCTGAACCTCATTGACATATTGCAATTGCAAATCGACATGGATCGCTAGAATTTCTCGACTTGAGAGAAAATTTCTAGCCCAACTAAAATTTTGTTTTCTATACCAAAACATGTTGGAAGTGAAATAATCCTACCTTAAGGTAAATCGCCTATTTTAAACACATATGTTCTCTATAAAATTTCCTGTGAAACGAAAATAAACCATTGAAAGTGATGAATTACGCGTCATGTAAAAAAGTTATATGAATATCAAGGCGAAAAAAGCGACTTACAACGTTTACTTGCGAATTACAATAAATTTCTATAAGCTCTAACAACACATTAAAACACTCAAAACTTCGCAAAACCGCTTCAAATGGGGAAAAATTTGGAAAAACTTTGAACTTCAACGATTCATTTAAATATATTGTTTCGCAATAGAAAACATCACAGCACCAAGTTCATGAAAATGGGCATCCATATATAACCTTTAAACTCAATAAAGTTTCATTTCAGGCCCCAAATTCAGTCATTAAAAAAAATTCACATTCTGGAGACTTCAACTCGAAGTGGCTCGGTACCTCTTTTTGCGCTAGATTCGCCAATTTTTCCCGATTCCTCCCTAATGTTTGATGTTTTTTTCAAATTTAAACAAAAAGTTGAAGGCCTACAACTTTGAGACACGAGTATCAATCGAAAGATCTCCTCAAGACGCATCTTTCACACGCTTTTCAACTCCCTCGAAGGTGAGGAAGTGGGCTTCAGGGGTGAAGGAAAGTCAAAAATGGCCTGGAGAAGTGAAAATAATTTCTCACGCTCAAACGAAGCCGAATTTCGACGCACAAAACTACTTTCGTATGTACGAGGAAAAAATGATCAAAAAGTGGTAAATAAATTTTTTCGTGGGTCGCACCAATTTTCCTCAAAAATGGTTTGGGCGTTTTTCTGGAATTTTTTGTTTCGTTTGAGACTATTTTCTGAGAAAACCATCGCTCATCGTGATCTCTAAACTTGATAACTTTGAGAAAAAGATTAATACTAGGACGTATCAAATTTTGAAGTCCCAACTCGATCAAACAACGTCACAACTGGCAGCCAAAAATGACTGTTGAAAAAACGCATTTTTTTCCTCAACTTTAAAGTTGCACAAATGGTAAACTTTCCAAGCAAAAACTCTATAATTTTCCTTTTGAGTACTACGAACCTTTTTGAACGAGTCCTCAAGTCCAGAGACCCCCAGGTATTGCCCTCAAAAACCAGGACAAAACTTAAACCTCACCGAAATTTTTGCAAATTTTGAGGAAAATTTTGACCCAAAGTTGTGTCGAAACTTGATCGTTTCGAGAGCCGTTGATTTTATGAGGCGTAGAACTTTTGGAAATGTATGAGCTATCAAAGTTTGAAAGTTCAAAACTGCGTGGTTTTCTCAAAAAAAAATCCAAATTTCGTCGAAAATACTCTAAAAATTTTTGGCCAACTTTGAGGGGCGAAGAGGGATACTTTTTATGAACGGATCGCAAAATGGCAACGTTGGCGCATACTCCATTGTTTCGTCTACCACATGCTGATATTAGAGCCATCTAAAGGCATTCTATGGGTGTTTGGCAGCAGTTTGAAAATGTGCCATTTCGGTCGATTTTCGACCTTTGAACCGCCATTGAAGGAAAAGTTCTCGCACGATCTAAAAGAAAAATGCTTAGGTTCATGTCGAGAGGGACTTTTATGTGCCTGCCAAATTTGAAGGCGCTGCGACGACGCGTTCGAGTGGCTACCCTATAAATGACCGACATCAATATAAGGAACAGTCCTTCGGTGATCGCCACGCGGCGTCTAGGGTAAGTGGTGATCATCTTTCTTCGAATCTGTGCGCGTATGTGTCTTGGTTTTTTCACCGGATTTTCGCAGAAAGGTCCGCCGTGCGCACAAAAATGAAGAAAAGAAGACCATTCGTTAAGAAGCTTCAGGAGCAATTTCTGAAGCTTTGCCTTTCTGGGAAAAGGCAGAAATTCCTGTGCGCTTAAAGAAACACCTGATCAAGAAGCTGGAGGTCCTCTTCAACTTGTGGAAAGGTCTCAGGTAGAGCAAAAAAAAGAAGTCCGCCGTGCAATCCCATAAGGGAAAAGATTTTAAGGATGACCTAGACAACCTCTTTGACATGGCTCATCAGGATGCACTGGACATGATTACCATCGTGGAAGATAAGGAGTTTCTGATAGCACAACGCGAAAAAGGGAGGAGAGGATCAATGGCAGGTGTGGACTTGGTTTTAACTGAAAAAGAAGTCCGAGCACAAGAGAGAAAGGTTGCTGAAGAAAAGCGCAAGCTCCGAAGTAATGAGGAGGAAGAGGAGCCTAAAACAGCTATCCTAGAATCATCAAGCACTGACAATACCTCTTATGCTGAGTCATCAGAATTAGAATTGTCAGAAGCTGAAAATGTGCAGGAAGCCATTGAGACACCCGGACCTTCTCAATGTATTCCTCCTAGAAAAAGAGCTCGTAAAGATATAGTTTCTCCAGGTTTGGCTTCAGCTCTTGATCGCACCAAGGTGTCTGATAGGAAAGCGGCTTTTGTAATCTCTGAAGCTGTCAAGAGTGTTGGCCTAGATACAACCGAGTACAAAATTAACCGATCTTCTATCTCCCGAGGTCGACAGAAAAACCGGAGGCAATTTGCCGAGGTGATCAAACGGGACTTTCATGTTGATACTCGTTTAGTGGTTCATTGGGATGGGAAGCTGATGGAACAACTTACAAAGAAACAACATGTAGAGAGGGTTCCCATCCTCGTCTCTGGAGAAGGTTTGGAAAAATTGTTAGGAGTTCCAAAGCTGTCTGGTGGAACTGGGGAGAACCAAGCCACAGCTGTCATTGAAGCACTAGAAGAGTGGGGGATTACTGATAAAGTAATTGGTATGTGCTTTGACACGACTGCTTCCAATACAGGAATAAAATCAGGGGCTTGTCTTCGCATTGAACAGAAGCTTGGTCAAGACTTGTTTTACTTTGAATGTCGTCACCACATCTTAGAGCTGATTCTCTTTGCTGCATTTAATTCTGAAATGGGTTCAAGAACAAGTGGACCTGATGTTCTTCTCTTCCAACAATTCAAAGCTCGATGGGAAACAATTGACAAAACAGCCTACCAAGTAGCACCTGACGATGAACACCTCCGCCAGCACCTGCCTAAAGACCTGATCCAGCAGGTCACATCATTTGCCACCTCCCAGCTGACCAATCATCAACCACGAGATGCTTACAAGGAGTTCCTAGAGCTTGCTCTATTGTTTTTGGAGCAGTTCCCCCACGAGGTGTGCGATTTTTAGCACCTGGGGCTTACCATCATGCTCGCTGGATGTCCAAGGCTCTCTACACCATTAAGATCTGGCTATTCAGGGCACAGATAAAGCTGACAGCTCAGGAAGTGCGAGGTATGAGAGAAATCTCTCTCTTTGTTGTGACAGTCTACCTTGAAGCCTGGTTTTCCAGTTCTATTGCAACAGAAGCTCCTCGTAGGGACCTGAACCTAATGAAACGTCTGATCCAGTATGGTGAGATTAATTCAAAAATCTCCAAAGCCACATCAAATAAGTTTCGAAATCATCTCTGGTATTTGTCAGAGGACCTTGTGGCTTTAGCATTCTTTGACCCAAATGTTCTTCCTTCAGAAAAGAAAAAGATGGTGCTTGCATTGAGAGAAGAAGGCCATGAGGAACCCGTTAAAAGACCACATCCAACTTTAGATGAATTCCAAACAAGGACACTCTCATCTTTTGTCTCCATGAGGACCAAAGAGTCACTCATTAGGTTTGGCCTGGATGTTGATGTCTTGGATAATGATCCTTCAACGTGGCCCAATATAGGTTCCTTCCAAGAAGTAGTTAATAAGGTATCTGCATTGTCTGTAACTAATGACACCGCAGAGAGAGGAGTAGCCCTGATTCAAGACTACAATAAACTCTTGACAAAACAGGAAGATAAGCTCCAGTTCTTGCTTCAAATAGTTGCTGCACATAGAACTGCCTTCCCTGATTCCCTGAAGTCTACTCTGACCCAGAACAGGCTACAATGAGTGGATTGGGCACCATGAAACCCCTGCCTTTGAGCAGCTAATACTCTGTCAAGACCGGGGGGGGACCTGGATTACCAGGGTTCAGAGTTTGATGGACCGGCGCCACCAGTAAATTTTATTATATTCAAATGAAATTTTTAACATGATGTTTTCTCTATAAATGGAACAATATGCCAGGGTGCCCCATAAAAATTTTGAAAAAAATATTTTCCTATGTTTTAGAACCTCCCTAAATTGTACAGGTATACATCGATTAGGGCTATCTGGGATTTCATCGCTGCAGTAATGAAACGGTTTCCGTGATGCCGTATTGTACAATCTGTTGACTCTATCTAAACTCAATGATTTATCCGTTCCGATTTTAGTGAGGTTTACTCCAAGATAGACCAATCTAATGCGGCCACAGAATGACCCCTGCTTTAATGGTGATCACCGATTTCATTTTGAAGAAAACTAGCAGTTTCTAGGGCTTGGTGAAGGTTACGGAACCATGATTTCTGACAAACGTATTATATGCAAAGGGCTGGCTGAGGAAAATTATGATTCTTTGCAAGTAGGCTCAGCTACACCAGAAGTAGCTTTCCAATGAGATAATGTCATAATTGACCATTGGCTGCTTCAAAAACTCCTATCTCACATCAAGAACAGGTAATACAGAGATGAGTCTGCGCTGCCACATGGATATCACCCAAAGCCTCTTTAACCTTAGTGGCATTCCGATCAACTACTGTCCTAGTGCTCTTGAAAGATCTTGACCCATAAAGTTCACTAGACCCAGTTGGCCTGGATCCCTCATTTTATAGGAAACTTGTTTCGAATATTAGCTGCAAGCTCAGCATAAGCTTAGGTGTTTGATTCGGTAGAGGAGTTCCTCTCGGTGTTGGCATATTGGGAATATTACGCCCATTTCTAAACTGTACCCGAAACGGCCATTAACAGAAGGTGTTGGCAAAATTATTGCGGTATTACTTGAGTACTTACTCTAAAAATGTCGAGTTGCTCACACTGAGTCAGTTGACATACGAGAAAAGCCTGTGCCGTACGTGTCTATTGTTCGTCTTGCTCCACCTGCGCGATAGGCCGTCTCTACTAAGAGCACGTTTCTTATTTTGACTTTAATACGGCGTTCAATATGGTCGATCACTAAAGCTTAGCGTTAAAGTAAGTCATATGGTACAAAGAGGAGGATTTTTCAGTATTCATAACTTTATATCTGATTGTTGGTAAAAGACGCCAGTGGGCGGTGAGTTGAGTGTATTAATCAAAGTTGTTCTACGCCCGGAGTCCTTCAGTGTAGCATTCTAGGCCAATTACTGTACACGGGGCGCTGCACACCAGTGGCATGCCCTCTTGGTTGAAGAACACTTCGTTGATTCAAAACACTTTCCCCGCTCCGCCCTGATAGCTTTGGTTCGAACATTCAGCACACGTATTTCAGTTGCTCAGTCCCTAAACATGAAGCTGTCACATATTGACATGGTGCTTTGCGTGGAGTGTGCAGCTATATACAAGCAAGACTAAATGATCAACCTCGGACGCCTCTACCGTAGCATTTCCCTCTGAAAATTAGGAACACTGTACTAGAGGTGTTTAGCTCTTCGAGATGTTCGGTATTCTCTTCGATAACAATGATACATTCAAGGCATACGTCTGTCTAAAAGTATTCGACCTTTAGCCAGAAAAATATTTTGAATACCTGACGGAGTTGGGACTCTAAACCCCTTCAAAGTAGGCACCTTGTGCTTGCACACACTTAGCACACCGATCCTTCCACTGCTGGAAACACCTCTGGAAGTCTTCTTTTGGAATGGTGTTCAGCTCCGTCGTCGCGTTCCGCATTATCTCTTCTCTACTCTCAAAACGGGATCCTTTCAGTGATGCCTTTGATTTTGGAAACAACCAGACGTCGCAAGTAGCTAGGACTGGAGAGTAGAGAGGTTGGCGGACGGTTGAAATTCGATGTTTAGCTGAACGAGTGTGGATCAAACGGGATGAATGTGCAGGGGCGTTGTCATGATGCAAGTGCCAGTTGGTCGCCGTCCACATGTCTGGTCTTTTACGCCGAACTGCGCGCCACGGAGTCGCCGGAGAACATCTTGAGAGCACTCCTCGGTTGGGCGCCATTTCCCAAGAAGGAGACGTGCCTCATCCCTAACAAAGTAAGTATAGCACTCCTTTGTCACTGTTTGTCTTTCTGGTGCGTGTTCGTGATGCACAATTCCACGGACATCAAAGAAAACATGTCAGCATCACTTTGATTTTGCTTCGAACCTGCCGCGCTTTCTTCGGCCTTGGAGAAACATGATGCTTTCATTGCGACAACTGTCTTTTTGTTCTTGTGTCGTACACGTACACCCATGACTCTTCTACAGTTATCATCCTGGTTGTTTCCAAAATTGAAGACACCAATGAAACTCCCTCAGGTATTCGAAATGTTTTTTTCTGGCCAAAGGTCGGATACGTTTTAGACAGGCCTCGTATATCAGGCTTTTAGCATCACCTGCTTCATGTACGAGTTGGACTCTTGTACAAGGTCAATGCTAAATTTGGTGATAGTGATGATACCCGTACAGGGCCTTTTAGTTTAGTCTGTAGAATTTCCAATTCGATGCTTAAGTCCTTATCAGTCAAGGGAGAAATAATCTAATGTTTTCAAATTGAGACTGTTTATTTAACAGACTACGAGAACATGGGATTTATGTCCGCTATAAACCACGATGACGGCCTCTACGCACTTTCAAAAAGCAGAACACAATACGAAAACTTTAAATGGCTGTGACGCCTCTGTAGGGAACAACCTTTAGCTTCGATTTGTGGTCTAAAATAGTAATATGACGGATTTAAGTCAAGCGAGTAGAATGGCTAATATTCTTTATCCCAGAATCGCACGCCAGACTTCCTGAGACAGTTAACGGTTTTTCTCTTCTCGTGGACGAGGGCCAAGTTTAGCAGGAACTTGATCTTTTTCTCTAAAGCTTTGGTATTCATTCATTCATAGAATGATTTTCGTGCGTAAGATTTTAACGAAGGTTTCGGCTTTCATTTTTTCGATGACGGCGACGAAATGGACTAAAACGTCATCCTCCCTCCAAACTACGAAGAGGGTAATGGTGCCTTCTAATTTATCGTATTTATCGAGGGCTAAACGTCAGAACTTGGAGGGGTGATCCAGCAATCGTTTCGTCTGTAACGAGCCCGTTTAGCTGTTAAAATTTTTCTTCCATAAAAAACATTATGGTGAATCCGTTGAGTTTCAACCACTTCAAAACTTTCAAACCTACGGATTCAAGTCAAGCGAGTAGAATGGCTAACATTCTTTATCCCAGAATCGCACGCCAGACTTCCTAAGACAGTTAACGGTTTTTCTCTCCTCGTGGACGAGGGCAGAGTTTAGCAGGAACTTGATCTTTTCCTCTAAAGCCTTGGTATTCATTCATTCATAGAATGATTTTCGTGCGTAAGATTTTAACGAAGGTTTCGGCTTTCATTTTTTCGATGACGGCGACGAAATGGACTAAAACGTCATCCTCCCTCCAAAGTACGAAGAGGGTAATGGCGCCTTCTAATTTATCATATTCATCGAGGGCTAAACGTCAGAACTTGAAGGGGTGATCCAGCAATCGTTTCGTCTGTAACGAGCCCGTTTAGCTGTTAAAATTTTCCTTCCATAAAAAACTTTATATTGAATTCGTTGGTTTTGAACCACTTCAAAACTTTCCTGCACGTCTCCAATGAAGCATCTTTCATTTCATTAGTCAAGCTGCGTTCACATTGACACTCTTTTCGACACTCAGAGCGACGGGCACTGGAGCTGCGTTTACATTGACACTCACATTGAATGCTTACATCCTTGGTTTGCGAGCAAGTGCACGTTGCGAAAACGTGGCGAGTGTTTACAATAGAAGAACGCAGTGCAGTGCATCGCAGGCGTTAAGAAGAGTGCTCAGTTGCTTTTCATACGGGATGATGGAAGGTGTGATGCTCCGTACACTTCTCGTCGTCAGGAAGGTATTTCTTTAATGTTTCGGTGTTTTTAGATTTTACTGGTGGTTCACCACAAACATTGATGGTTGCGGTAGAGCTATATCAATTCCTTCAACACCTGGGCGTGTCTAAACGTATTCTGATGACATGCTGCAGGTACGGCGCATAGAACCTTTCTCCTCCTCATAATGACAGCGAATGAAGATGGAGTGAGTGACGAGCAGACTGCTGTAAAATATGGTAAAGGAGAATGCCCAAGTGAACCTCACGGTGACCGCCTGCTAACCCGGCAACAGTGTATGTGCGCGTCGAATGACACTCAGAGTGTTGAAAAGAGTGTCAATGTAAACGCAGATATATACTGTTGCCGGGCTTGCAGGCAGGCAAAGCGAGGCTCACTTTGACATTTTTCCTTGCCTTTCTTTTCAACACTCTGCCCGTCACTCACCTATCGTGTCACTCACTCTAGCCTCAGTCGCTGCCTTGAAGCAATCGAACGTTTTTTCTATGGTTTTTTCTTTAAAATGGATAAAAAATATTTCAGGAGTGAAATAAGCTCTTGGGTATCCATAGCATGAGTATAACAATCGAATGGACAGCTGTAGTCCATAAACTTTTTTAAATATACCCATAGATCCTCCCATGGAATTTTTTTTAAATTATAATTTCTAAGCCAATGTTTCGTGATAGTGACGTAGAGACAAAGGTTTTTAATATCTACCATAACCATTTTCAGTTTTTTTGCTCTAAAAAAATTACAACTATTTGAATATTCAAAATTCTATTCTATTTACATGGACACTGAAAAAAATGTCTGTTCAATATTTCAAAGACAAATTTCTTAGTATTTATAGTACTCATTTTGATCTCCACGATGCAAGAAAGATATCCTCAATTGTTTCAAAACTGAAGGAGAAATTGGCGATCAAAGTCTGTGAGCCGTATTTTGAGGAAATGTCGGTCAAAGTTAGCAAGCACTAGGGCGCAGAGTACACATTGTTTATTTTAAATAATTTCACTTTTTTTCATCAGAACTTACAAACTAATACATCACTAATAAGTCTATGTGGTGTTGAAGTGTTTGCCGCCGCAAGAGGGCGCTGCAGCGATGTGCGCTTCACAGCCAAACTTTGGGATCTTGCCGCCGCTGCCGGACGGCGGCGGCTGGATGGCGGGAGTGTATTTTCGGAAGTCGTGGAGTGCTGACGCGTGTGTTTTCGTTCTTCGTTCGTTGTTGTCTTCGCCGCGGTTCGGTACTTGTGCAAGGCCGGCAAGTGCCTTGCTTTCGTTCCTCTGGGACAACGAGGAAGGTCAAACAGCTGCGGCAGCTGGTTGGCGGTTGCTGTCGGTGTCGGAACCGGGCAACGTTACAAGGTAAGCCAACAAGCTATCTAGGCTTTTGGCGGTGGTAGCCATCTTGTTGGTAGCGAGATGGAGGCGGCTGGAAAGGCTGCGTCAGCTGAGGTAGCTGACGCAGCTGAGAAGGCTGCGGCAGCCGGAGCTGGCGATGCGGGATCGCCAGTGCCGCCGGCGGGGAGCACGTCGGGAGTGCTTGTGGATGTTAGCCTGTTGGCTAACATCCTGACTCAGGCGCGTGGTCCGATCCTCGACCGTTTGTCTAGGCAGCTGCCTAAGTTGACTGGTGATGGATTGGTCGACGCGCTGGAGTGGCTGGAGAACCTGGAGAGGCTCTGCCAGCTGGAGCGCGTAGCTCCGACCGACGTCATCGGGTTCATGCTCGTCGGCAATGCTGCTCGGGTGTTTCGCTCTATGACTGTCGGTGATGCTGCTCAGTGGCAGGTAGTTCGGTCTACGCTGGTCTTGCAATTTGCGTTGCCTATGCAGGAGGCGTATAGGCGGTTCACCGACCGTCGGCTTGCAGCCGGGGAGTCGGTGGACGTGTACCTGGATGACTTGGCGCGTCTGGGTGCGAGAGTGGGGTCGACTAAGAAGGATTTGATTTTTAGGCTCAAGTTCTACGAGGGTCTCCCCACTACTCTGTATACTTGGGCAGTTTCGCGTGAGGACGCGTATACTGCGCCGTTCGATGCTGTGGTGTCGAAAGTGCGGGAAAGAATGGCCGCACAGAGGGCTGTAGCCGGGCGAGGCCAGGAGGCCAGGCTCGGGGCAGACCTTGCTGCTTCGGGGAAGCAGGGCAGTGGTGGCAAGGGTGCTTGCTACCGCTGTGGCGGTGCACACCGCGTGCGGGTTTGCCCGCAGAAGCAAGGCGCTGCGGCGCCTGCTGGTATGGGGGCCTGAAGGCTCCCGCAAAAAGGAAGTTCGCATGCTTTGCGTGTGGAGAGGTCGGGCATTTTGCTTGCGACTGTCCGGCGGTAGGTAGGCCTACGGTTGGTGGGTCGGGTTTCTCTGCGGAGGACGCCAGTCGGGGCGACGTGTCCTCCTCAATGGAAACCGTGTAAGCCGAGCTTACCGGAGGTCTCCTCTCCCCGAGGGAGGTGACGGCGCCCCCTCGGAGAAAGGGACCTTGATCGGCACGAGTGTGTCGCTGGGGCGGGGCGATCTAGAATCGCTCGGAGCGACTGGCGTTACGACGGGGCGTCGGTTGCCAGTCGTTCGTGCCATCTTGAATGGGCATTGTTCTTGGTGTCTGGTAGACTCCGGGAGCGAGCGGATGGTGGTTTGTCCGCGAGTGGTGGTGGGCCAACGCCCCCGGCCGGGGCAGCCGTTGCTAACGGCGGACGGCAGAACTTCCCATGTGGGGAAGCACTGTCGTGTGGTAGTCGGGTTGCAGAGGCATTGCTTTGGTGTCACTGCGCTTGTCATGCCGGAGTTGAGGAATCTTGGCGTGGACTGTCTCCTAGGGAGTGATGTTATTGATCACATGGGGGGCGTCACCGTCAGGAGAGGTCCTGACTAGAAGTATGCAGTTGACTGGGGGAGATCCTGGTCAGCTGGATGCTGTAGGGGGCCCAGCAATGGATTCGCCTGTGCCAACCTGGGAGCCGGCCTGGTGGCAGGGTTGGGGTCGGTGGGGTCGAGAGGTGCGCCAGCGCCGATCGAGATTGTCGACCCTGAGTTTGTTGCTAGGTTCGCTGACGGTCGGTGGACCGTCAGTTGGCGGTGGTCCGAGAAGCCGCCCGAGGGGATGCAGACTCGGATCGCGGAGTACGGATGTACTCGGGCGCCTCTCGTGCGTGAGCGCTATGATGCGGAGATTCAGAGTTGGATCTCGAAGGGTTGGTTGAGGCGATGGCATGGCCCCATCCAGGGCGTCATTCCGTTGCTGGCCGTCGTGCAGCCAACGAAGGACAAAGTCCGTCCGGTCATGGATTATCGTGAGTTGAACGGCTTTGTCGAGTGTCATACTGGTGATGACATGGTCGCTGTGTGTGGCGACAAGATTCGGAAATGGCGGCAGCTGAGGGGCGAGCTTAAGGTCGTCGACCTTAAGTCTGCGTACCTGCAGATCCACGTTTCCGAGGATCTGTGGCGGTACCAGATCGTGAAGTTTAAGGGTGTGCCTTACGCTTTGATGCGATTAGGCGTCGGCCTCTCGTGTGCGCCTCGAATCATGACGGTGATTCTCGGCAAGGTTCTGTCGTTGAACGACAGCGTTCGTTGAGGGACGGACCACTATATCGACGATATAGTGGTTTGTGAGTCCATTCTCAGCGCGCAGGAGCTCCGGGAGCACCTGGCGCGGTACGGACTTGCGGCGAAGGAGCCTGAGAGCCTGGATGGAGGCCGGTTGTTGGGGATTTCTCTACGGAAAGATTCCAACGGACATCTTCGGATGTCGCGGGGGACTGCTCTCTCCGAGTTTGGTTCGGTGAATGTCGGCTTAACGAAGAGAGGGCTGTTTTCCTTGTGCGGCCGGTTAGTCGGCCATTACCCCGTGGCGGGGTGGCTGCGTCCTTGTTGCAGTTTCTTGAAACGGCTGGGGTGCAGTGGCTCTTGGGACGACTCGGTTGACGGTTCTGTCAGCTCGTTGGCTGCCGAGCTGATGGCGCGGGCTGGTCGGGAAGACCCTGTTGGGGGCGTGTGGGGTGTCGACCCGCATGGTATGGTTACCGTGTGGGCTGATGCCAGCTCCCTCGGAGTCGGGGTGGCCCTTGAGGTCGATGGCCTCATTGTGGAGGATGCGTCTTGGGTCCGAAAAGAGTCAGACCACCTTCATATCAACCTGGCCGAGTTGGAGGCGGTGGCGCGGGGTATCAATTTGGCGATAGCGTGAGGTTTTAAGACCTTCACGGTCGCCAGTGACGCCAGTGACAGTCGTCACATGGATGGACAACACTTTCGACGGCCGCAATCGTGTTCGCACGAAGGGCGCGGCGGAGATGCTCGTGAAGCGACGTCTTGGGGTGATCCGTGAGACGATCGCTGAGCATGGTCTGGTCGTGTCTGTCCGCTTCGTCTCGACGATCGAGAACAAGGCCGACCAGCTGACCAGGGTACCTAAGAGGTGGCTTAGTTACTGTGATGGTGGTGGAGCCGTCTCAGAGGTGTCTGCCGTGCTTGCTACTGGGGAGAGTCTCGAGGATGTCATTTGGGCGGCTCATCTGCCGCATCATTTGGGCATCGATCGGACGTTCTACTTGGCGCATCAGATCCGTAGTGATCTGACGCGCGATCAGGTGAAGCGTGAGCTGGCTGGATGCGAGGCCTACCAGCGGATCGATCCTGCGCTGCGGGAGGAAAATCTCGTGGAGCGAGGGGGTCTGTCTGTGGAGGAGAGTTGGCGCCGGGTTGCGGTTGACGTAACCCATTATGGCAACAAGCTCTACTTGTCCATGGTTGACTGCGGACCCTCGCGGTTCGCCATCTGGCGGCGGCTGCTGATTGAGTCTGCAGTGAGTATCGTCGCTCATTTGCGTGAGGTCGTAATTGAGCGAGGGCCGTGTGACGAGTTGTTACTGGACAATTCTACGGCGTTCCGATCAGCGACTGTGGAGCAGTTCGCTGATGCGTGGGGGATTTCACTGCGATTCCGTGCCGCCTACGCCCCGAGCGGCAACGGGATCGTTGAGAGAAATCATCGGACGATCAAGAGGATCGCCGCCAGGGGAGGTATCACTCCTGAAGAGGCTGCATTTTGGTACAATGTGACGCCCCGGACGGACACTGAGGCGGGCTCAGTCCTTTCGAGCGGTATTTTTCGGTATCGCTGGCGAGTGCCGTTCGACGTCAATCTTCGGGCGATTGATGGCTGCGCGCACAACAGCTTTGCTGTTGGTGATGAGGTGTGGGTGAAACCCCCACTGCCTTTGTGCACGAAGCAGTGGACGTCTGGTGAGGTCACCAGCGTCGTGTCTAAGTACGTAGTCTGCGTAGACGGCATGCCTAGGCATGTGCGCGACGTCAGGAGACGGCGATTTGGCGGTGACCGGGTCAGGGTTCCTGAGAACCATGGTGGGGTTGCTGGCGCCGCGGAGCCCGAAGCAGTGAGCTTCGGTGGAGGGGGCGGCGGCGGTGCAGCTACTTTTGCGCTGCCCGATGCAGTTGTTGTCGACGCACTAAACCCGGCGCCCGTTGTGCCGGCGGCAGAGCACGCGTCGGCTGAGGACTCCCCTGAAGAAGAGGGCGAGGAGCGCAATGCTGTCGACAGTGATACGGAGCCGCAGCAGGGGGAGCCTGAGCCATTGAGGCGGTCACGCCGCGAGCGACGGCGTCCCACGTACTTGGATGAGTACGAGTGCTAGGCACCAAGCACTGCGAGTTTCGTGAGAAACTGGGGGAGATGTGGTGTTGAAGTGTTTGCCGCCGCAAGAGGGCGCTGCAGCGTTGTGCGCTTCACCGCCAAACTTTGGGATCTTGCCGCCGCTGCCGGACGGCGGCGGCTGGATGGCGGGAGTGTATTTTCGGAAGTCGTGGAGTGCTGACGCGTGTGTTTTCGTTCTTCGTTCGTTGTTGTCTTCGCCGCGGTTCGGTACTTGTGCAAGGCCGGCAAGTGCCTTGCTTTCGTTCCTCTGGGACAACGAGGAAGGTCAAACAGCTGCGGCAGCTGGTTGGCGGTAGCTGTCGGTGTCGGAACCGGGCAACGTTACAAGGTAAGCCAACAGTCTAGAACATTCGATAAGTCTTTGCTTTAAAACATGTAATCTGTCTCTGTGCATAGGATCTTTTGAGTTCCACAGGTACACTACACTTTAAACTTCGGATGTCAGAAGTTCAGTCCATGCTGGAGGAATCGAGCCACCCACCTCCCTCGTTGATTTCTCAAAACACACTGACCGACGCTTCCCGCTGCAGCTCTCAAGCGTGAAACCGCCTTTGAGGCCGCCTGTTGCTTCCGACAATCTGCAGTCTTTCTAGCTCACTCGCTTGCTCGCTTTCAGTGTGTGCACTCCCATAGAAATCCGTGTTAATCAATTCAAATTCGCTTGACTTGACTTGAAGCGAGAAAGCAAACGAGATTGAATTGACTACCACGGATTGCTATGGGAGTGCACACACTAAAGCCCTTATTACACGGGCAATTATTGCTCCTGGAAGCAGTGACGGGTGCCTCTTGGAGGAATTGATTGCAGTTGCTGGGCGAGTTCTAGTTTCCGCGCTTGTTCAGAAACCTCGAGCAGCTCAGAGCGACGGAGTAGTGCTCGACTGACCGTCCTAGAATAAGGGTGGTTGCGACACCGCTTCCCACTGAGCTAACATAAACTCGGTCCCCCATTGAATAGGTAGTCGAAGGATTTACCACTTTGACTGCGGTAACTACTTATTAAGTTCAACACCAAACTCAAATTTTAAGTCAATTGTAGTTAACCATTTTAAAAATACCAAACATAAACTGGATCGTGCCTGTATTTAGGTTTGATTAGATATTTATGAAAATTGAATTTGCGACTACTGGTCGGTCAGCAGCATTTTGAAAATTACCTCCGTATATCACCGGTGGCGCACGTCGCAGTGAAAGTGTTAATAAATGTCCAATAAAAAGGAATGTTATTATTTGTTATATAAGCAATGAAGTATCATTTTAAGCACATAATAAGTCGTTATTTACGTACACAATAAAAGGGAATATTACCATTTACAATACATTCGTGACGTTTCATTTTCAAATGCTGTGACTTTTCCTTATTTTTGAATGTTTATCAGGTAGTATTTTATGATAAATAAAGTGGTAAGAAATTTAAAAAGAATGAACCATAGTTTTAGAAGTTTAAACATTTCAGCTAAATATGATGTAACTATCAAAGCCATTAAAAAATAGAAAAACATCATTAACGGCCACACAAGTAACAGGAAAAAGAAGATTGACTCTATGTAGTCAGATAAGTTAATGTGCATTCATTTCAATTTTCTATCATAAGTAGTGGGTAGAGAATAGGCAATACTTTATTCAGCTTCTAATGATCAAACCATTTAATATGTTTTTTAGACTCGACTTGAACCTAGCTATATCAATACAGCAAATGAATGTGCTTAACACTTTGACTGCGACGTGCGCCACCGGTGGTACACGGAGGTAATTTTCATAATGCTGCTGACCGACCAGTAGTCTCAAACTCAATTTCCATAAATATTTAATCAAAGCTAAATGAAGGCACGATCTAGTTCAAGTTTGGTATTTTCAAAATTGTTTACTAAAATTGACTTAAAATTTAAGTTTGGTGTTTAACTTTATATATAGTTGCCGCAATCAAAGAGTTAATTAAGTAATTTACTATATCTTTTCTTGATTTTTGTGCGGTATAAGAACACAAATTATTATATTGATATGCGAATATGAGCTGTAAAAAAGATGTTAAAAATTTATTACAATATTGTGATTTTTTAATAGTGCATTTAATATTAATTTACACAAATTCAATATTATTTTTATAGAAGTCAATAATATATCAAAAGAACTATAATGAATCAATAGTTGTATGACCTTTCAATCTCATCCATTTTTAGAGAATGAAGACAAAAAATAATGCAATGACATTTAAAAACGTAAAACAGGATCTAAGTTTTGTATGCGTTCTTAATGCTTTTCATTTAATGATGAAATTAAAAAGTCACATGCCGCAGTCACTGCGAGCTACAACCTACCTCTGCAATTGGCAACGTTGCCTCGTCTGATAGCGCACCCAAAAGTTGCGTCATTTCAGTTTCCGAAGTCGAGGCTAAGTGTTGCCCCGTGTAATAGGGCGTTAAAAGCGAGCGAGCAGGCTAGAGAAACTGTAGATTGCCTGAAGCGAGAAAGGGTCTCAAAGAAGGATTCAAGCTCCAAAGCTATACAGCGAAAGAAGCCTCTGGAGCAGTGTTTCCACGAGCAGGGTAATTACCCTATTTAAGGGTTATCAGGGGTACTGTAGGGTAAAGTTTAGGGTATTGAAAAATATGGGCAAATCTAGGTTAATCAGAGCTCCGTGAAGGAAGTGACAGGCTAATCTACGAAAAAATAGAAAATTGAAAGCCAATATGCAAGCACTTTACTGGTTACCACTTGAACAAAATGTAATGGAACGGGTCAGAATTTAGTGTTCACAAAACTGCACTGCTGCTGTGGTTAGTGTCGCATATTTGAATGTCATCAGGTATCGCTCACGAAAGACGGCGTCAAGAGACGAAGCCATAATATCTCTTGTCCACTTAGTTTTGACAAATAATTCTGAGTTGCATTTCGCTAATAAAAAACTCGATCGGTATCAGCAACAGCCAGTCGACGAAAGTCACTGTCCTATTCTGATTGCACTAGTGGTTATAAGCTTCAACAGAATATTGGCAGGTATGTTTGTTGTATTGTTAAGTACCGCAGCTAATATTTTTCATCGTATAAATAATTAACAGGTTCATTCTTGTGATAGTCATTGAATTAACAGCAGAGTTACCTCACAGCGTCGGTATTTTGCCAGCCAATTAGATGGAAGGCGTCCTATTTCTTAGCCATGTTGCACGCCAAAGAAGCATGTTATTGTAGCGATGCAAACAAAATAATTTAGACAGGGTTCTTTGACATTTCGAGTTACAAAAGGTGCTAAAAGCGAAAGGAAGAAGCTATAAAATTAGTTACAAAAATTCATATAAACGAAAGAGTACAGTTATTGACTTAAAACTTGTAATATATGTGTTATGGTTCTTAATCTCTAAGCGTCCAAGAAAAAATTTTTGTGCTATCGAAATATCGAGTATTGTGACAGGCCGGCGTAATTACTTCGAATATATAAAAAAGAACTGCATCGATCATCCTACTTGAAAAGATATTTTATTGCGAGTTACCAACGGATCAGCGTGCCAAATCATCGAGGAAAATTCTAAAAGTCAATATCTGGATAAATCTCCGGCATAGCCCCGCGTCCCGGAAAAGTCACGTCGGAGAATTTCAACGAACGCTGGAGGATGCCATCTACGCTATTCAAATTCATTGTATTCTTAACATATTATTATTCTATTAGGAATGTTTCTTGTATTTTACTGCGTATTTCATAATGGGAATTCATAGTGGTGTTATTAATTCAATTAGGCGTATTTCCATTTATGTTAGAATGACTTTATTATTCGATCGAACGACGTACAATCGAGTAAGGGGTGCGGTTCTGAACTTCAAGCTAGCGAGCGACAGCTTGAGGGAGCGGTGAGTCAGTAAGCCCATGGAGCTAGGATATATGGAGGGAGCATAGCGCACTACGGTCGGGCTCAATTTGGCTGCAAAAGTTGAAAGACTCGGGCACTCTCAATGCCCGACACGTCACAATTCTGAGCCAACCACAGACGCTTGGCCGAATTTGGCTCCACCCACCTTCCGTACAACCCCACCTCATTTTCCAAAGCAAGATTAGTACCTCACCACAAGTCAGAGGGTGAGGTGTGCGTGCAAGTCGCTCTAATTTGTTATAATCAAGGGCCTGTAATCGTTATAGTTTTCAACTCTTACTGTATCTATGCTAGTAATTTTGATATTATTAAGTGTCTTCAGGTTAGGAAACACAATTTATTGTCTTTCGGAGTCTTAGAATCCCACATTAATCATTAACGATTGAATGATTAACTAAACAGCTGGAAGAGCATTCAGCGAGCGTGTGCACACTCTAGCGTAGTTAGTAGGTAACTGGCTTCCGTGCTGACGTCACTCTCGCGAGACGGCTATTGGTTACCACAGACAGAGGAGAAATCTCAAAAACTGGTTCTCGTCACAGACGGCTATGCTCCCTCCATATATACTCCCTCCACGAGTGAGCCACGCGATTCCATCTGAGAGACATCTGGGCGTGTGTTCGAGGCCGTTGCCCTCGCCTTAGGGCGCAGGCTTATTGAGAAAAACATTCAATGTCATCCTATTACCTTGTTCGAATGTCAGACTACGAGAATCTAGTGCCGGAGCCATGAACTTTCACCTATTATATACAGTGAAGCCAATATCTGTTCGTTAGATTGGCACAACATAAATTCAATAAAAGCCAGCATCGTCTATTCAGCGCCTTCGGTACGCCAGGTCGGCATCTCAGCCGCAAAGATTCGAGCAGCACACCTCTCCACCTCTCCTTTAAGATGAGTTGTTCTTTTAGTAATCGGGACATATGTAAAACCAATCCGAATCAGTACCTCAGTACGTAGAACACTGTTATATATTTAGGTATAGCAAGTGAAGTTTATATAGTAAATTCCCCAATATTTGTATTGCGCGTTCAATTAATTCTTACGAAGTAAATTTACCCATATAGTTCACAAGAGTGTATTATTCTCCTGTGTTCTGGAAAGATGAGACAAGGCATAGAAGGCATGTAAACGTTACCCAAATCATGAGAATTCATTGATTTCATAATAAAATAAATTTCCCTAATGGGTGGTGGCTGACTATTAGTCAATTCAAATCAAGGCGAGGACAATAAAGTCACGTCTTCATTTAATAAAAATATATTAAAGTGGCGTAATCAAACGTCACGACAGATAAAAGAAATAAATTACATTTCGAAATATACATGCGCAACGATGAAATAAGAGGATCACGACACATGTTTGTATTCTCACTGTCTTTCTTGGGCGCAGTAGCACGGACGTAGAATTCGATATGACTGCGATCATGCCTAGAATTCCGTCAACCAAAATTGAAGCACTATAGGGGTTCTACCATCTGAGTGTTGAGGAAATTTTATGCATAATAATAAACGCAAGGTAGTTTTTTCCAAAAACATCTGAATTTCCTCACCCGCCGTTCAGGACATGAAAAAATTTGATAACTTAATGATCAACTTTATGAGTTGATAAGTGAATGTGATTGCAAACAAGTTTCTGAGAAGCACATATGGTGTAACAAGATTGGATAAAATCCGTTATGAAAAGATGTGAAAAAGGTCATGTGTGAGGGAAGCCAGAAAGTCATCGCAGAGAGTGGATCAAAGTGTTAGGTTAGATTGAGCATGTGGAAAGAATGGCTGTAGTGCGTGAATGGGTGGAAAATTAAATAAAAAATAAATAATTGTACTAGGGATAGGTACACATATTATTGCATTTCTTGCAGCATAGCAGATGATCGTGCACTGCACCGAGTAAGGAAGAGCCAACGACACCACCTCGAAAAAAGGAAAGCTCCACTTGAAAGCTAGAAACTACCAGCAGAAATTTAAAGATTCGTTGACATCGGAACCTGAGTTTAAGGGATGGTTGGTCAAGTTCTCAAAATCAAGAGAGCAAAAGGATGTGGAATATTGCAAGGCTTGTCGAACCTATATTACTTGTGGGAAATCGGAGATCAGGCGTCACATGCTCTCAGCGACACAAACAACGATCCATGGTGGCAAAAAAAACATCGATTGCTAGCTACGTGCTATCCAATGATCCTCTCGAAAATCGTGCTCGTTAAGTGGAACTGCAGGTTTGTGCATTTTTAACTAAGCACCACCTATCTCATTGTGTGAGCCTCTTTTAGTTTGATGAAAACAATGTTTCCAGATCAGGAGTCGCAGAAAAAAAGGGCGCCTAGGAAAACAGCGGGCATCAAAATTAATTCGATAGGTTTTTGGCAAACATCTTGTACGTGATATCGCCTGGATATCAAATATAATAATAATAATAATAATAATGATAATAATAATGAAGGCATTTACTGAAGTTTTATTTCCAATTTCAAGCCTAATACATATCACCTTGTACATTGGATTTTCAAATGCCTTATAACTAACGCCAGGACGCCATGACGCTTTCCCCCGGTCAAGACCGGTACCCATTTCAGACACCTGGTTAGAGTGGGGTATTATGCTTGGAATTTTTCTCCGATACCCAACAGAGAAAAACCAGCATTCAAACGTCGTTCGACTGGATTACCCTCCTGACGCTCATGCAGTATGTAACACAGGGCTTATTCACACTGACGGAGCTCTGGAAACCCCCTGTCCATTTACCTTTTAGTTAATTAATAGATCATAGATCAGAATTAGCTGATTTAGGGTAATCTGGGGTAATCAACACCCTTCAGCTAGGGTAATTAGAGTCGCCTCGAGTGGAAACCTTGCTCTGGAGTCTGATTACTTTGAAAGTGCGCGGCTAGATGTCGACGAGGGAGGTGTGCGGCTCAATTCCTCTAGCATAGACTAAACTTCTGTTGTCCGAAGTTTATGCTGTATTGTGCCTTTGTTACTCAAAAGATCCAAAGCACAGCGACAGATTACATGTTTCAAAACAATGGGATGAAATATGAATGAAACCCAAATTTACAAACTCATGTTTTTACCGCTGGTCTCTGTTACTGTCCACTCTCCAAGACATTCAGACGCCAACTGGCTGTCTTTTGGTGTGCTGTGTTGCCAACTCCACTTGACCAAAAACCGCCAGAAATTTCTTAAAAAACCGCTATAAACCGCTAGGTTTTAGCTATATTCCGCTAAAATTTCCGCTAACCCATTTTGGATCTTTTTCGAGGGAACAAAGTTGATACACATTGTTTCATGGTATCGTGTCATTTATATAATATGTGGAACAACTTATGACCCTCAAACTTACCGTTTTCGTTCATCAGAATCAGGTTCCAAATCAGTACTGAAACTCGGAGTTTGGTCCGTTTAAGAACTTGGATATGCTTCTGAAGTTCAAATTTTTGGAGAACACTTCTTGGTATTTGATAAGTAGAGCTACTTATTTGATAAGAGGATAAATATATCATGGAGTATTTCTGCTTTGATTTTGTTATTCGGAAATGCGATTTCAACTCAATCCATTGTGCTAAAATTTGACTAACTGCACATTCGATCGAGACCGTTTGCTGGTATTTTAATAAGAGAATTTCCATCAATGATTTTCACGTGTAGTTTATGGTAGTGTATTTGTTTTGATGGTGACTCAGAAATCCACTTGTATGTCTCTGATAAAAGAAATTCCAAATTTCGAGGTAGAAATTCAGATGCTCCATGAGATAAATGAAGCTGGTATGAAGCACACACATCTATATTGTATTAGGGAAGGAACTTCTTTTTTTCAGCTTTTGATACGCTCCATTGGTTACACCAACCACGACACTGGCATTGCCAGTGTCTATTGCCACGAGTTTACCAAAATCAAGTATTTTACTTTTCAACTCTCACTTTAGTGCATCCACTTTAGACTCCTCATAACAAGTTTTCAATTCAACAATATTTATATAAGTTGAAAGAACTTAATAATGCAAACATTTTCTGAATTTTTGTCATTTGACTTTTCTAGGAGTTAACTATACTTGCCCTCACCAACATCAGCAAGCAGATCATTCAGAAAATGAAGGCTTTAAACGTTTTTTTATAATCTCAGGGCATCTTATTTTGTGCATCTTTAATTGGGACGTAACCTTATTGCCATCGATTGTGGACTTCAACAACTCTGTCGGATGATCACAATTTACAATGACCGAATGACAAGGTTAATAAAATGCAAGATTGGCTTCCAGTAATATAGTCCCATCACATTTCTGGGTAATAAACAGAGTTATATCTGTCGCTTGAGCACCACACTTATTAACATATTACTTAGTTGTACTGTGACTAATTAGGCCACTATATTTGCCATTTAAATTTATTTTGCATAAGCTACAGTGCAACTTTGACAAATCACTAATAATTTATTTAACATATTTGCACGCGTCTTTGTTTCGAACAGACAACACAACGTATCGACACTCCAGCGATTGCCCGTGGTCGGTGCCGTAGCATGACTTTATGCGGTGCCGGCTAGCACTATGGCAGAGAGAAGTTGCTCAACATTGGACGCGTATCAAACGAGAAAAAATCTGGATTGAACTTTCGCGCTCAGCATCAGCTGGATGTGAAAGCTTTAGCTTTACGTGATTTATAACACAGATATATTTTATATAAGAAATAAAATCTACAATGGAAATACCGCAAGAAAAAAGCTAGACATTATAAAAAATCCGCTAGATTTCCCGCTAGCCGCTAGATGTCACTTTCATACCGCTAGATGGATCGTAAAACCGCTAGATCTAGCTGGAAAACCGCTAGATTGGCAACACTGTTGGTGTGTGGTAAATCTCGCCTCACGTCTTTCACTCCCGCAAGCTTTCTCGCTTACAGTATTTTGGTGTGTAAACACCCTTTTGGTGTGCGGGCATCTAATGAGTTTCGTCGGTGTGTTATACTTCTAGCTCTGTGGGGCTCGAATTCCTTGCCGGATCCATTTTCGGTCGTGTTTACATGCAGCGTACAAGTTAGATGTGAATCCTTTTTTAGTTACTTTTTTAATTAATGCTCTGGACGTCTTTGAATGCTTATGTCATACTGGATTTCATTATCTTTCCATTTACGTCATGGTGTGTATTGTTCTCACAATATGGAAGACAAAGTGTTCGCGAGATTGAATGTTGCCGACAGACTAGACGTAGATGCCAGAGTTTTTCATGTCAAGTTGTTATCATTAATTAATTATACAAGGGAAAACGTCTATAAGTCTCCTGCTAAGTACTCGCATTTTTCAGTAATAATGAGTTTCTGTGAAAAGTTTGAATTTTTTTCCATTTCATCATCTAAAACTTATGTATACTACTTTATTCATCCTATCCGCTACAGTGACATTGCTATCGTCATCGCTTCCATCTGCTAGCAACGTACTTTTTGTGATACTCAAACTCACATATCTACTTTTCTGATGTTCGTTAGTTTCATCACGCTCATTGTCCTACCTTTGATTCTGCCGAGCTTTCAGTTATCAGACGCTTGTTTCCTTTTAGTTCGGTCTTTGTGCAGTTCGTTCTCTTAATTAAAATTGTTCTTCTGGAGAGCCATTTTCTTCTTTCTAACCGAACGAGTTAGCTCGTATTCTAGCCTGCAACCTTACAACTTCCTGGTGTTTTAAAGACGGTGTGACATTACGTCTTCCATCATATCCCTCCTCTACCACTCCTAAAATTTAGTTCACGTTCAATTACTAGTGTTTTCTTCTTTCCTCTGTTTGGAATCTTATTAGCTATTGTAGAGTAGCTCCTAAATGTTTTTAGTAAAGATATTGGGTAGAAAAAACGTGTAAAACAGTTTTAAAAATGAAATTAAGTTTTTCGAAGATTTGTAAGAGGTTTTTCGCCTATAGCACGTATTCAAAATAATAGTACTAATAGCCGTCATGTATTCATGTACATAAAGATTATTTCGCCTCTAAACAACGAATCACATTTTCTGAACAGAAATACACTTCTGTATTCTTTCTCTCGCAGCTGCTGCCCTTTGCTGTCACTAACAAAGCACTCTGCGCTCACACTAAAAGCATACCATGCTCACACCTAAATCTCTCCGCGTTTGCCCTTTCAGGGGCTGCAACTAATATATCTGTGGGGATTAGCGCTCCCAGAGAGAGAAACATAAGGTCCCAAGCAGAAGTTTTAGTTAGGCATCTTCTTTGTACGAACATAATAGATTTTGTAAAGTTCCTTCCTTCCTTCCTTCCTTCCTTCCTTCCTTCCTTCCTTCCTTCCTTCCTTCCTTCC